>CM076572.1:986778397-987111206 GCA_034641835.2 Pinus albicaulis
GCACCCACCTAATTATATCTAATTATATATTAATTAGATATAAAATAAATTACAATACATGTAAAATCAAAATCAATATATTAAGTTTACATGCCATTTACTTTATATAAATTAAAAAAGAAACTATATATTAGGTTTTTTAAATAAAATTATATATTAATTTTTTTTTAATTTCAATTATATTAATATTTTTATATAAAATAGATATAAAATAAAGATTGAAAATATTTTTTCTATTTTAGGAATATTGCTTCTGTGAGCCATAAATTGTGAAAAAATCTTTCGGTAAAAATCACATCCAAATAAATTTGGTCGACGCGTTTCGAACCAGCTAGTGTGGTTCATCATCAAGATTTGATGAAAAACTGATCAGGAGACCCAATTAAATAGATATGAGAAGCTCCAACTAGCCGTTGAAAAATAACGACTAGTTAGACTAAATCAAAGTCATAGAAATAAAAAGTCAAAAAATAAATTTTATTTTTATTTTTATTTAATATACAATAAGAATTATTCAAAATATTCTAGAAGATTAAATAAATATAGGATTATTTCTATTAATAAAACATAGTTAAAATATTTATTTTGTTTAATATTATTTAAAAACATAAAGGATTAAAGGCTACTATAATAAAATAAAAATAAAATAAAATAAATTATAATAAAATAAAATTAAAATAAATAAATAAATAATAATTATTTAATTTTTAATAATTTTTATTTTAATTTATTTTATTAATATTTATTAAGTAATTTACTTATTTATATATTTATTTTATTTATTTATTTATTTATTTATGATTTTATTTGATTTGATTTTATAGATTTATTAAGTTAAAATAAATAAATAAATAAATAAAATTTAAAAATTTATAAAAATTAAAAATTAAAAATAAAAATAAAAATAAAAAATATAATAATAATAATAATAATTATATAAAAATAAATAAATAAATAAATATTTTATTTTATTTTATTTTTATTTTTATTTTTTATTTTTTATTTAATTTTTATTTTTTTATTTAATTTTTATTTTTATTTATTTTTTTATTTATTATTTTTTTAGGAATGAAGAGCAGGAATCCAGCACCTTCTAACCATCCACCCATCATTCTTGTTCAGGTTAAGAGGCCTCTTTTCGATTTCCAAGGCTTCTCACAACTTGCGGTGGTGGAAGTGGTCGATCTTCGCAATCACCTTCGCATCTTCAATGCAAATGTGATGATTAGTCTTCTCAACATGCTCTGCTAGGGCCGAGGAGCGCGATCTATTATGCTTAAGGTCAGCGACATGCTCATGAATTCTTTGATTAATAGACCGGCCCGTTTCACCAATTCTAAACACTTTTGGATTTATTGCTACAAGGGGTGGGATACCTATCTCTTAATATAAAAGTATGAAATCCATTACTAGTGAAACTTTCTAACATAAGAATTAATTCATAGCTTTAAACACACCTTTATGAATAGTTTTGTATTCTTGAATGTTCCTTTGTAGGATCTATTCCATGTTGTGAACAATATTTTCCAAGCACATGGAAAATAGAAACATGTCAATAGAAAATAAAAGTAGGAGACCTCCATCATGAGAAGAGACAATAATGAAGAGATTAGCCACATCAAATATAAACCAATCTAAACTAATGAAGAGATGCAAATATGATGACATTTGATATCAAAACTAAACTAACGATACAATAATATATATATGTAATTAAATATTCATTCATCACCATCATATCCATGCAAAAAAAGGGGTGAGTTAAGATCATCTAGGAGTAAACATCATGGACACATTAAATCACCATAACTTAATTATCTAGCAAAGCACCCTTATCCAGTAGACCATAATATATTGTTCGTACCAACACACATCTAACCATCCACATGTCCATTTATTTGAAAGCAATCCACAATATAGTCTTAAACTATATAAAGTCCAATGCATTGTAGAAATTATATGTTCTAACCCTAGAATCAAAGTTCATTGTTCATCTTCAACAATGTGTTCCACTCATATGAAATGTGCTAGTGGAAAATTTTCCAGAATGGCATCATGATCATCTATCGATAACCTCCATTGTTGTTGTTTTTTTCTACTCTTCACTTGCTTCAACTGCAACTGAGTTGCTATGACCAAGTGACTATATTGGGCATAAATAACCTCTGGCTGGTAATCTTGAAAAATAATATGATCTTTACATTTCTTTACTTCTTCAAAGAAATGTCCCATTAACACCATTGAACCGATTGGGTATGTATAATTTGATGGATCATTATACTCTTGCAACAGCGTGGATTTAGACATAGTGCATCATAATAAATAATAATGCACTTTTCTTGATTATTTTCTGGTGCAATGACAACAAAGACATCACCTTCTCTAACCATATCAGAGACACGATCATTATCATTGTCAATCATAGCCACTTCATTGTCCATTTCCTTGTCACTCACGTTTCCAAATGGGGGCAATGGTGTCAATTGTTTGAGTTTCCATGGTTGAACAAATTTCTTAATTTGGTTTTCACATTCATCGATGGACTCTGTCTGATCAATACATGCATAACAAAAGCAAGAGCACTTTCGTTTCTCAATGAAATGTATATTTGTCATGTCCTTAATCCTAATTGAGTGTAAAATTCTTGTTTTAGGGATTACACTGGCATTATATGGCAATGATCTATCAACATCACCCATTGCAATATTCCAAAAGTACCTGCTTGAGAAAAACACACACATATGTATGAGTCAAATTTTGAAAAAAATTAAATATTTTTTTGATAACAAAATACGTGCACATATATGTATACACATATATATATCTACACATGTATAATATATTGTTAGTTAAATGTGTATGCTTACCTGTGCACATGATCCATCCTTGGGTTTGATACATGACTTAAATTGTCCTTCCACCAATTAACAACATCTAAATAATTTGCAAGTCGGCAAGCAGAGTGATTCAATTGATACCTCCTAAGTGCACGTTTTACGCATGCCCCAGCACCATCATGCTCTCCTTTTCCATGCCCTGTCTCAAAGAAATTCCATGTATGTCGAATGTTGATTTTCCTATGAAGACGAGACAACCAATAGAACGATCTTGTTGATTTAAATTGACCAGCACAACCATCTGACCATACCCAATGTTCTTTAAAAGTGACTCTTCGTTTCAACAATTCATTATAAATAACATTAAAACAATGTTGAACAAAACACGTGTCATGTGTTCGATCATCACTGATGTAGAAATGGTACTCCTTAATCACCTCACGATTATTTTCATCGTTATCAAAACCATCGACAGCAAGCTCTGCGTGTCTATACAAAATATGCACAAATATTGATACTTGGTCTGAATGATAATACTCACTTTGTATCTCCTTTTGTGGACTAAACGTGTAATTCTCAGCGAAATCAACCACTGATAATATTGTTCCTTTTGGGAACACCTCACATGATTGCTTGAACTGTAAATCCTGCCATCGTGCTATATGACAATGCTTAATATATTTGTATATTTGCACCCTAAACTTCTCCATAAAAGATGTCACTGGAATATCGTCATCAAGTAAAGTGATATTTTTTGATGTTGTGCTTGAATCTGCAACAGGAGTGTAAGTAACATATTCATATCTCTTCCAATTCAGACTGAGATTTGACAGTCTAGGATCATTAGGATCAATGGGATACTTTTCATCATAGAGTGCCAAATGAGAACATTTGTCGCATTTTCTTCCACCAACACATTCCTTTTTATAAAATAATTCATTATTCTCTCGTGGACATAATATCTTTGATAAAAATTCACGAACACTTGAAGGAGGAGGGTCATTTGACCAATATTTTATGCCAAAATTTACAAATGTCTCATAAAATAATTGGAATTCTACATGGTATCGACAACAACATGTGTCTCGAACAGTGATAGGCCTAACATACCATGGTTTAATCTTCACAAATGTGCTAAGGGAAGTCTTCACATCAGTATTACTCTCCATAAAGTTCTGGAATAATTCTACTTGACTGACCTGTGTTATATGTTTGGAATGATATTCATAAACTCCCTTAGATATACGGCGTCACACATAATCCTTTTCATTTGGCGACACACGAGAATTCAAATCCCAAAACTCTTTTACCCTATCCCTCACACCATCAGGAAGTCTATCATGATATGGATGCCTGCAGATATTAGCCCAACATGCAAGTTCATCATTCTCATCTAATTGAATTCTAAATTTTGTATGCCTCCATAAACTTTTTCTTGATGTTTTAAACAATTTTGAAGTTGCTGACATCAACCAACTTGATGAAGCTCGTTTCGCGACTACACCTATTAAAAGTTCTCTACAAGCATTCTTTTCAAATTGAGATCGCTTTTTGGCTAGTGTGGCAAGCACCGACATCACATTTTTTGATACCATTTCATTTTCTAAAACCTCTTTCTCACTTTTAATGCCCAATAATTCCACAACATTTTTGAGAGATTTATGCTTTAAAAATCCATGTAACATCTAAGCTTGTGCTATGATAGACTTACCTTAAAAAATATGTTTCAATCCAAAATTTCCTTTATCTCAAACTATCCTTTCAGCCATTGGTGGTCCCAATTCTTCAATTTTAGTTGGATCCATATTTTCTAGAAACTTGTAGTTGTATACAACGTTCTTGGAACTTCCAATTAATTGCAGTGAAATTCGAGGTGTGGTAGTATCTTCTTGTGGTTCTGATGTTGTCCCTCATAAAAAACAATATTAACTTCTAATTTGAAATTGACATATACATATTTTTAATTTTAAAACTATCTTGAACTACAATGTTTTAAAAAAAAATACAAAATTCAAATTGAAGAAACTATTGACTCACCAGTGAGATCGATATCAATATTCTCTTGGACATTTGTGTTTTCAATATTCTCGTTGACAAGTTCCTCAACATTTCTCATTTCCTCGTCATTGTCATGCACCTCTACATCTATTTCACGATGCTCTACCTCCACATTTATTTCATGGCTTAATCTTTCCCTTTCCTCTCGCCTTTTTTTTGTAATCTCTCATTTTTATCCGTTGAATCAGTTCTTTTTCGATCGTGCCTTGATAGGAAATTCCTTTGGTTTCCCATGTTCAAAAAATTGGAAACCTAAAATCCAATTCTATTTGGACCAAATACCCAAAAAAACATAAAGACTTCAGAATAAGTACTTCATGCTTTCAATAAGAGAGAAAATTAAAAATAAATAATTAAATTCATAAAGACATTTTGCAAAAATACTTCATGCCTTCATAGAGACATTTTGCAAAAATACTCCATGTCTTCATAGAGACATTTTGCAAAAATACTTCATGCATCCATGCACCCAAAAAACCTTCAACAAAAAAATTTTCCAAAAAACATTTTGCACCTAGAAAAACTTTCAAAAAAAAATTCGCCAAAAATATTTCACACCCAAAAAAACTTAATTTTTTTTTTTTTTTGCCAAAAATAATTTTGCACCTAGAAAATATTTTCACCTTGGCAGAAAAAGAATTCAGATCCTCGCACCTTCGCATTTTTCAAACCCTCGCACCTTCGCAATTTTCGCTGGTTCAGAATGGCGTGTGGAATTAATCTCTCGAACGAGAGTATTTATATACAACTCTCGCCCAAAAGATTGTGTCAGATTTCAATTAAGATTTAATAAAATCTCATCGGAGAGATTAAAAAACTCTCCTCTGAGAGTTTAATAAACTCTCGGACGATACTTTATTAAACTCTCGAACGAGAGTTGGCCATGGCTAAACTCTTAGCCGAGAGTTTGCTTGGGTAAAATCTCGGGCGTAAACTCTCGCCGAGAGTTTTTAAAACTTTGAGCCGAGAGTTTAGCCATGCAGTTAAATATAACATGTGGTGGTTTAAACTCTCGGTCAAGAGTTTAATAAATATCTCGCCCGAGAAATGATCGCAACTGAGAGTTTCTGGTCAACGAAAAACCCAGAAAATTCTGCAGTTTTTAGTAACCTACAACTTTGGAGGGGCGAAATACCTACAAAAACAAAATGTTATATGTTGGACCTGGTACCATTAGATTCATCTATGAATCTAGTTTCTGATGATGTAATATTTTTTGAGTTTCATTAAAAATTTCAATTTGTTATTAATTTTATACTAAACTGTGTCACTGTGGAATTTCATTGTTCTGAAAATTGCCTATCGTTTATTGCATATAAGTGTCGTTATACCGACGACGGCCAGAGCGTCGCTGACGGATCCCTCTAAACGTCGTAATTGCGACACTTAGACATTGTGTCGCAAACAAAGCGTCGCTATTGCGACGACTGCCTCCAAACGTCGCAATTGCGACACTTAGACATTGTGTCAGAATTGCGACGTTTGGAAGCAGCCATCGCAATATCGATGCTTTGGGGCATAGTGTCACAATTGCGACGTCTTCCTTCAAACGTCGCAATTGCAACACTTTGTCTAAGTGTCGGTATTGCAACACATTTCTCTAGACGTCGGTATAGCAACGGTTTCGGGCAGGATTGAAAAAATTTGGGGAAATTTCCGACATTTGGTCAAAAGTGTTGGAACCAAGTGTCGGAATTTCCGCCAAATGTGCTAGTGATCGATGGGTCTTCCCCAGGGTTTCCATTGAGCTTAGGAATACCCGAGGTTAGTTTATAGGGTATCAAAAACCACCAATGAGCATAGTTGATTGGATCATTGGTAAGCTGGTTTAAATCCGGTAACTCTAAAGTTGCAACAAAGGGAAATTGTGGATTTAAGTCGGGTTGAGCATAGCTAGGGTATGATGGAATTTATTTGGAAAAAAGCCTCTGAGCACCAACATAAGGAATATGTTGCTGGTAACCCAGATAGGGGTTGTTTTGATAAGCAAATGTTTGAGGATTCTCTTGACCAAAAACTAGGTACACTACTTGTTGAAATGAAGGTTGTTGAATTTGTGCTTGTGGCTGCCAAGGGGTTTTTCCACCAACATTATAAACCAAACTAGGATAGCTTGGATTCAATTGTGGATAGGTATAACTTGGTTGTGGCTACGACATCCCATAATAAGGTAATCCAACTTGTGAATAAATAATTCCAGATACAGGAGGTTCTTGTAAACTAGCCGAAGGAGTTGGAGTCTGAGGGCCCAATACTTGGGGTTATTGGGTTGAAGGACCCACCTAAGATGGTTTAGGTACAAAATTTTGAGCCTGTGATAGGGGTAAGGATGCATTAAAAAGTGGAGTAGATGTGGGTGCAACAGGTTGAACCGGTTGATATGATTGCACAACCGTTTGTGGTTGGATGGGTAGAGTGGGCTACCACTGACAAAAAATCATTCCGACATTAGGATGACCTAATAACGATGGAGTAATGTCAAAATGGGTGACCATAGGTTGCCCCCCAGCATGAGGAGTATAATAATATGGAAAATATTGTTCTCCAAATGCCGGGAGTTCAGTTGAAATTGTACTGGATGGAATATACCCAGATGGACTAGCTTGATATTGCCTTGATGATGTATATAAAGGATCAAGAAATTAAATAATAATTAGAGATGTACTAGATAGAATACCAGATGATGACATTGGTGAAGTCCATGGGTTTGAGGATGCACCAGATAAGGTTCTAGATAAATATTGATAACCATGTGGGATGAAAGGGCCACCTTATAAATGTGACACTGGTGATGTTCTTAACATCGACGGAGTAGCAAGAGCAGGTGCTACCGCAACTGGAATAGATGGTCCAGCCAAAGATGTTGGCTCAGGAATGGTTATTCGATCCAATGCATACCCTATAGGATCTACGGAAACTCGAATAGACACAAGATCAAAGAAATTATAGTGGGGTGATTAAGAAAAAGTATATTAAAGATAAAGCTCCAATCCAAAATGGTTTGGAGTCGAAGGTGTTTCATCTTGTGGAATTTCTTCAATCGAAATCAAACTAGGTGGAAGGATTTCTCTATCAGGTCCGAAGTATATTTCAGGTGGTTGACTGCGCGATATGGGAAACTCCATGGATATAATATATTGTGGGGCGACTGATATAGGAACAAATTACGGTTGTTCGACTTCGGGATTCAGATGTTCTAGTAAAATAACAACAGGATCCAGATCAACTTCCAGTTGAACAATGTCAGGTTCGGGAGGTATGGTCTCACTGATTGGATGGATCGTAACCACAGGTAGCTGAGAGGACTCCGTCTTGACAACATTAGATGAACTGGATTTGTAGAAACAACTTGATACAACTCTGGTATATGTGAGGATGATGTCGCACCAAAGGTACAGATAGTACTAGTTTCGGTAGAATGATGTTGCCTTCGCCAACCAGAAATGGCTTCCGGTGGTAAAGGTGGTTTTAGTCCTATTCTAAGAGAATGACGAGGAAAGGGATTTTATTCTTCCATGATGACTGATTTATTTTATGACCAAAAACAAATAAACAAAATAAAGGGTAATTCTAGGCAAAATTTTTACCAAGTAATTGTGAACTACAGAATACCTCCTAGCGAACCTAGAAGTACGACCAGGAAATCTCCTCGAATGCTGTGTTCGGTGTATCACAAGTTACAAGGCAGCCGAATCAGTTCAATATGGATGGATAACAACCTAAAGTTGTCCTCCCAAATATACCTGAAGGTATGTGGTGGCCCAAGTCCGTATTAGCATTGTCTAATGCGAAACTGCACAGTGAGAGCATCCCCTTATGCTTTTCGTAGTATAACACCGCCCTATATACCCTAAGGTACGTGGATGAGCTCTGATATACTTATGTACGTGGAGTGAGGTATCACACTTAGAATGTATCAGTTACAAGTTAGCGACAAATGCTATGTTTAACGACACCGGAACACGTCTCTAGCCTAGACCTTCTAAATGTTATCGTTAATGTTCCAATGATTTCTTAGGTAAATTGATGTATATTTTATGTTGATCTTGTTTAAAAGTTTATCTTTGAGGTTAACCACCTGATGTGATGGAAATTCCTAAAAACGAAAACTAAATGATAAGAAAACTTTTCAATTTATATTTTTTCAATGAAAATCCTAGCTACAAAGGGAAAGAGAAATCAGTTTTAAAGCAAAAAACAAAGAGCACAAACTAAAATACAACCTTCCTAACTTGTTCCTATGCAACACACATAATTCATTATATGCACATGCATGTTTTTCTTTTCAGCTCCTTTAATGTGAATGCAAGAAATGAAACTATATGCAAAAAATCAATAAAACAAGTGCTTTCTTCTTTGAGAAACGATGAATTTAACACAATTTCTCTTTTAGGAAAAATGAAGAATGAAAATACAATTTTTCCTATAGGAAACGAGGATAAAACAACAATTTCATTTACGAAAAAAAATGATCTAATGCAGAAATAAAATACTTTTAATTTGATTTTCCAATGATAAAGAAAAACACTAAAGAGACATTGAACAAATTTAATTTTCAAAGGAGGAAGAATGTGGAAAGTTTATTGGTCTCTAAGAGGTATTAGACAATTGAGAATACAACAAAAAAATGGCTGATAAAGATAGCAATGAAAAATTTGAATGGAATTTGGTTGGCTAAGGGGGAAACACAGTCTCTAAGGGGATATAGTGCATTGCAGAGCACCCCTGAGTAGGAGACAGTGCAATGCAGTGCACTGTGTCTTGACCAACTGTGTGTTGGGCGCAGCAGGGATTGAAAAATCAAGATACAAAACAAACTTCTAATGCAATTATTTCATTCAAATGTCTAATAAATGAAAGTAGATGCTACTGATGAGGATAAGCAGAGGAAAAAACACCAGGAATGATATGATACTCCCAAGTGGAGTCACCAATTTGTTATGCGGAATTGTGATCTACGGATAAAACAAATTCCATAAGTGTGGTGATATTCAATTAGAACAACAGAGGAAATAATTTACTATCAATTTCTCTAAAATAAGTAGATATATAGAATGGTGAAAGAACCTACTTGTGATCCAAGCGCTTCTCCTTCTCCTTCTGTTGTTGTTGCTGTCACTCTCAATCCAACTCATATTGCCGGATTGATTCCTACAAACACAAACAAAGAACAACAAACAACATGCATATACCAATATCTACTTATCTTACTCAATCAAATCAATTAGATGTGATGTATATATATATATATATATATATATATATATATCATTCAAGAATCCATTGCACAAGAAATAGAGAAATATATATGGGAAAATGAACAACAATCTTTATTAAGGAGTAGAAGGGGGAGGTTACAACCAATGATCGATTTGTTGCCACCAACTCTAGCTTCAACCCTACCTCATCACATCGAACATCATACTAGAAACATATCAGTACTTTCACTCTCTCAAATGAGAATCTAACAACATTTCTTTACTAAATTTATTCCTTCCCTAGCACTAGAATGAGTGCTCAACTTATAGGGAACTGATGGCAGTTTCTCAATGAATGACTTTATAATAATATGCAAGACATGTTCCCAAGTTCAAAGGTGTTAGATGGACACTTGGATTCGAAGTTTGACACATATGGACTCTTCTAGAAGGCACTGGCCATGTGGAGATTCCTAGAACAATGAGAATTCTGCTCCCAGGTGACCAACACACTCTTGAATGTTGGGAAGTGCATTGCAGTGCACCCTTGAATAGATGATCTTGCATTTCAACGTAGTTAGTCCCCTTAGAGGCTGCATTGGTGAGTCAATAAGTGATATAATATATATTTAAACCTTGGAAATCTCAAAATAGAAGCCATGAATGAATTGTTCTTCTTTTAGGGAATATAGCAACTGAAATGTCAGGGGATGATAGACCCTATTTCATTGGTCCCGATGATGATGTCCAGTTTGACCAGGTCATGGGGGATGATGCAAAAATTGACCTATAACAACTTTGATGCAGCTGTATGTGTTTGTATCCTAGCTTACATATTTGTCAAGCTCTTTAGCAGAAAGAATGGTAAGTTGAGGGTCTTCATACTTGCAATATGAAACAAAAATCTCATATGATAAAGAAAAAGCACAATATACCTCCTCTCACATGTGAGGTAAATTTTGATGAGCTTGACAGTCTTAGCCCATTAATTTTTGAGGTAACTGTTGGGAATTACTTTAGCCTAGTTGGGGTCTACGTGTCTATCTTTAATGAAACAATTGAGGTCTCCTCCAGTGATGACTTGAACATTAAACGATTTTTCTCCTTCCTGTGGAAGGTTGAAAGCTTTAGCAATAGACTCCGCTGATACCTGCAATCTCAGACCATAAATAGTTACTTAATTCCTATTGAAAGAGTATGCAAATTACTGAGTTAATCCTAAATGAGAGCTTCCTAGTCTTGAACACAGTGGATACCACCCTGCTTGAACAAAGAACCTTCTCACATTCAGATTAGCATCAACTAGATCAAATCCTTGGGGTTTCGTTTTATCTTTCCTCCTTTCTTGGTCATCTTCAGTCATAAATAAGCTCTTCTGCTGAAATAAGATAGTTGTCAAGACTCGAAGAGCTCACCTAACAGCTGTTGTTGTGTCTTCAATGAGACCTGTCTGAAATCTAAGTCTGTTTCCTTAAGATGCTCACTGGAGTTGCTCATTCACCAACAGTTAAACTCAAAACTAATGGTTTTTATTTCTTTTCTATGGTTTAAAATCATATGCGAGTTCACCTTTCCATGCATGATATTTTTCATAATGGTAAGTATCTTAGACCGTAGCATACACCTTGCCATAATCATGATGAAATTTAGTTGTCTACGAAGTTTTAGATGATATGCTACAAGTGGCTGGAGATGAGCGAAGCTGGAGCTGGCAGTCACCTCCTTTGTATCCTTATTACAGGCCTAAAATTCCGGAAATTTTCATGCGTGATTAAATCAAACAATCATCGCATTAAAACTGCAAATCCACGATCTACCTTAACACATAATACGTACCTCGACATGTGGATGAAATGACTCAGTTGATAGACAGGACAAACAATGGTTGGCTTTTAAAAACTGTGGATTGACACCTAGCATGCTCCACGTATAAACAAGACTTGACATAACATCAATCAACTTAAACCTTTCCTATCATGTGACCTAACTCATGATAAAAGTTTAAAATGTAGTTGATAACAGGAACACATGGCTTAACATAAAGCGGATGCGCTTTTTTTTTATTTTTATTTTTTTAAAACAGGGGAGGTTATTAGAATTTATGATAACACCGGGTTAAAGAAAAACATACATAAAACAGAAGTAAAGCATACTGTCCGAAAAGGGGCTAAAACAAACGCTACCAAAAATTTCGGCAGCATTCTATTTTTTTTTTTTTTAATTTACAAATTCCATCCTAAAAAAAAATAATTTAAGACATACCCATGGCTTAGCATAGAACTGTGCTAATAGATATAGAGGAGGAGCGAGATGTTCCTTCCAGATCTAGTAGGAAAAGGCCATTATGGGCTGAAAAAAACTTAAGAGATGCTAAGGAGCATGTGGAGGAAACTAGAAACACTTTCATGAATAGTAGACCACTAGGGAGAATTTCCAGTTATTTTGCCTTATTGAGTATCATCAGTGAGTTTGAACCTTCCAATTTTGAGGAGGATGTAGATGAGTTAGGTATGGAGGAATTCCATGGTGGAGGAGTATAAGTACATCATAAGGAATGATGTGTGGGACATAACGCTAAGGTCAAAGGGAAATTTTCTGGTCACTTCATGATGGATCTTCAATATAAAGCATGTAACTGATGGAGAGTTGAGAAGTACAAAGTGAAGCTCATGGCCGTGAGAGGGTTTTCCTAGAAGGAGGGAGTGGACTATGATGATAAATTTTCTCCTATTTCCAAATATGCATCTATTTGGGAGGTCATATGTATTGCTTTATATATGTGTGGTCATATCTATTGAGGAGGAGGTGTATATTGAGAAACCTCAGAGATTTGAGGTTCATGGGAGAGAGTCTCATGTATACAGGTTGAAGAAGGCCCTTTATGGGATGAATTAGGCTCCACACACATGGTATGCCAGGATGGATGGATATCTTCTTGGTTTTGGCTTCAATAAGAATGAATTGGATTCTAACTTGTACTATGTACTTGTTGAGGGTGAACTGCTTATATTGGTATTAAATGTGGACAATCTCTTCTTGATAAGATTAGAGAATCTCATAAGGATGTGCAAGGAGAACCTTGATTTGGAGTTTGAGATGGAAATTGGCTTGATGCATTAATTTTTGGGATTGGAGGTGTGTCAGAAACCAAGAGAGATTTTACTACGGTAGGGAAATAATGCATTTGAGATCTTGAAGAAATTTTGGATGGAGGATTGCAATTCGATTTCTACACCTATGACCATCAAATTGAAGAAGCTAAGTGCTTTTGATGGAGAATAAGTGGATACCACATTGTATAGGTATTTGATTGGGTCCTTGATGTATTTGGTCATCACTAGGTCGAATATTTATTTTTTTGTGAACAAACTCAACCAGTTCATGGTGGACTTAAGATAGGTTCATTAGGTGGAAGCGAAGCACGTGTTGAGATACCTACAAGTTTTCATGGAATTTGGACTGAGATATATTGGAATTGGTTGAATAGAGTTGTAGGGGTACACAAATTCCAATTGGGATGAGTGTTGTGGATATAAATTCCACATTTGGATGTTTGGATGTTGTTTCATCTTGGGATCAACAATGATCTCATGGTATAGTAGGAAGTATCAGTCAATGGAACTTAGCTTAACAGAGGTAGAGCACATGGAAACATGCTTGGTGAGTTTTGAAGTCATATGACTTAAAAATATTCTCATAGGGTTATTTGGTCTTGAGCCGGATCCCACAATGATTCATTATGATAATCAAAGTTCCACTAAGCTCTCCGAAAATTTTGAGTTTCATAATAGGTAAAAACATATAAAGATCAGATATCACTTCGTCAGACAAATGATATAGAGAGGTTCCTGCCTATTAACCTCCCTCTTCTCGTGATCCTCCTGAATGTTTTAAAGATAATAGAGTGGTTCCTGCCAATTCCACTTTTCCTATTTAGGACCAAAAAATCTTATATATCCAGGTTTTGCTATTAGTTTTCCTCAGAATGGAGGATTTTGTGATTCATGATTAAAGCATAACTCTTTCGGATAATTCACATCATAAGTTTTATGATCGACACATTTAGGATTCATGTCGATACTTGTTGAAGTAGATTTGACTTTTCTTTTATGACGAAAGTTTTGGTTACATATGATTCTTTTACCTATGCTCAAGCTAAGGAAAAAACTAAATGAAAACAACTAATGATTGTAGAGTATAACTCATTAATGAAGAATGAGACTTGGACTCTTGTTCCCATTCCTCTTAGATATAATTTCATTTTCTATAAATGGATATATAAGGAAAAGTTTAATTCAGAAGTACATATTGAAAAATATAAAGCGCCATTATTGGAAAAAGGTTTCTCTCAACAAGAAGGTGTTGGTTATAATGAAACTTTTTCTCCAATTTATCAAATAAACACTATAAGAATTATTCTTTCTCTTGTTGCATCTTATCAATAGTAACTACACAAAATGGATGTCAAGAGTATGTTTTTGAATGGTGATGATTGTGAAGATATTTATATGCAACAACCACTTGGTTTTTCATTGTTGAAACTTCAAGTTTGGTATGCAAATTACACAAGTATTTATATGAACTTAAGGAGGCACCTTGAGATTGTATGAGAAAATTCATACTTATTTATTGAAGAATGGGTTCAAACAATGTATATATGATCTAAATATGTATATAAATAACAGTGATGATGAATTCCTCATTATTTTATTATATGTGGATGATCTCATCCTTACTAAAAATAAAATTGCATCAATATAAGGTTTGAAGAATAAACTTCCGAATCAATCTAAAATGATAGGTTTAGGAATCTTGCATTACTTTAACGATCTTCAAATTTAGCTGCATCGGCAATGATATTATTCTTTTACAACTTAAGTATGTGAAACATTTACTTGCTTAGTTCCACATGAGTTATTGTAAGCCTTCACCAACACCATTATGGTCCAATGTAAAGTTAGTTGTTGATTGTAATGCTATTGTTGATGCTAGTATTTTCCATTAGTTTGTTGGAAGTTATATATATTTGACACACAAGAGGCCTAATATTTGTTTTCCCATTAGTATGTTATTGAGGTTTATGCATAAGCCTCATGAAATTCATTGGTAGGCAGGAAAGATAATTCTCATATATTTATAGGGGATGGTGAATTATCATGTTTTCTATTCGAACATCACTACAATTACTCTTCTTGGTTATAGAAATTATAATTGGGTTGGTTATATTTCAGTTAAACATTGTACTATGGGGTACATCTTTTAGCTTGGTTCAAGTTTAATTTCATGGTCCTATAAATTGAGAAATATTTCTCTCTCTTTTTGTGAAGTAGAGTAAATGACAATTAAAGAAGCAATAGAATAAGTAGTTTGGTTGTGGCATGTTATTACCGAGCTTGGACTAGTTTATAAATCAGTTATAGAGTTAAGATATGGAAATAAAAATGCAATTCAACTTGCATATAATCTAATGTATCACTCCAAAAATAAATACATTAGACTTGTTACTCACTACATTCAAGATCTTGTTGCGAAATGTGTTAGTTCTTTGGAGTATTATCCCATGGAAGAGATAGTAATCAATATGTTCAACAAATCCATGACAAAGGAAAAGTTTGCGTGACTTCGAAAGTTGTTGGGAATGCAGAAAGTTTTCATCAAGGGGGAGTGTTGATGTAATTCCATATTCCTCTATAAGTGTTCCATCTACCTAGCCATAATTAAGGGAGAGTTTCATAATGTATCCTTTTGGAAGGTAATAATGCATAGGTTATGTTGGAAGAAACTTTAATGTTTTGTAAAAGAGGTATATTGCACCTTAATCATGCCGTAAAATACACTTATAATAATTTATTATATAAAGAGGTGAAATCAAATTATCCCAGATGTATTAGTGGGACGTGTTATAACTTAAAAAATTTCAAAACATCATTATGACAAGATTACTTATGATCATGGGTCAAAATAGGGTCTTAGGAGTCATTTTTTGAGTTTGACCAAGGGAAGTATTAAATTTTTAAAGTTTGAGCCTACCTTAGTGTTTAAATAAACTCATTTTTAGGGTTTTTCATGTCAAGTCTTTCATCATTTTAGGATTCATTTCATTTCCCAAATTTTTTGCATCAAAACTGCCCAATCAGCCAAGAAACCATGGTTTCGTATCGCAAATAACAAAAATTACACTACAGGCACTACAAAAGCACGGTTTTGTAACTGTCTTTTCAGTTGAGTTGTCAAATGTCAGAAACCATTGGGAAAGGGTAGGATAGTGGCATGTTGAGTCATGTAAGGATGGAATCAAAGTACACACCCACGTTCGCAGTCATCATGGTCAGTTTAGGTATGAGTGAGTCATCATTTTCAGTTATGAAAGGGCATTTGAAATTCAAATTCTTTCCTAATTAGTCACCCTCATTCCTTTTTCCCTTCATTCGTAATGTTTGAGCTCTGAGTGTCAAGACAAACCTGTGGGTGGTTCTTACAAAGGTTCATCATATCCATTTCAAGCGAGGCTGCTATTACATTTATTGAAGTGAGGCTGATACATCCATATCAAGTGAGGCTGAAAGAATATTTCAAGTGAGGCTGAGAGTTTCTCTAAAGAATATGGCAGAGGAAAGAAAAATACACAGAGGAGGACAATGCTTAAGGCATGAACTTGAAGATATGAATGCAAAAAATGAAGACCGAGCAGTGATGGAATCATTCAGAAGACCAGGTTGCTTACGGTTTTGTGAGAAGTTGTAGGGCTGTCACACATAGGTTTCCAAGGAATTTTCTATGAATTTCAATGGAACAACCACTAAAGTCGGGATGCTAAGTGTGTCTATCACACCAAAGGTCATTGCTGCCATTACAGAGATACCAAGAGGTCAAGAAACCTGGTTCAAAGGGTTCAAATTTGATATGGAGTAGTGTAAAGAATTCATGAACCGTGAGCACACCGACATGGATCTTAACAATGCTATCCCTAGAAGCTGCATCAAAGATAATTATTCAAGACTGTTGCTCAACATTCAGAAATATTTTACCTGTGAAGGCAGATATCACAAGGTTTATTCATATCATTTCAAATTGCTTTGACACATCACTGGTAAGATTTCACTTAATTTACCTTTTTATTTGCATAGAAGTCTTGAAAAGATGGTTGATAAGGTGCAATCAAAGTCTGAGGGGAGTGAAACATCATTATTTCATCATGGCTTAATGAAATTATTAATTTTAGATGAACTTCAAAAGATAGGCAGAGATTGGTCATCATTCTTGTTTATAAATGGTTTTGAGTTGGAAACCCTAACTCCTGCAAGAAACCCTAAAGCTAAAGGAGTTCCATCAGCACCAGCAGCAGAACCAAGTCAACCTAGGGTTGCAAAACCAAAAGAACCTGCAAGACTAAAGCCAAGAAAGTAAACTAAGAAAGGGGCGGAGAAAATGAAAATTCTTGATACACCAACTCTCCCATCTGAAAAATAGAAATCAAAGGTTGTCAAAGATGCAAAACAGAAACAAGCTATCAGCAAACAGGGTACCAAAAGAATAACTAGAAGCCAAGAAGTGGTTTTGAAAGGAAAGACAATGGCTATAGAATACAACTCAGTAACAAAGGGGAGTCTAGAGGATATTATTCATGCCATTAGCATAGAAGAAACACCTATTGTAAAAGCTAAATTCATAAGGGAAGATGAGCAGAAGTTGAAAAAGGTCAAGTCTGCAAAGAGATTAGATTTTGAGGGGGAAGATGCAGGTTACATTTTTCAAGCAAGAAAGCCTATGACAAGGCATGCTAAGAAATTAATGGAAGGCAACAATGAAGTTCAAAAGCCCACTGAGATAGCTAAATCACCTAAAGTGATTATTGATCTCTCATCACCCATAGTGAAGCATACAATCAACAAATTAAAAAGGGGAAAAGAGAAAATGACAGAGAAAACAGAGTTTCAGCGCCTTGACGAAAAGTTAAAGTTGGAAAACCAAGAAATTTTTGTCATGAAAAAGAGAGTTAGAAAAAACAGTGTCAAGAAAGTATAGTTTAAAATGATGAAGGCAATGTGGGAAGGACAAGTTGATTCTGTTCCTGAAACTTCAGAAAATACAGAGTAACCTTTCAAGTGGACAGTTCCAACAATAAAAGAAGCTATGTTTGTTAGAATAATAAACACTCATCTGAGAGCTACTAACAGAAGAATTAAAGACCAGGTGAAGGATTTAGAAGAGCAGCTGGAGTTAATTCATGATGAGTTAAAGAGCAGAGGCATTAAAATGACAGTCATAGAAGAACCAATAGGTCAACCAAGTGTAAATGAAGAAAGAATGCCTCAAGGAAGCTAAACTGAAGTGGGTTTACAGTTTGTATGGTTTGCAAATACTGAAGACAGGTATATTTTGAGTTTTTGGGCAAAAATATAGTTTTCACTTGGAAAATTTATGAAAACTGTGCATACTCAGCAGTTTCATAGCGCATTTAGTGTAAAAAACAGAAAAGCGCTACGAAACTGCTGTAGCTGCCTTTTTTGCTTCTTTTGGTCAGTATTTAAGGTGTTAAAAGATGAGTTAAGAGCTGAAATTATTATGAAGGGTGTGTTGAAAGGTGATTAAAATGATGCAAGAGGAAGGAGTTAAGTTTTTGGAGAATAAAGGCTTGAAATGGCAGTGCCACAAAAAGCGCTACGAAACTACTGTGTTTTCGTAGCGCAACATATTATAGCCTTTTGGACAGTTTTTGAAGCAGTTTTGGATAGCTGGAGGCTAGGAAAGAGTGATGGGACATGTTAAGCTAATATTCAACAACCAAGGACCACGAAATAAAGATTAAATGATTGTTAGAATGTTCAAAGAAGGAAAAATATCTTATGCCTAAAAAACAGGGTATGGTTTCCTGCTTTTGTGGAGGTCAGCAAAGTGGTCATGAAGAACTGAATATCATTATCCAAATTCGACCATGTGATGAATAAACTTGTAAATAATGTAATTTCAAATAGATAAGGTTGTTATAGATATTGATAAGGAGTTTGAGTCCTTTTTGAAATAGGACTGTTAAGTAGGATAGGTGTCTTTTTGTAATAAATTCCATGTTTTATGGTTATGCAAGGTGTTAGTGGATATAAATTCAATTTATATAGCCTAGAGGAAGATCATATTATGATGTAAGAGGTCTATTAAAGGCCATTGGGTTGAATTTTTCAAGGGTTGGACATTTTTGGCAAAAACAGAGCTTATTGTGAATTGACTGTTTTCAGCTAATACAAAGATCTTCTACTTGACTAACTTAGGATTATTAAGGGGTTTTTAGTGTTTTCCTATTCCATATGTACTTCTGATATATCTCATTTGCAGTGAAGTTCATCTATATTACTCAAAATTCATCTATTAGATGCTATGAATTCCTATATAAGTGAAATGACTGTGTTTTTACATGTTTCATGTTTGTGTACCTTATGACTAAAAACTCTGATATGCCTCAACTTCCATGTTAAGTAGGTTCACTGAATTACAGAATTAATTTGAATCCATAAGCCTAATGTATATAAGTTGATGTGATTCTTAACCTACATCTATCATTTATCAATTTATTTCCTAAATAGAGTTAGCCATCTATATCTTTATCCATATCATTAACCCTTGAGAGAGTCCTCTCAGGCTGAGGAGGCTAAGCCTCAGTCAAAATATTAGGTTTGAAATAGTTACATGAGTTTGTCTGATCAAGCAGCCTATTAGGTCCAATTTTGTGATAACATTTTGGTGCGTCTGCTGGGAGCCTAAATATTATACTTTCCCAAAATTTTGAAGCCGAACTTCTAAAGGTAGCAGGAGCTCAGGAAGCTTTCCGAGGCTGCATCTACCTTGGTGACTCCATTAAAAATTTATATGATCAAAGGTGGCTTCGAGAAGGAGATACACGAGGAGTAATCCTAACCCATATCCACCTACCATTGTGGAAAATCCAAACACCATTTCCAGAGGAAGGCAAGGAATTTATGAAATATCAAGTACTCCATCACAATCAAAGTCCTTGTCCTATGAAATATTAAGAAGTCCTGAAGATAAAAGAGTTGATGATAAAATACAGGAAGTCTTGTTTAGATCTGAAAGTGAAAAATAATTAACTGAAATCATCTTAGACTTGCATAAGAGAGGTATTGATACCTCAGCCCTAGTAACAAAGGAAGATAAAGAAGAGTTTTGGGAAGCAGTCACTTCTGAGTTGTTGTTGGAAAGAGAATCTTTAGATAAGTTGAAAGAGCTTGACCCTTTTGAAATATTTTTGAAAAGTAAAGTTGGTTTTCCTCTTCCTGAATGGAGTTCAATTGTTAGCGGACAACAAATACCAAACAATCCTCCTCATAAATTTCTTCATCCTATATTGCTGCTATCCCTAAATATACCACAGTCCCTTTCACCATGGATGGAAATGTACCTTCTCCACCTGCTGCACCTACTAGATATGCCCCTCGTATTCTTCCAGCTATTTTACATGACCTCCCTAGAAAATATGCTACTAGAATCAAAACTTGGGGAAGTGTTGAAGAGATTACAACAGAAGAACATGTAGATCAATTTAATAATTTTATAGACAGGGAGGAGGTTGATCATGAAGATGTTAGGTTGAGATTGTTTGCTCAAAGCTTTACTGGTGAAGTTAGGAAATGGTTCAAAGCCCTTACTCCTGGAAGTATTCATAATTGGAATGAGTTTGAAGACACATTTTTGAGAAAATGGGGAAATAAAACTAATCCAGTACAAGCCCTCACTGAGTATAACAGTTTAAGAAGAGCTGTTGATGAAATTGCTCAAAACTTTTCAAAAAGGTTTAATAAGGTTTATGACTCTATTCCCGCCCATTTAAAACCTACACAAGCCCTAGCTCAGATGAGATATGTCGAAGCTTTTGATTATGAATTTTCTATACTGCTGAGAGAGAGAGAGAATCCCTTTCAATTGCTGAAATGAAAAATGATGCAGTGAAGGTGGAGGTTAATATGATAGCAGACAAAAAGTCAAAAATGGGTAAGACTAGGTTAAAATAAGAAGGAAAGCCTTCTTCCTCTTCCACTGATGATAAATTTGATTCAATGATGAAAGAAATCGAAAATTTTATGGATAGGCTGGCCCTTGGGAATTCTTCTGCCCCTCCTGCACAACATGAACCTCAGTTTAGAAACCTCAGCCTAAGAGACCTCAAAATCAGCAAAGACCAAGAGAAAACAGAAATCAACAACCTGATCCTCCAGTGAGACCTCCTTTCCAATAGAACTTAGTTGATGAGGAATATGATCCTGAGATTCCTGAAGAGTATTTTCAGTGTTTAGATGAAGAAATGTCTGGAATTTTCTTAACTAAAGAGGAACATGATGAATTAGACCAAGGTAATCATGGAGAGGAACCATCAGATTATCTTAAAGGGTATCAACATGCTATTTTTGAGATGCAAAAACAATATAATCTCAGAAATAGAAATGTGTCGATCATTGCAAATAAAACAAAGCTTAAGAAAGATACACCTAAGGTTGCTGATGGCAAGAAAGATACTCCTAAGGTTGTTGAAGGTAATAAAGATACACCACCTCTTCCTCCTATCAAAGAATTTGAAAAATATGTTTCTGTTTTCAGTTTGGAAAATCAAATTTCTAAGATCAAAATACTAGTACCTTTTGGTGATATTCTCAAGGTAAATGAGTATAGAAGTAATATTGTTAAAATTTTGAATTCACAACCAGGAGCTTTTGATATCTTGAATGTTCAAGAGGACCATCCAACCATATACTTGGGTCCAAGATTAGAAGATGAACAGAATGAGGAGGTGCCTCCTTTTTATGTGAGCCTTAGCATTCATGACATGACATTACATAATGCTATGTTGGATTCAGAGGCCTCACACAATGTTATGCCCAAAGTAATCATGGAAAGGATGGGGTTAGAAATAACTAGACCATATAAGGAATTTTTTTCTTTTGATTCAAAAAGAGTTCAATGCATTTTTTTAATTAAGGATGTTGTTGTTGGTCTTACACAAGTCCCTGCCAAGACAATGGTCATGGATATTGTGGTAGCAGACATTCCACCGAATTTTGGCATGCTATTATCAAGGTCATGGTCAACAAAAATCAAAGGTACAATGCAGATGGACCTTACTTGTGCCACCATTCCTATTTTTGGTGAGCAAAGAATATTGTATCGAGAGACAAGGATGGCTTACATGGTGAGTAGTAAAGATAAACCCAAACATTTTCCAATTTATGCTCTTGATACTGAACTTGGATCTGCTATTATTTTCAATGACTTGACTAATGAAGTAGAGGATGAGAAGAAAGTATAAAATCAACAATTTGAAATTCAACAGTCTAAAAATCAGCAAACAGAAGATCAGAAAGTCAGTGATAAGGAGGCAGAAGGTTGGTGGTCATTGCATTTTGATGGATCAGCAGGAAGAGAAGGGGCAGGAGTAGGGATTTGGATCACAATTCCAAGTGATGAAAGTAAGTTCCTTTCCTACAAATTGAACTTTGATTGCACAAATAACATGGCTGAGTATGTATCCTTGATTTTGGGTCTAGAAGTCTTGAAAATAATGAATGCTCAAAAGATTTCTGTTTTTGGAGATTCATAATATGTCATTAAACAAGTTGAAGATGGTTATCAAACAAAGGATATAAGGATGAGGGCATATAGAAACTTAGTTTTGGACATGTTGGAAAATTTCCAAGCTTTTTCATTCATTGTCAAAACTAGAGATCAAAATTCCATTGCTGATTCTCTTGCTGTTTCTACAAGTCTTTTCATTATTCCCATACATTCCACTGAAAAATATGAGGTTGAAGTTCGCCATAGACCAACTATCCCTGATAATATTACTCATTGGCAAGTTTTTGAGGATGACCAACAAGTGAAGAACTTTATTGAGCTGAAAGAAGAGTTTGAAAATATACAAGTAGATCATCGAAATATGCTTGTTGAATCTAAAGGAAATTCTGAAGTTTTGCAGCTAAAGAATAATTCCATACCAAAGGGTCTCATACCTCTTGAAATTTTTTTTGATCAGAATGATATTTTTAAATCTCCTAAGATAAAAGCTGATGATGAAGAGGTTGAGAGTTGTAACCTTGGTATAGTAGCTCCGCCCAAAATGATTAAACTTTCAAAGTTTCTTTCAGTTGATATGAAGTACAAGTATATTGATATGATGAAGAGATTTATAGATGTTTTTGCTTGGAATTATGCTGATTTGAAATAGTATGACCCCACTATTATTTAACATACTATTCCCATCAAAGAAAATGAAAAGCCTTTCAAGAAAAAGTTGAGGAGGATTAATCCACTTCTCATGCCATTGATTGAGAAGGAAATCAAGAAACGCTTTGATGCAAAAATCATTGTCCCAATCAGATTCTGAAATTGGCTTGCAAACTTGGTTCCGGTTAGGAAAAAGAGTGGAGAAATTAGAATATGTATTGACTTCAGAAACTTGAATAAAGCCTGTCTGAAGGACAACTATCCTCTCCTAAAGATGGACCAAATTTTGTAAAATATTGTTATTTCTCAAAGGATTTCTATGCTTGATGGATTTTCAGGTTACAATCAAATCCTTATACATCCAGATGATCAGGAAAAAACAACCTTTACTACACCACGGGGCACTTTCATGTATGCCAAGATGCCATTTGGTCTCATGAATGCAGGAACTACATTTCAGAGGGCAATGGATATTGCTTTTTCTGAAGAGAAGGACATGATGGTGGTTGTTTATCTTGATGACATAACATTCTTCTCAAGGAGGGAAGAAGATCACTTGCAACACCTAGAAATAATTTTTCTGAAGTGTAGAAGGTTTGGCATCTCTCTAAATCCCACCAAAAGTATTTTTTATTTTTATATAGGTAAATTACTTGGACACATTATTTCTAAATATGGGATTAATATTGATCCAAACAGGGTCAATGCAATTCAGAAGGTGGATTTTCCTAGAAGCAGGAAGGAGATTCAATCTTTCCTTGGAAAGGTAAATTTTGTAAGGATATTTATTCCTAATTTTGTTGAGATTGTGAAGAGCATAACAAGGATGCTGAAGAAAGGAGTTGACATTAAGTGGACAACAGAGGCAAGACACTCATTTGAGGAGATAAAAAAGGCACTCACTCAAGCACCGATATTGATCAGCCCGAATTTCTCAAAAGAATTTATGGTTTTCACTTTTGCATCAAAAAATACTATTGCTGGAGTTTTGTTGAAAAAGGGACAGCAAGGTATTGAGCAGCCAATTTCATTTTTTAATAGGAAATTGGCTAACTCTGATCTGAAGTACAATATCTTAGAGAAGCAAGTTTATGCCTTGGTTAAGGCTATCAAAGATTTCAGAATTTATATTCTACATTCTCATGTTGTGGCTTTTGTTCCTAATACTGTTGTGAAAGACATCCTAACTCAAGTTGATCCTGATGGTAAGAGGGGAAAATGGATTGCTAACTTGCTAGAATATGATATAGAGATCAAGCCAACAAATTTGGTCAAAGGACAAAGCTTAGCAAAGCTGATGGCACAATCAAACTTTGACTATATTGACATAAATTTAATTGCAGAAATATCAGAAATTTCAGATGAGGAAGAAGAACTAGTCCCTATTGAAGAAAAGTAAATTAGTTCAGATTGGTATAAGGATATTGTTGTTGTCCTACATCATCATAAAGCACCTGCTGAGCTAACAAATTCTAAGGCAAGATTTGTGAAGCTAAAATCCTTCAGGTATTGCATTTTTGATAAAAATCTGTTTTGGAAGGATACCGATGGTATTTTGCTGAATTGTTTGCTGTAAGAGGAGGCTAATAAAGTGATTGAGGAGTTCCACAAAGGAGATTGTGGAGGTCACCATTATTGGAAGGCCACAGTGAACAAGATTCTTAGAGTAGGGTATTATTGGCCTACAATGTTTAAGGACGTATACAAAAAGATTGCTGCCTGCCATGAATGCCAGATTTTTGATGGTAAGAAGAAGCTTGTACCTTTACCTTTAATGCCTATCTATGTGGAAGCGCCATTTCAGAAATGGGGGCTAGATTTTATTGAAGAGATTCATCCATCCTCATCAGGTCAACATCGCTGGATTCTCACAACGACTGATTACTTTACCAAATAGATTGAAGCAATCCCAACTAGGCAAGAAAATGATTCTGTTATTATTTATTTTTTAGAAAATAATATTTTGTCTAGATTTGGTTGCCCCATGAAGATCATAATTGATAATGCACAGGCATTTAAGTCTAAGAAGCTAATTAATTTTTGTCATCAATATCATATTACTCTTGGGCATTCCATTGCATATTATCCACAAGGGAATGGTCTTGCTGAATCTTATAACAAGAGCATTGTGAGGATCATTAAAAAAGGTGTTGCAAGAAAATAATAAGGCTTGGAATTTGAAGCTGAAGTATGCCTTATGGGCTGATATGATATGCACAAAAAGGTCAATTGGAACTTCACCATATGAACTGGTATATGGAGCTAAAGCCATTTTTCCTGTTGGGTGTGGAGCCTGATTTTATTCCTGATTCAGAGATCCTTGTTTTAGCTGGATGTATACCCTAGGAAATTTGTAAACCCTTGCATGCGGGGGGGACTTGTCCCCCCTGCGGGGTTCAGGGGCCAGCGGTCCCCCGGCGGGGGTTTCGGGGGCAGCGCCCTTGAAGCCAAAAATAGATGTAAAATTTCCTTGTAAAAGTATAGTAATTTCTAGTCAATCTGGGCCGTTCATTAGGCGGATGATCTGACGGTAGAAGTTATGTTTAGTTTAGGGTTTTTTGCCCTAGAAGGAAACCCCTCGCTTTTATGAGGGTATTGTATTGCAGCTGTGTAATGTATGTGTATTCTCTGAGCGGGAAACAGATAGGGAGACTATGAGAGAGAACAGAGGATATTACAGCGGATCTGCTGTAGGTTTTGTCTCTTCATTTTGCTGGATAATAAGAAAGGAAGGACTGGCTGTTCGGGGTGGACGTAGCCCAAATTGGGTGAACCACGTATATCTGTGTCTCTCTGGTTTTATGTGTTTTGTGTGCTTGTATTTTCTGCATATTTTATGTGTTGTATTTCTCTGTAATATTTAATTTTCTAACAAATGGTATCAAAGCCGAAGGTATATTTGGCTGATAAACTCGTAGGAAAGAAGGGTTCCTGGTTCGAGTGGGAGCAATGGTGGAAGATGCTAAGTTTAGGGTCGAGAAATTTAATGGCCAAAACTTCCCGCTGTGGAAGATGCAGATGGAAGATTATCTGTATCAGAAAGATCTGTACCTACCATTGAGCAGAAAAGAAAAGAAGCCAGCGGCCATGACAGACGCGGAATGGAACATTCTCTATAGAAAGGCACTCAGAACAGTATGGTTGTGCCTTGTGGCGTCAGTTGCCTTCAATATTTCGAAGGAAACAACAACAGAGGGTTTGATGCAAACGTTGGCGAAACTATATGAAAAAACCTCGGCCTAAAACAAGGTATTTCTTATGAAATGACTATTTAATATGAAGATGTCGGAAGGTGGATCTGTTGCATACCATTTAAATGATTTTAATACAATTACCAGTCAGTTAAGTTATGTAGGGGTAAACTTTGATGATGAAATTAAAGCTCTGTTATTATTGTGCTCATTGCCAAAGAGTTGGAATGGTTTAGTTATGGCCATTATTAACTCTGTCTCTGGATCTAGTACTTTAAAGTTTGATGATGTTGTCGGTGCTATCCTTAGCGAGGAAATGCGACGGAAAAGCTCCGGTGAGACATCGGGTAATGCTTTGAGTGCAGAGTCTAGGGGAAGAAGAATGGAAAGAGGAAAGAGTTCGGGATATTGCAGTAAATCAAGGAAAAGAAAATCCAAGTCCAGATAGGGGATAGTGTGCTGGAAATGCGGAAAGAAAGGACACCTAAAGAAAGACTGTAGATCTCGGAAGGGAAAAGAAGGAGACGCGCAGCAAGAAAATAATCATGAAGAAAATGTGACAGGTGATGTGTTACAAGATGCTTTGATTGTTTCTTTAGAAAATGTTACTGATTCTTGGGTTGTAGATTCAGGGGCTTCATTCCATGCCACACCTGATAAGAAATATTTTCATGACT
The DNA here is from genome assembly GCA_034641835.2 of Pinus albicaulis. Lineage (NCBI taxonomy): Eukaryota > Viridiplantae > Streptophyta > Pinopsida > Pinales > Pinaceae > Pinus > Pinus albicaulis. Next base: position 986,805,583 of record CM076572.1, read on the forward strand.
ATGTTCAAGGATATTTTGGACAATTTTGTTTGGGTGATGATAAACCCTGTAAAATTGTTGGAATGGGTAAGGTTCTTGTAAAACAATAGAATGGAAACCAATGGCTACTAAAGGAGGTAAGGCATCTTCTAGATCTAAAGAAAAATCTGATTTCAATAGGGCAGTTATGCGGTGAAGGTTGTGTGACAACTTTCACATATAAAACTTGGAAGGTCACTAAAGGAGCCCTGGTAATAGCAAAAGGCGAAAAGGTTGGTAAATTGTACTTATGAAATGGTATTTCTAACTCTGTTAATGATTTAACTTCCAAAGGAGAAGATGGAGCATTATGGCATCATAGGCTCGGACATATGAGTGAGAAGGGGATGAATATTCTTCACTCAAGAAATTTGTTGCCAGGTTTGAAGAATGTTGATTTGGATTTATGTGAGAATTGCATTTATGGAAAACAAAAGAGAGTCAGATTTCTCAGAGTTGGGAAAGAAAATAAGAGTGAAAATTTGGACCTTGTGCATATAGATGTATGGGGACCTGCTCAGGTATCATCTCTCGGTGGCTCTCTCTATTATGTTACATTTATTGATGATGCAACTAGAAAAACTTGGATTTATTGTATTCAAAATAAATCTGATGTATTTGATACTTTCAAGAAATGGAAAGCTTTGGTTGAGATTGAAACAGGAAAGAAGTTGAAGTGTCTCAGATCAGACAATGGAGGTGAATATTGCAGCAAAGAGTTTGATAGGCACTGTTCAGAGCATGGAATTCGTAGAGAGAAGACAGTTCCAAGAACACCACAAGAAAATGGTGTGTCAGAAAGGATGAACAGAACAATCATGGAGCGTGCAAGGTGCATGAGATTGCATGCAGGATCGCCTTTACAATTTTGGGCAGATGCTGTAGATACTGCTGTTTATCTAATAAACAGAGGGCCTTCAAGTTCCTTGGATGGTGGTACTCCAGAGGAAGCATGGACAGGTAAAAAGGTAAACTACTCTTTTTTAAAGCCTTTTGGTTGTGAGGCCTTTGTCCATATTAATAAAGAAAACAGAACAAAGCTTGAGGCAAAATCAAAGAAATGTACCTTTATTGGATATGGTGCTAATGATTTTTGTTATCACTTATATGATTATGAAAATCACAAAATCATTAGGAGCAGAGATGTAATATTCAATGAAAAGGTCTTGTATAAGAATCAGTTGCAGGAAAAGAAACAGGAAAAAGAAAGCAAGGAATACGTGGTTCTTGATGAGATAACTGAAAAAGTAAAGGTGCCTGAAAATGATAATAATCAACAACCATAGCAGCAACAACCACCACAACAGCAACAGGCACCTCAAACACCTGAAAGTGGTGTTAGAAGATCTACTAGGATAAGTAGACCCCCTGAACGATACTCTCCTTCATTATATTATTTATTGCTGACTAATTCTGGTGAACCTGAATGTTATGAAGAAGCAATGCAGGTTGAAAGAAGGAAGAAGTGGAAGCTAGCCATGGAAGAAGAGATGGACTCCTTAATGCATAACCAGACTTGGGACTTAGTCAGGTTGCCTGCAGGTAAAACTACATTGCAGAATAAATGGGTTTACAGGCTGAAGGAAGAAGATGGAGGAAAACAGAGGTACAAAGCTAGACTTGTGGTGAAGGGGTTTTCACAAAATAAAGGTATTGATTTTGATGAAATATTGTCTCCTGTTGTTAAGATGAATTCAATCAAAACTATTTTAAGTCTTGTAGCAGCGGAAGATTTACATCTTGAACAACTAGATGTAAAGACAACATTTCTCCATGGAGATTTGGAGGAAGAGATATACATGCAGCAACCAGAAGGATATGAGGTCAAAGGGAAAGAAAAATTGGTGTGCAAGTTAAAGAAGAGCTTGTATGGCTTAAAACAGGCTCCAAGGTAGTGGTATCTAAAATTTGACAAGTTTATGTCTGAACAAGGTTATACTAGATGTCACTCTGATCATTGTGTTTATCTGAAAAGGAAAAATGATGGCAGCTATATTATATTGTTATTGTATGTAGATGACATGCTTGTTGCGGGGTCTAACATGCAGGAAATAAATGTGCTCAAAAGAAAATTGGCAAATTCATTTGCAATGAAGGATTTGGGAGATGCAAAACAAATCCTTGGTATGAGGATAACTAGAGACAGGAAAAATCGCAAATTAACACTGTCTCAGAATGAGTACATAGAAAAGGTGTTGAAAATATTTAATATGCACAATGCAAAACCTGTTAGTACACCTTTTGCTAGCCATTTCAAACTTAGTAAGGAGATGTGCCCAAAGACCCAAGAAGACATGGATTATATGTCTAAAGTTCCATATGCATCAGCAGTTGGAAGCTTAATGTATGCAATGGTCTGCACAAGGCCTGATATTGCACATGCAGTGGGAGTTGTAAGCAGGTACATGAATAATCCAAGAAAAGAACATTGGATGGCAGTAAAATGGATTCTCAGATATTTGAGAAGTACCACAAATCAAGCATTATGCTTTGGTGGTTCAAACATTGCTCTACAGGGATATGTTGATGCAGATATGGCAGGTGACAGAGATAACAGGAGGAGCACTACAAGATATGTATTTACTATAGGTGGAACAGCTGTCAGTTGGGTTTCAAAAATCCAAAGTGTTGTTGCACTTTCAACAATAGAAGCAGAGTATGTTGCTGCTACAGAGGCTAGTAAAGAAATGATTTGGTTACAAAGGCTTATGGGTGAATTGGGTAAGAAGCATGATATGGGCACGTTATACAGTGATAGCCAAAGTGCCATTCATCTTGAAAAGAACTCAACATTTCATTCCAGGACTAAACACATACATCTCAAGTACCATTTCATACGGTCAGTATTGGAAGATGGAGAGTTGAAGCTGGAAAAGATACACACTAGCCAGAATCCTGCAGATATGCTAACAAAAGTTGTAACCAAGGAGAAACTGAAAATGTGCTCAGTTTCAATTGGTCTTCAAGGATGATGATGAAGATGAGGAACAACCAGGTCCAAAGAGGAGTCATTGTCCAACAAATGAAGTAGCGGTGGAGTTGCTACAATCAGTCTCCAAGTGGGAGATTTTTGGGTGTGGAGCTTGATTTTCTTCCTGATTCAGAGATCCTTGTTTTAGCTGGATGTATACCCCAGGAAAATTGTACACCCTTGCACACGGGGGGGACTTGTCCCCCCCGGCTGGGGGGTCCGGGGGCCAGCGGTCCCCCGGCGGGGGTTTCAGGGGCAGTGCCCCCGAAGCCAAAAATAGATGTAAAATTGCCTTGTAAAAGTATAGTAATTTCTAGTCAATCTGGGCCGTTCATTAGGCGGATGATATGATGGTAGAAGTTATGTTTAGTTTAGGTTTATTTTCCCTAGAAGGCAACCCCTCACTTTTATGAGGGTATTGTATTAAGGCTGTGTAATGTATGTGTATTCTCTAAGCGGGAAACAGATAGGGAGACTGTGAGAGAGAACAGAGGATATTACAGTGGATCTGCTGTAGGTTTTGTCTCTTCATTTTGCTGGATAATAAGAAAGGAAGGACTGGCTGTTCGGGGTGGACGTAGCCCAAACTGGGTGAACCACGTATATCTGTGTCTCTCTGGTTTTATGTGTTTTGTGTGCTTGTATTTTCCGCATATTTTATGTGTTGCATTTCTATGTAATATTTAATTTTCTAACATTTCCTACATTTTTAGGGGTACCTGTCATGAAGCTGATTCAAGGATTAGAAGAGGAACCATATGTAGTTCAAATAAGAATCAATCAGTTAATAGCTCTGTAAGAGAAGAGGGATGAAGTTTATAATAGCAATCAACAATCTCAAAACAGAATCAAGAGGACATTTAATAAGAAGATCAAGGAAGAAAGTTTTCAAATTCAGGATGTAGTGCTGAAATGGGAGGCCATAATTGAAGAGAAAGGAAAACATGGTAAGTTTGAGAACTTGTGGATAGGTCCTTTCAAAATAGCTTCTTTCCATGGAAACAATACTTACATACTGCAGGAGATGGATGGAAAATCATATGCTGGAGGACCTGTCAATGGAAGGTTTTTAAAGCATTATTCTTCCTAAAATTCTATTGATCATTCATATCATAGTATATATTCCATTTTATGAGTCTTTTTGCTAATAATGACAAGTTAAATCAGCAAGCTTGAGCCCGAGGTGAAGGCCATTAGAGTTTTAAGATAAAGCTTGGCAATTTCAAAGTTTTTTTTGTTATGTCAAGAAAATGGATAGCAACACTGGAACTACTGGTTCTTAGTGTACCATAGGGGCACATTATCCCAAGTGGAGCCACTGTTATCACTTAAAAAATTTCAAAACATCATTATGACAAGATTACTTATGATCATGGGTCAAAATAAGGTCTTAGGAGTCATTTTTTGAGTTTGACCAAGGGAGGTATTAAATTTTTTAAGTTTGAGCCTACCTTAGTGTTTAAATAAACTCATTTTTAAGGTCTTTCATCATTTTAGGATTCATTTCATTTCCCAAATTTTTTGCATAAAAATTTCCCAATTAGCCAAGAAACTACAGTTTCGTAGTGCCACCCGTTGCAAAAAGTCATTTTGCGCTACGAAAGCGCTGATAGTTTCGTAGCACAAACATAAAAAATTACACTACAGGCACTACAAAAGTGTGGTTTTGTAACTGTATTGTCAATTGAGTTTTCAAATGTCAGAAACCATCGGGAAAGGGTAGGATAGTGGCATGTTGAGTCATGTAAGGATGGAATCAAAGTACACACCCACATTTGCAGTGATCATGGTTAGTTTAGGTATGAGTGAGTCATCATTTTCAGTTATGAAAGGACATTTGAAATTCAAATTCTTTCCTAATTAGTCACCCTCATTCCTTTTTCCCTTCATTCTTAATGTTTGAGCTCTGAGTGTCAAGCCAAACCTGTGGCTGGTTCTTACAAAGGTTCATTATATCCATTTCAAGCGAGGCTGAAAGAATATTTCAAGTGAGGCTGAGAGTTTCTCTGAAGAATATGGCAGAGGAAAGAAAAATACACAGAGGAGGATAATGCTTAAGGCATGAACCTGAAGATATGAAGGCAATAACTAAAGACCCAATAGTGATGGAAGCATTCAGAAGAGTAGGTTGCCTACGGTTTTATGAAAAGTTGCAGGGCTGTCACACACAGGTATCCAAGGAATTTTCTAAGAATTTCAATGGAACAACCACTAAAGTTGGGATGCTAAGTGTGTCTATCACACCAGAGGTCATTGCCGCCGTTACAGAGATACCAAGAGGTCAAGAAACCTTGTTCAAACGGTTCAAATTTGATATGGAGCAGTGTAAAGAATTCATTAAGACTGAGCACACCGTCATGGATCTTAACTATGCTATCCCTAGAAGCTGCATCAAAGATCATTATTTAAGACTGCTGCTCAACATTCAGAAATATTTTACCTGTGAAGGCAGATATCACAAGGTTTAATCATATCATTTCAAATTGATTCTACACTTCACTGGTAAGATTTCACTTGATTTACCTTTTTATCTGCATAGAAGTCTTGCAAAGATGGTTGATAAGGTGCAATCAAAGTCTGAGGGGAGTGAAACATCATTATTTCATCATGTCTTAATGAAATTATTAATTTTAGATGAACTTCAGAAGATAGGCAGAGATTGGTCATCATTCTTGTTTATAAATGGTTTTGAGTTGGAAACCCTAACTCTTGCAAGAAACCCTAAAGCTAAAGGAGTTCCATCAGCACCAACAACAGAACCAAGTCAACCTAGGGTTGCAAAACCAAAAGAACCTGCAAGACTAAAGCCAAGAAAGAAAACTGAGAAAGGGGCAGAGCAAATGAAAATTCTTGATACACCAACTCTCCCACCTGCAAAACAAAAATAGGTTGTAAAAGATGCAAAACAAAAACAAGTTGTCAGCAAACAGGGTACCAAAAGAATAACTAGAAGCCAAGCAGTGGTTTTGAAAGGAAAGACAGTGGCTATAGAAGACAAATCAGTAACAAAGGGGAGTCTAGAGAACATTCTTCATGCCATTGACATAGAAGAAACACCTATTGTACAAGCTGAATTCATAAGGGAAGATGAGAAGAAGTTGAAAAAGGTCAAGTCTACAAAGAGATTAGATTTTAAGGGGGGAGATGCAGGTTACATTTTTCAAGCAAGAAAGCCTATGACAAGGCATGCTAAGAAATTAATGGAAGCCAACAATGAAGTTAAAAAACCCACTGAGATAGTTAAATCACCTAAAGAGATTATTGATCTCTCATCACCCACAGTGAAGCATACAATCAAAAAATTAAAAATGGGAAAAGAGAAAATGACAGAGAAAACAAAGTTTCAGTGCCTTGAGGAAAAGTTAAAGTTGGCAAACCAAGAAATTGCTATCATGAAAAAGAGAGCTAGAAAACACAGTGTCGAGAAAGTATAGTTTAAAAGGATGAAGGCAATGTGGGAAGGACAAGTTGATTTTGTTCCTGAAACTTTAGAAAATACAGAGCAACCTTTCAAGTGGACAGTTCCAACAATAAAAGAAGCTAAATTTGTCAGAATAATAAACACTCATATGAAAAATACTAACATAAGACTTAAAGACCAGGTGAAGGATTTAGAAGAGCAGTTGGAGTTAATTCATGATGAGTTAAAGAGCAGAGGCATTAAAATGACAATCATAGAAGAACCAATAGGTCAACCAAGTGTAAATGAAGAAAGAATGCCTCAAGGAAGCTAAAATGAAGTGGGTTTACAATTTGTATGGTTTTCAAATAGTAAAGACAGGTATATTTTGAGTTTTTGGGAAAAACTATAGTTTTCACTTGGAAAATTTATGAAAAATATCCATATTCAATAGTTTTGTAGCGCATTCAGTGTAAAAAAGCAAAACACTTTCAGTGTAAAAAAGCAGAAAAGTACTACAAAACTGCTGTAGTTGCCTTTTTTGCTTCTTTTGGTCAGTATTTAAGGTGTTAAAGATGAGTTAAGTGCTGAAATTACTATGAAAGGTGATTAAAATTATGCAAGAGGAAGGAGTTAAGTTTTTTTGAGAATAAAGGCTTGAAATGGTAGCGCTACAGAAAGCGCTACGAAACTACTTTGTTTTCGTAACACAACATATTACAACCTTTTGGACAGTTTTTGAAGCGGTTTTGGACACCTGGAGGCTAGGAAAGAGTGATGGGACATGTTAAGCTAATATTCAACAGCCAAGGACCACGAAATGAAGATTAAATGATGGTCAGAATGTTCAAAGAAGGAAAATATCTCATGCCTAAAAAACAAGGTATGGTTTCTTGCTTTTGTGGAGGTCAGCGAAGTGGTCATGAAGAACTGAATATCATTATCCAAATTCGACCATGTGATGAATACACTTGTCAATAATGTAATTTCAAATAGATAAGTTTGTTATAGATAGTGATAAGGAGTTTGAGTGCTTTTTGAAATGGGACTGTTAAGTAGGATATGTGTCTTTTTGTAATAAATTCCATGTTTTATGGTTATGAAAGGTGTCAGTGAACATAAATTCGATGTATCTAGCCTAGAGGCAGATCATCTGATGATGTAAGAGGTCTATTAAAGGCCATTGGGTCGAATTTTTCAAGGGTTGGACATTTTTGGCAAAAACAGAGCTTATTGTGAATTGACTGTTTTCAGCTAATACAAAGATCTTCTACTTGAATAACTTGAGATTCTTAAGGGGTTTTTAGTGTTTTCCTATTCCATTTGTACTTCTGATATATCTCATTTGTAGTGGTGTTCATCTATATTACTTAGAATTCATCTATTAGATGCTCTGACTTCCTATATAAGTGAACTAATTGTGTTTTTACATGTTTCATGTGCGTGCACCTTATGACTAAAAACTCTGATATGCCTCAACTTCCATGTTAAGTAGATTCACTGAATTACTGAATTACTTTGACTCCATAAGCCCAATGTATACATGTTGATGTGATTCTCAACCTACATCTATCATTTATCAATTTATTTCCTAAATAGAGTTAGCCATCTATATCTTTATCCATATCATTAACCCTTGAGAGAGCCCTCTCAGGCTGAGGAGGCTAAGCCTCAGTCAAAAGATTAGGTTTGAAATAGTTACATGAGATTGTCTGATCAAGCAGCCTATCAGGTCCAATTTTGTGATAACAGGACGTAATCCCTCAATATCTCTTGGTATATAATAAATTTTATGGAGTCCCATGAAAAATACAACTCACTGTATAATGATAACATCTTATCTTTGTAAAGGGTGAAGTAGTTGTGGAGGTGATCTTTGTAAGTTTGAATTTTTTTGAAGATAAAAAAAAAACATTATCTTTCTTTGGATGCTTCCCTAATTGGGGGTTTACCATGTAAATCTGGTATGTTCTTTCCTTTATCTCTTTCCTCTTCATTTATTGATTAACTTTTCTTATGATCTGCACAAGAGGTTAGATTAGTAAGGTTTTGTATGTTTTGTATTGTCGTATGTTTATGCATATTCTCAATATTGTAACATGTAAATTATGAATCACATGTCATCATGTATGATCCATTGTACTATGTTCTTAGAATACACATAAGGATGTTACTATTGAGGTAAGAGTCTAAAAAATAAGTTCTAGACTTGAGAACATGGTATTGCATTAACTTGAGTGGGATCTAGAAAATTCATTGAAATAATAAGGTTGATAATTGAAGCATCATACATCCTTGACAACCCCACATTTCCATATTTTCTCATAGTCACCATTTGCAAGTATTGAACTTGACAAAATTCCAATTCCCTTGATTTGATTTATTTCTAGGATAAATTAACTAGTCTTCATCAACATCCAATTTTAGGTCAAACCAATGCTAGTGTTTTTATGAAAATATTTTCTCATTATTCCTCATTATCTCAATACCTTCCTACAAAGTTATATTTGGAATTTAGACATTAAAATTCCATTTTTACAAAGTACATCAAAAATACTCTTTTTATGTAGAATGTAAATCAAAGTAACATGGTAAATTAGTAAAATGCACCTTGATCCTAGAAAAATGCATGCCCATATAAATATAAATCAAACTATACTATATTATTTTACATATTTTCCTCAATTTATCTTTCTTGGTTTTCCAAAATTCCAATTTTTTATGATTTTCAATATTTTTTTTTGTACTCTTAGAGAAATGCACATTACCTTTACAAAAGTGCATACCTTGATCTGAATATGAACCCAAGTAATTATTTGAATATTATATAAGATTATTTATTATATCCTTTATCTCTCAATGGAATATATTTTATGAATATATTCATATAGCGTGTTTCCATTCTAAATAAACATGATCACTAAGGAACAAGATGAAATGTAAACTAGAATTTTCAAAAACCCCTAAACATGACAAGAGAACAATGCATATGCCTAAAAAATAATTAAACCATTTCATCACAAGCTTATAAAGTTATTGAGATTATTACAACTTAACCATATTTGGAAAATTTGAATTTTTGGCATTGAACATGGTTTTGCATCAATCTTAGGTGGCCTAGGAAAATGTAATCATGAAATTTTTAAATTCATAATTTGTAAATCTATTGGTATATATGAGGATCATTTCATCTTTCCAATAATTCGGAATTTCCATAATTTTCATATAGTCACAATATACAAACGTTGGCCCTACAAAATGATAATTTTCTTGATTTGAAATGCTTCGTAGCAAAGTTAACTAATGTTCACCAAAATGCACACCTAAGTCTAACTAATACAAAAATCACAATTAAAACTAACATGAATTAGCAGAATAATATCCAATTATATAAAAATGCATTCAGGTGGAAATATAAATTACCCTTCTAGAGTATTTTACATGGTTAAAAACCATTAAAATCACTAGTTTCTTAATCTATTTTCAAATGCTAGATCTAGGTCTTCCAATATGCCAATTAACGATGCCAAAAATATATTTTTCCTTTCCAAAAAACGCCCAACAAGAGCAAAACATGATCTAAAAATTATATATGGTTACTTATGGTCTCCTTTATGTATTTATAGGGATATATTTCATGAATGGATCCCTAAAAAATATTTTGATTCTAATTGAACATGGCTGCATATAAATGAGGTGAAATGCAATCCAAAATCTGAATTTTTTCACAAAAAAATGAACTCCCAAGCTTTATTAAGGTTCTAAGTTGTTATTTCAGGTTTGTTAGTGTTCTTGAGGACATTCCACTCTATACATTTCCATTTTTCACTTTAAATCTAACACATTGCTATTGTATGCAACTATCACAAAACTACTAATTTTTCTGAATGTTCAAATCAATTTTTAGTGCCTTAGAAAAATGACCACAATACCTAGACAAGCGAATTATTTAGAAAAATGAATTCATCATACTATATTATTTCATGTTTTCTACCAAATAATTTGTTCAATTTTCTATAACTATATTCAAATGAAATATATGGATATTCTAAAACAACTTTAACATTTTTTTTACACTTTTTAGGAAAATGAAAACATTTTCCACTAAAATGCATACATACATATTATTATAGATCCAAATAAAATTTGAATATTTTATGGATTCATGATTAAATAATCTACTCGCCTATTTCAGTTCATGCCATGATTAGTTCCTAAACTATATTGTACTTGAGAAAAACACCTTTATTTAAACAATTCATGGAAGACATGTTAAAAGCATTAAAATGATTACTCAAGGTAAAGTACGCATGCCTAAGTCTTAAACGTGTGTTCAATTTCAAAATGAATTAGGGGTTGACTATGCCATTACTATTCCATTAGTAAAAAGGGTTAAGGGGCACAATACGCTAAGGGATATATGTGTTTGGTGCCACATATGAGGAGGTGATTGTGTTAGGGATAATCAGAATTAGGGTATATTTTGTTTAGGCATATAGATGTTTTAAGTGTTATAGTGTGGAGGGAGTTAGGGTGTTTGTGGTCATGGTGTGGTGAGATGTGATTATGTCATGGTTCATAGAGGTTAATGGATACCGAGTGTTAGGGGGTATATTATATAGAAGGTCATAGTATTAGGTGTTATAGTGCATTATTGGTTAGTGTGCTCCATGCCATAATGTGTAAGGGAGTGTTTGATTTAGTAGTCATATGAATCAAGGTGTATGCTACATTAATATTAATAGGGGTTAAGGCTCATAATGTGTAAGGTGGTGATTTTGTTAAGGGTCATACAGTTAAAGGTCATAATGCATTACAACGTGATTGTCTCAAGTGTCATCGAGATTTTTAAGCCCTATATAAACCCCATGTTACCCAAAAAATCCCTTATTAATCCCTACATATTGAGTCATTGCATATATATTGTTATATTGTTATATAGGCTAGAACCCTTCATGGTCCCATTTTATTATAATTGTATATTTGTCTCCTATATACATACTAAGGAGACCTAGCCTTAGGTTCATTAAATATTGTCTTGTTCATTGTATTTATTGTATGAGGAGGCTTCCACCTCAAAGTCGACTACAATTATTGGTTTATTATCATGTTTAAGGCACAAGGATCATAACATTTGGAATCAGAGCTCTTGATCCTAGGGTTTTTCTGCTTCAAAGAGGTCATCGTGGCATATTCACTATATTTATTTTCTAGGAGGTTTCAGATGGTGAAACTTGGAGAATATTGAGAAGGAATTCTGAGAAATATCTCGTTCAAGTTTCATATCTTGGTTCGCTATATTTTCATATATATGGTCCAAGGAAGTTAAGGTTCCTGAAAGCTCTTAAATTCTATCTCAAACATGTTAGTTTGAAATTTTTGCTATACTTTTTTTTTTCTATAAGGCTATATCGTGATTCTTTGACCATGTTGAGGAGGAATCATGATGAAAATCTAGTCCATGTTTCAATCTTGGTTCACTATATTTTGGAGATATGCTACAAGGAAGTTAGGTTTTGTGTATGCTTCAGAATTTAGTGTTAAACAGGTGAGTTCATCATTTTTGTTGTCACATTTTATTTTTTATTTTTTATATAAGGTTTCATAAAGTGAAAATTGGACCATATTAAGGAGAAATCTGAAGGAATATATGATTCCATTTTTATAATTTAGTTTCATATAATTTTGTATTTATACCCTATGGAAGTTAGGGTTTGTGGCCAGTTATGAAATAAATTTTAAATAGGCCAGCTTGGTCTTTTGGGTATGTCTTCTTGTTTGGAAATATTCAGACTGTGAAATATTCAATAATTTTAGCATACATATAGAAGTAACTTAGGTACAAGTTCCATAATTATATTTCAAGAATTGGAAACAATATACAAGTTTTCTCATGGGAAGAGGCCAAAAAATAAATGAGTTTTGGGAAGGTTACTATAATTTCAGTTGACACATCAAATTCAATTAACACCTATAGAATCGTAGAAACTACATGTCAGAGTATCAATTTTTTTTTTTTTTTTAGATGCATATGGCCTTAAATCTCAAATACATATCAATAAATATTCCACCATTAAGATATTATCCAAATTAAGGTATGTAAATTACTATTGACCTAACTGTTCATTGGAAGACCCCCTTTATTTGTTGGTTGTAATAAAAAGGAGGGTTATTGTTATTTTCCAGCATGCCTCCAAAGAAAGCTACTAAACAAATTAAATTTACTGAAGGATTTTCCATGAATCATGAAGGAAGTGAAGACTTATAATTAGGTTATCTCAATTAGAGAAGAAATTTGATGAAATGGAGGGTAGTATGTTGAAGAAGGTGGATTTCTCAGGTTCTCAAGAAATGATTAAATGAGAAATGGAAAAGAAGATGAATGAAAATAATGAAGGAATAGAAAATAATATGAATGAAAATAAGGAAGGAATAAAAAAGAAGATGAATGAAAATAAGGAAGGAATAGAAAGGAAGAAGAATTAAAATAAGGAATGAAAAGAAAAGAAGAGAAATTAAAATAAGGAAGGAATAGAAAGGAAGATTAATGAAAATAAGGAAGGAATAAAAAATAATATGAATGAAAATAAGAATAAATCCAAAAATCCATGATTTCCATGGAAAATATTATGAAGCTTCCTAAAAGGAATGTGTAGGTCAAAGGAAATCATGAAAATAAGGATAAAAATGTTGTTTGAGAGCAAAAATTTTGAATTGCAAAACCATAATTAGGAATTTTCATCCAAGATCCACATCATTAGGGATTCAAGTCGACACCAAGGTGTTGAAAATTGTAGCTAGGTTTAGTCTTCCTAATTTTCATTGTAATTATGTAATTATATTTTTATGAAAAAGAATAAAGAAAGAAAGAAAAATAAAAGTATTTATTATTATTTTTTCAAGCTTGGATTTCATGCTCAAAATAAAATTATTATTAGGTCTGTTATAGCCCAAATCCACCTTAGGCTGAAGGAAGGCGGGATTCAGGGTAACACCAAACCACACTCAGTCTGGTAGCTAGCCCTACCAGAACAGGAGAGGGCTCTCTCCGGGTCAATATCAGTAAAATGTATCAATAGGCCTTGAGATGACTGAAATGAGTGCTAATTTTAGGCTAGGTATATTAATCAAGGAGTTTGGAATGATTTTTAGGGGTTTTTTTGTTGGAAAAAGGAAAAGGCAGTTTGGGCTTGGGGATGAGGCCCAGTTTTCACAGAGTTCTGATTGGGGCAGGATAAGCAAAGGGTTTTGATGCTTTGAAATAAAGGGATGGATGGTTTAGACCGCTGAGGAGCTGAAGAGGGCAAGAGATCTCAAGGATCCTCTTCAATCAGATGAAAACATGTAAAATAAAAAAAAACCAAAGGCAGAGCAAAGCAAAGCTATTGAATTCCACCTTTAACACTGATTTGTTTAATTTAAGAAGATCAGAGAAGGGAAATGATACACATAAACATTAATGAACTTACAAATACATAGAGAAGAAACACCATCAAAACTCAGAGCCACAAGGATCCCAACAAGTGCTGCAAAACCCTGGTCTTTCCTTAGCCAAAAATGCAGAAGTGATGTACAATGGAGTGCCAAACAATTCCCAAGAGTCCAACCCTGAAAATGTCTCAGAAAATACATGATATAGACCATCCTAACCCCTTCCCATGCCTCTAGGGGTCTAGCTCTTCCTTTTAGGAGCTATTTCAACCAACTCTAAACATGGAACTGAAATCTAGGCAGCCAAACAACTTGCCTCTATATGCTAGGAAACTGATCCATTCATTTAATTTTCACTTTTTAGTGAATTAATCCTTTAGAAAAAGTAAATTTGAGCCAAAATTACATCATAGCCATAAAATTACATCAAGATAGATCAATAATTACATCCAAAAGTGAAACTATTCAAACTGGCCGAATTTCTGAGCTGAAAAGTAAAAATTGGGCAAAAATCCTCTATGCGCCGCGCCAGAAAACTCAATGCGCCGCGCCACTTTGAGCCTGTTTTGGGGGCACTTTCTGAAGTCCAAATCGAGCTCATGATAGCTCCTTGGAAAGCCCTGTCTATCTGCTATCCAACCCAAGTGGAATTTTTCAATTTGGAGTTCATTTTCCCCTCCAAAACTGCAATCTCCCAAGACTGGTTCCTGTGTGTGAAAAAGGTGGCAGAAAGGCCATTTTTGGAGTTTTTTTGACCTTTAAGACCATCCAGAACTTGATAAAATCTCTCAGCCATTCCTGAGCATGCATAATTTACCATAACAAACCCAAAAATATCAAGTTTTCCTCCAGAAGATGTCCCAATCATAAGCGCGCGTCGGGCAGAAAAACCTGTTTTGCAACCAAAATTTCAAAAATGACAAAATTTACTCCAAATTTCTTGAAATTTGAGCCGAAGGACCCTCATCAAGTACTATGCTCAGCCAAGGAAGCTTCGGTTGAAGTGGATCAGGCCTTTTTCGGCGCTTCAGTGCCCTCCTGGTGCATGCAGTTTCAGTGGTGAAATCTCTATCTTGTTGTATGATGTGTCCATCTCCATAATGTCCATGCAAGGTGTATGTTGGATTGGTTTAAAATGATAAATGAGGGCCTGGTGTCTTCGTCTCAAAGTGCCAAATGTGCCAAAGGGAAATGAGGGACTGTGAGGAATATGGGACAGTAGGTATAAGTGAACTGTGGAGTTTGTCAAGTGAGATTTGAAATGTGTTAATAGTCACTCGACTGTATTTAGGAATCTGGGATGTGGGTATTCGTTGCAAATGATATGGGAGAGGGGAAAAATGATAGGGAATGGTAGGTTTTAGGATGGGGAAAATATGATTTAGGCATAATTAATATGATCGATAAATGGAATTATGAGGGAATAGGGGAGGGATTATAATGATGGTATGACGGTGATGGTAAGGAATGAACAATGTGGGGAAGATGGAATATGTGGCACAAAAATTATTTTAAAACACCATTTCAAACCTTAAGGATCGGATTTTGGTATGAATCTAGGGTTTATATTTTGACATTCAAACTTTCATATTTTTCCCTCTCAATCAACACCAAATGCTGCTCAATGGCGATTACAAGACAACTAGAACCTACTTGGAGAAGAGAAGATCGTTTTGTTTGATTCTTGAGTGAGATAGCAAAAGATTTAGTGTTCTGGCTCTGTGCGCCGCGCACCAGCCCAGTGTGCCGCACAGGCTGTATGCGTCGCGCCAGAGCAAATTTTCACTGTGGAATGCGGCTCTATGCGCCGCGCGGCCTATGTGCGCCGTGCCTTCTCCCAATGCACCGCGCAGTGGATTTCACCCACAGTTTCGGCTTCAAAAAATGATTTCGCCTCTCGAAAATTGTGCTCAGCTTTGTTGATATCCTTAGCATAAAAATGGATTGTTTAAACCATGAAAATACCTCATACAGTGAAGAACTTGATTTCTGCTTCTTACAAACCCATTTTGTAATGTTTTGGCTTTGGCACTTTGACATTTTAATACAAACTCTGATTTTCAAGTTTCCTCTGATTTTTGACTGAATTGATGAAACTGTTCTTGATTTTTGCAGGGATGATGGCATTGAACTTCGGCAAAGGAAGACCAGAGTCTGCATTTGAATTACTTCGTGGCGGAAAACTTTAAAATACATATTTATTACAAACAATATATTTGACAATTTCTTCTTCAAAACAAAGTTTTGATGAAGAAACATCCTTGAGCATTATTGACGATGAAGATCTTGAAATGAAAACTTATTGAAGACATCCTCATGGCCTGCGGGCATTATTTAACATTTCTGAAGAGCAAAGCCTAGACCTAGAAACTGAAATGACTCTTGTTTGACCACAAGACTTATTTACGACTGTAAATGACTGAAATCAACTTTGATGAATTTTGATAAATATTGACCAACCCAGCAGGTACAAACATGAGGGAAAATGAGAGAACAAAGCCCTTCCGTTGAATAATGGCATGCACCTAACGGAATGTAGATGAATGAGCGGAATGAGACACCTAAAAATGAAATGCAATAAGAGAAATGATCTCTGACGGAGGGATGTAAAGACCGACTCTAACATTAGCTCCAATGGGGATGGTAGCTCCTGGGAGATGCCAAGAACAACATATCTTTGGGGGAGAAGACAGTGCCTTCGTCCATTGGGCTATGGAGTCAAAACACTAAAACTGACGTTATGCAAACTGACTCTGACTCAAAGCTAAAACTGAAAACCATAATAAAACTGTACATTACTAGAACATAACTGACAAACTGGAAAAATGCTCACAATTGAGCTTATTCATCAAACCTACTCTAATTGTTCTTTTCACCAGCCGATCAAGTGAAATGGAACAACCAATGCAACCATGTAAGCATCCTAGCTGCTATTCGATTTCTTCCCAAATGCTTTCTGATGCGCAGGAAAAGGGAAAAAACGAAAGGCAACTCCCATGGAAACTCGGAATCAAGTTGACTACTGATAAACTTGCAAAGCATGAATTGACTGGATGACTTCAAGAATATTGCGAAAGGATCTTCATAAACATAGCTATTGATTTCCATTAACACATCACTGTTCTGGTCCAAGTAATCTTCATAGCTGGATATTAAGATTTTCCTCACATCTGTGCTGGCTTTCTTTGGTGACTGCAACAGGCTGTTAAAAGGATCCTGAATTTCGTGAATAACCAAACTTTGGAGCTGATTCCAAACAGAACAAAAGTCTCCTTTATCAATCTCCTCATATAACTGCAAACATTGGTGTGAGCTTTGTAATGAAAAATATGTTAGACAAGACAATGAAGACGACTTTTGAATAAGATTATTATCAGCATTCTTTTCAGTCACATGGTTAACTAATGGAGAAGAACTTGTACAGCAAACATCATCCAACACACGAGAAATAGGATCATCAAAAGCTTGAGAAGACTACTGCGATGTATCCATTGAGACCGTATGGCATTCTACTGGCTGTTCATCTTTTTCTTCAGAGATACTACGAAGATTCTGCTTTATAAAATGAAATGTTTCGAAACAAAAGGGTACCAAATCCTCTTGCATCATTAAATCATGTATTTCGGCTTCCACACCTTCAATTGCGTTTGGTGGCTGCAAATCTGATGCTACAGGCTGCTCAAGAATTTCGTTATCTGTCTCATCCTCAACATTAACACTGAGAGATTGTTGATTTCTTACAGGCTGCACATTTGAAGATTTACTATGCAATTTACCCTTCAAAAACTGGAATGATTCAAAACAAAATGGTACGGAGTCACCTTGTATCATTGGATCATATGTGCCAGTTTCCATGTCCTCATCTACAACTTGACAATCAATGGCTTTCGAGGGCTGAAAATCTGAATATGAGAAGTCTTGAACAAGGTTTTCATTGCGCTCAAGATTGTCCAGATCAAGACTTGTTGACATTTGATTTCTGATTGTATGAAAGTTGTCTCTGATGAACTGAAACGAATCAAAACAAAAAGGAAAAGATCCTTCACTTACTTCAAAATTTGCTGCACTTTCCTCATCATTGTCATAGATGATATGCATCGGTTGATCACTGCACTCGAGCTGCTGAAAGTGAATTTCCTCCTTCCACAAACTAGCTGCTGATTTGTGTGCAAGGTTAGCTTCTGTTTGGAGAACATAATCATCATCATACTGATCAAACTGAGGCAAATCATCAGTATACAACACATCATCAAGCATACATGTCATATCAACAGCTCTCTCTTCTTCAAAATGATCTATAAAACAATTACTATGACAACTGCGATAAGAAACAAAATGTTTTGGATCAGCCACTGGTTCTTCTTCAATCAGCAAGTCATGGGCTTGAACATTATACTCATTCCTTCTGGTGTTCTTTTGCATCATCTCTTCTACTGCACTTACCAACATGTCAAGCTTTACCTCTAGAGATATCGATTTCTCCAGATCCATGTTTTTCATCTCTTCTTCCTTCAACCTTGCCCTTCGGATCAACAAATGAGCCTCTACATTCACTGCATTGTTCTGCATCTCTTGAAGTGTTGCAATATTCCTTTCTCTCAACTGAAACTCCATTTCCGGATCAAAAGCACCTGGGTAGTGCAAGAAAGCAGATCTAGGACAAGGTCTTATATTAGCTGGCATCGAAAAATATACTTGGTTAAATCTGGCAGAAAATTGTTGTACTGTCTCCCCTGGCAGTCTTTTCAGCTGGTTATACTCTTCAATAATCAAGAAAGGGTTCTGTCCGATCACCCATCTGTTGAGGAAAACTTCGACGAACTGCTGGAAATCTGAGATGCTCGCATCAGGCAGGGCTTTGAACCAACTCTTGACTTTGCCTTGCAAAGAAAGAGCAAAAAGCCTAATACTAACATCTTCTTCATCAACTTCAAAAAGATCTAGGAAAGTCTCAACATTCTGCACATGTTGCTCAGCGTTGAAGTTGTTACATTTACCATCAAATCTTGGTAGATATAGGTCATAATTTTTAGGGAAAGCATGAAGAAAAGAAGGTAAAACAAGAGGTTTATACCTATCCAGGACTATAAAAGGTGTAGGAGTATATACAAGAACTACGGGATCAGTCTTGTTTTCTTTAGGCTCATCACTCTGAAGAGAGTCATCATAAGATGTGGGAAAAGTAAGGAGGCCAAGATCAAAGGGAAACTCAGTATTTACACTCTTTGAATAGGTCAAGTGAAGATTTTGATCACCTTTATTATACAACAAATTCTGAAAAACTTTCAGGACAACTTCAAGAACAACAAAGAAGTAATTTACAAGGAAGCAGACTAGATCCTGAAGACCATTCCACTTTAGATACCTGAACTTTGTGTAAGATCCTTCCATTTTCTCAGAGAAAGAGTTAGTCCTCCAGTGGAGTCTCTACATTGAGTTGGAGTCACCAGGTGAATGATTTCAGCCTTCTTATGTCTGATCGTTGTCCACCATCAACCATCATATCTGAACTTGATACATGTACTGGGGCAAGAAAATCTACAAGTCAAGTGTCACGTTCACAAGCTAGACCAGAGATTGACTGAAGCAGCATTTATCTACTTTCGCTAATGCAAAGCAAGAGCGTTTCGAAGGCTTCCTAGCATAACTTCAGGCTCCGTCTGTAGCTTATAAAAAAAATAACACCAACAAGCAAACCATTTTCTTCCCCAGTATGGTCACCACTATGTTATAGCCCAAATCTACCTTAGGCTGAAGGAAGGCGGGATTCAGGGTAACACCAAACCACGCTCAGTCTGGTAGCTAGCCCTACCAAAACAGGAGAGGGCTCTCTCCGGGTAAATCTCAGTAAAATGTATCAATAGGCCTTGAGATGACTGAAATGAGTGCTAATTTTAGGCTAGGTATATTAATCAAGGAGTTTGGAATGATTTTTAGGGGTTTTTTTGTTGGAAAAAGGAAAAGGCAGTTTGGGCTTGGGGATGAGGCCCAGTTTTCACAGAGTTCTGATTGGGGCAGGATAAGCAAAGGGTTTTGATGCTTTGAAATAAAGGGATGGATGGTTTAGACCGCTGAGGAGCTGAAGAGGGCAAGAGATCTCAAGGATCCTCTTCAATCAGATGAAAACATGTAAAATAAAAAAAAACCAAAGGCAGAGCAAAGCAAAGCTATTGAATTCCACCTTTAACACTGATTTGTTTAATTTAAGAAGATCAGAGAAGGGAAATGATACACATAAACATTAATGAACTTACAAATACATAGAGAAGAAACACCATCAAAACTCAGAGCCACAAGGATCCCAACAAGTGCTGCAAAACCCTGGTCTTTCCTTAGCCAAAAATGCAGAAGTGATGTACAATGGAGTGCCAAACAATTCCCAAGAGTCCAAACCTGAAAATGTCTCAGAAAATACATGATATAGACCATCCTAACCCCTTCCCATGCCTCTAGCGGTCGAGCTCATCCTTCTAGGAGCTGTTTCAACCAACTCTAAACATGGAACTGAAATCTAGGCAGCCAAACAACTTGCCTCTATATGCTAGGAAACTGATCCATTCATTTAATTTTCACTTTTTAGTGAATGAATCCTCTAGAACAAGTAAATGTGAGCCAAAATTACATCATAGCCATAAAATTACATCAAGATAGATCAATAATTACATCCAAAAGTGAAACTAGTCAAACTGGCCGAATTTCTAAGCTGAAAAGTAAAAATTGGGCAAAAATCCTCTATGCGCCGTGCCAGAAAACTCAATGTGCCTCGCCACTTTGAGCCTATTTTTGGGGCACTTTCTGAAGTCCAAATCGAGCTCATGATAGCTCCTTGGAAAGCCCTGTTTGTCTGCTATCCAACCCAAATGGAATTTTTCAATTTGGAGTTCATTTGCCCCTCCAAAACTGCAATCTCCCAAGACTGGTTCCTGTGTGTGAAAAAGGTGGCAGAAAGGCCATTTTTGGATTGTTTTTGACCTTTAAGACCATCCAGAACTTGATAAAATCTCTCATCCATTCCTGAGCATGCATAATTTACCATAACAAACCCAAAAATACCAAGTTTTCCTCCAGAAGATGTCCCAATCATAAGCGTGCGTAGGGTGGCGCGACGCGTCGGGCAGAAAAACCTGTTTTGCAACCAAAATTTCAAAAATGACAAAATTTACTCCAAATTTCTTGAAATTTGAGCCGAAGGACCCTCATCAAGTACTATGCTCAGCCAAGGAAGCTTCGGTTGAAGTGGATCAGGCCTTTTTCGGCACTTCAGTGCCCTCCTGGTGCATGCAGTTTCAGTGGTGAAATCTCTGTCTTGTTGTATGATGTGTCCGTCTCCATAATGTCCATGCAAGGTGTATGTTAGATTGGTTGAAAATGATAAATGAGGGCCTGGTGTCTTCGTCTCCAAGTGCCAAATGTGCCAAAGGGAAATGAGGGACTATGAGGAATATGGGACAGTAGGTATAAGTGAACTGTGGAGTTTGTCAAGTGAGATTTGAAATGTGTTAACAGTCACTCGACTGTATTTAGGAATCTGGGATGTGGGTATTCATTGCAAATGATATGGGAGAGGGGAAAAATGATAGGGAATGGTAGGTTTTAGGATGGGGAAAATATGATTTAGGCACAATTAATATGAGCAATAAATGGAATTATGAGGGAAAAGGGGAGGGATTATAATGATGGTATGACGGTGATGGTAAGGAATGAACAATGTGGGGAAGATGGAATATGTGGCACAAAACTTATTTTAAAACACCATTTCAAACCTTAAGGATCAGATTTTGGTATGAATCTAGGGTTTATATTTTGACATTCAAACTTTCATATTTTTCCCTCCCAATCAACACCAAATGCTGCTCAATGGCGATTACAAGACAACTAGAACCTACTTGGAGAAGAGAAGATCGTTTCGTTTGATTCTTGAGTGAGATAGCAAAAGATTTAGTGTTCTGGCTCTGTGCGTTGCGCACCAGCCCAGAGCAAATTTGCATTGTGGAATGCGGCTCTATGCGCCGCGCCAGAGAAAATTTGCACTGTGGAATGCGGCTCTATGCGCCGCGCGGCCTATGTGCACCGCGCCTTCTCCCAATGCGCCGCGCAGTGGATTTCACCCACAGTTTCGGCTTCAACAAATGATTTCGCCTCTCCACAATTGTGCTCAGCTTTGTTGATGTCCTCAGCATAAAAATGGATTGTTTAAACCATGAAAATACCTCATACAGTGAAGAACTTGATTTCTGCTTCTTACAAACCCATTTTGTAATGTTTTGGCTTTGGCACTTTGACATTTTAATACAAACTATGATTTTCAAGTTTCCTCTGATTTTTTACTGAATTGATGAAACTATTCTTGATTTTTGCAGGGATGATGGCATTGAACTTCGGAAAAGGAAGACCAGAGTCTGCATTTGAATTACTTCGTGGCGGAAAACTTTAAAATACATATTTATTACAAACAATAAATTTGACAATTTCTTCTTCAAAACAGAGTTTTGAAGAAGAAACATCCTTGAGCATTATTGACGATGAAGATCTTGAAATGAAAACTTATTGAAGACATCCTCATGGCCTGCGGGCATTATTTAACATTTCTGAAGAGCAAAGCCTAGACCTAGAAACTGAAATGACTCTTGTTTGACCACAAGACTTATTTACGATTGTAAATGACTGAAATCAAATTTGATGAATTTTGATAAATATTGACCAATCCAGCAGGTACAAACATGAGGGAAAATGAGAGAACAAAGCCCTTCCATCGGATAATGGCATGCACCTAACGGAATGCAGATGAATGAGCGGAATGAGACACCTAAAAATGAAATGCAATAAGAGAAATGATCTCTGACGGAGGGATGTAAAGACCGACTCTAACAAGGTCAAGCAAGTTATTCATGCTTGTAGGGTTTTTAAAGTCAAAATAAATAGTGTCATAAGTCAAAACATTGTACTTGACTCAAATTCCTACTTGGAATCCTTGAAAAATATGTAAAATAATTTTTATTTGAATCAAAATATTCAAATTGTCCTCCACAAGACTGAGTTAGACCTCCTAGACAAGTCCGCCTAAAAATACACATATTCGACCTCCTGGAAAGGTATAAATACAACTTAATTCGACCTCATTCGAATCATCCAAACCAACTTCGATTTCTATGCTAAGGAGAGAGAGAAAATGAGTGAAAAAGTCAAGAGAAAGAGAAGAAGTTAAAGGAGAGAGAGAGCGAGAGTCTAAAGAGAGATAATTTTCCATCACATGTATGAATTATACCCTATTTATGCCACACATGCAAAGGTATTGGTATACTACAGGGAATGATAATTTTAGGAAGAGTTTCAAATCCGGAAATCATAATTTGATTATATTTGTTCACTATTGACTAACACTGACTTTATTGAATTTGACCTTGTTAAGGAAGGTTGAAAAGATGGACGAATTGGGGCTTGTGGAAGGACTTTGTATTGGTGTTTGGGACTTGTATTTGTCACTTTTATCTATTATATATGACAATATTTTCTAGGTTTTCCCCTTGGAGGGGTTTTTCCCCAACTTGGAACCTATCTTTTGTGTTCATTGTCTTTTGGTGATATTTATAGTTTATGGTTTTGGTAAATTTTTCATTATAAAAACATAATAAAATTGATAATAAGCCAACACATAATGACAAGAAATTATTAAGTAAAAGAGAAATCAACCCTAATTTCTTCCCTAAGGATTTCTCAACATGGTATCAAAGCTAAGGTGAGGAGAAGTAAGCTTGAAGATCACTCTTGTTGGCATCAATAGAAGACATTCATCAAGAAGTTTTTGGAGGACATCATTTGACACAAGGAATCATACAAGAAAGGACACAAGGAGGAATATTGAAGGTTTATCATTCATCTTGAAGGAATGCTACTACATCAAGTCACCATCATCTCTCTCTCTCTCTCTCTCTCTATATATATATATATATATATATATCATTGAATGTTTTTTTTAAATAAATCCTATATTTCTTGGAGTCTCTTTGATTATCATCCATTTGTAAAAAATATCTACAATAATACATCACCTAAGGAGAATCAATCCTAGGGGTTTCATCTACACATTTGGAAGCAACATATTTTATCTTTATGGCAACTTGAAGCCACCATTGTACCAAACATCCTTGATGTTATCATTCAAGACATCCTTGAATACCTTGAAAGATCTTGGGAGAATCAAAGAAATCACCATCAAGAAAACACTCATTTGAAAAGTAAGTACTATAGTATTATTTATGTATCAATCTTAAATTCAGCTGAATTCATTTTGCAAAGAAGGCAACAACCTAGATGGGTCATCAAATTTTCAAGCATGGAAGAGAAGAATAGACTTAATACTTGTAGAAAATGAAGTTATGGACTATGTTTTTTGAAAATTTAAAGAACTAAAGAAGGATAAGACTCAAGAATGGACCAAGTATGATAAAGGAGAAGTTAGAGCTCAAAGGATTGTCATTAAATCCATCAAAGATCATCTTATTCCATTTATTGAATATTTGAGTACATCTAAAGAAATCTATGATAAATTGGTAAAGTTATATTAAGTCAAGTCAGAAAATATCGTTAAGAAATTGACTATACCATACAAGGGTACCAAAGGAATAAGACTTGGTTTCTTATCTTATGAAGGTTTCAAAAATAAGGGATCAACTACAGGGAATTGGAGAAGTTGTTTCAAATTCCTAATTGACTACTTGTATACATAATACTTTACCCCCAGAATGGAGCAGTTTTGTGTCAAGTATATATTCTAGAAAGGACATTCCAAATTTCGATGAGCTATGGTCTCTATGTGTGTTAGAAGAAAACAAGATATTTCCAAAGTAAAATGCTTTGGATGAAATGAATATGGACACTATAAAATTGATTTTCCTAAGGATCCATGAGATAAGAAGAAGAATAAGAGGAAGGAAAGGAGTGAAGCTCACATCATTGAAGAAAATGAAGAACCAGAAAAGAAGCCAAAGAATGAAGATCCTAAAGATATTTACTATTAAATATCTCCACTCTATAACAATATTCTTTTCTTTTAGTAGAAGAAGGTAGTTAGAATAACTTGTACAATTACTTTGTAGAAGAAGTTTTTTCATCATGAAAAGAAGCATGCGATATTGAAATATTAGAGTCTACACAAGATGTTACTAGAAGTAGTCATCTAGGAGAATAAGGATAGAATGATTTGAACCAGTTAGCTATCGTACAACATATGCACATCATAGTTCACGCAACTACTACTTGACCTCATATAGAAGTAGTCATTCAACATTAAAGGATCACCTCGATCCATATTTTTGGGATTTTTCATCATCTAAAAGAACTATTTGTGACATGACAAAAGTATATTCCACCTATAAGAAAGCAAAGCAAACATCATAAAAGTTTAAAGATAGTCAAATTTCAACATGAAGGCATGATTGAAGCATCTCTCATCTTCAAGAAAAGAAGCAATTCATTCAAAAGAAAGTCATCAATAAGAATATATGAAAAGAAGAGGTATGCATATCTTTAAATATAAGGTAGATTCTTGTCTCGAGTGAAAGATTTTTTAAAACGAGCTAGATGCAGAAGTTTATAAGCATGGTATTGGATGGGACCCGAAATATTTGATATGACTATTCAACACATAGAAGAATGACATATGAAGCATGATATTCATCAAATGTGAAATATAATCACTTGAAGAACTTAAGATAAGATTGGAAGTTTCGTAGGGAGCCATGAAGTTTTTGTTGATATGATATTGAAGCATTTAGAGAGCACATTAACTAAGAAACAATATGAAAAATAACCCTAGTACTTTATGAAGATAGGACATGCAAAGGAATATTGAAATCAAAGAGAGTTAGAAGCAAATTCGACAACTTGAAGGCCATCATGATTTGGTAATTCTAATTTTGATGATTTTGTTTGAAGGTATGACTAGGCTACTTGGAAGGATATAATATAAAAGTATGTGTAGAGGCTAGAAGGATAGAAGTTGAACACATGGATTATTTGAATAAGCATGAAGAAAAAATTGATATTGTAAACTTGATATTACACCGTGAAGGATATGAGACATAACTTTGTTATTAAGAATAATAGACATATAATGACAACTATAAGGAATTTTGGCTCCTTGAATACAACAAATAAACCATTTGATGACAATGATTGAAAAAATATAGGAAGCTTGAAGTTTGATATGACATGATACTATTAGGAGTTGAAAACCCTATCACAAATATGGTTTGAGGAATAATTTTTTGCTACATAACATCTAGGAAGGTCGAAGCTCAAAAATGATATGAAGATACAAGAAGAAGAATGCCTATAACTAATAATTGAAGATATCCATGACAATACATGCACCTAATGAACGAGACAAAATAAATTTTATGATTAAAGCCTACCTATTTAAGAGGGAGCGATGAAGGGACACCACATTCTCCATTTGTCATGCACTAGAATAGGACTAACAACCATAAGTCTAAATGAAGGAATTGGTAAGGAGAATGGAATATTGGATAAGAATTTATAATCAACGTTATTTGAGGATCAGACAAGGTATCCAAGATAAGAAGTTGTTGAAGAGGACCGATATTCTTTTAGGATTAAACATCCAAGATAAGAATAGTACTTAGGAAATACCTGGTGAACATCTGAATGGGGTATGTGCCTTGTGAGACAATGATGACAGTGTCTATAGTCATTGTATCCCCAACATTTTTCTCTAATCTAATGGAGAGATAGAGCTTGTTAATCAAGGTATTGCTATGTTGAAAATGTTGGTCATAATTGTGAATATGGCTTATCAATCCAACTCTTCTTATGAGAATATTTCAATTTGAGAGTTTTCTTGTACCTCATCGTGTAATTATGAATACCTCCCTAGTTAATAGGTAGCGTTGAAAATGGTAACTAGGTTCGATATTCATAATTGTCATTGTACTTATGTAATTATATTTTTTATGAAAAATCGAAAAGAAAGAAAGAAAGAAAATTATTTATTATTATTTTTCAAGCATGAATTTCATGCACAAAATAAATTTATTATTAGGTCAAACATGTTCTTCATGCTTCTAGGGTTTTTAAAATCAAAATGAATAGTTTCATAAGTCAAATAAATTTACTTTAGTCAAAGTCCTACTTGGACTCCTTGAAAAATATGTAAAAGAATTTATATTTGAGTAAAAAGAGTCAAATTGTCCTCCACATGACCAAGCCAACCCTCCTTGAAAATTCAACACAAAAGGAAACTTCTTCAAACTCTTGGAAGGGTATAAATATAGTGCAATTCGACCTCATTTGGATCACCAACACACACTTAGATTTTTGTGCCAAGGAGATAAATCAAATGAACGAAAAAGTCAAGAGAAAGAGAAGAAATCAAAGGAGAGAGAGAGTGAGAGACTAAGGAGAGATTTTTTTTTGTCACATGTGCGAATTATGCCATAGTTTCTTCCACACATGCAAAGGTACATGGGGGATGGTAATTTTAGAAATATTTTCATATCTAAAAATCATAGTTTGACCATAGTTGTTGACTATTGACTAACATTGAATTTGTTGAATTTTACTTGGTTAAGGAAGGGTGAAAATATAGATGACTTGAGGCTTGTGGGAGGACTTTTTCTTGGTGTTTGGGTCTTGGAATTCTCACTTTTATCTAAAGTAGAAATTTTTTGGGTTTTCCCATTGGAGGGTTTTTTCACTGGCTTGGAGCCT
Organism: Pinus albicaulis; assembly: GCA_034641835.2. Lineage (NCBI taxonomy): Eukaryota > Viridiplantae > Streptophyta > Pinopsida > Pinales > Pinaceae > Pinus > Pinus albicaulis. The sequence continues at coordinate 986,833,131 of CM076572.1, forward strand.
ATCTTCTGTGTTCATTGTCTTTTGGTGATCTTCATAGTTTACAATTTTGGTAATTTATTGATGATCATAACATAATAAAAGTAATAAGAAGCCAACCCTAATTATCAAGAAAAAGTGAAATCAACCCTAACTGCTTCCCTAAGGATTTATCAACACAAGAAAGTACTACATTCTGAATATTGATATGAGGAAATTTGATGGTAATGATACTATAACATGGATATTTCAAATGGAACAATAATTTTAACTACACCATGTGGAATCCTTACAAAAGGTAAATATTGCATCCATGATTTATGAACAAGACCAACATGTATGACATCAATGGCTTTGTGAAAGAAAAAATAATTTTATTATATCTTGGTTCATTTTTACAGAGGAATTGATATCATATTATGGGGATATTAAGAGAAACTCTTTATTTATTTAATTGGTAAATCTTTGAAAAATAGGTCTTTTTATAGAGCACATTCAAAAATTCCAAAAGTTGAGTCTTAGAGTAAAGAATATTTCAGAGGGTAAATTGTTAGACATATTTATGGGTACTTCAAAGGAAAGAATCCAACATGAGGTGCACATATTTGAACCTAAATCTCCATATCCTACTTTTATTCTCGCAAGGAAAGTTGAAAGTAAAAATATGCCCACTAGAAAATTGGTCACTAATAACTATATATAAAATCAGCCTCTAGGCTTTCCTAAACCAAAAAGGTTGAATCTTAAGAAAATGGATGAAATAAGAGAAAAGGGACTATGTTTCAAATATGACAAGAAGTATATTAAAGGGAATAAATGTAGTGAGAAGAAATTATTCTACATAGACTGTGAAGATGAATAAGATAAAGAAGTAGAAAATTCATAAGATCTAGAGAGAGAAGAATCTACTCCAACAATCTCTTGTCATGCATTGGTCGACATAAGTAATCCACAAACCCTCAATATAAAAGGATATATCAAAATGAAAAGGGTAATAGTATTGATTGAATCCAATAGTACCCATAACTTCATCAATTACAAATTGGAAAATATTCTTATTTTCTTTGTATATCTAGCACCAAAATTTCACGTGATGAATGAAGATGGTGGTACCATAAATTTTTCATGGAAGTGAAATAAGAGAAATATAAATATGGTGGAGAATTTATTGGTTAGTCCCATGATTGAAATCCAAATGGGTGGTGTTGAGGTTTTATTAGGAGTCTAATGGTTACAATAATTGGGAAGAATGAACCTTTATTTCCAAGACATTTTCATAATATTTTTATCACAGGGAAATGAAATTGAGCTTAGAGGTATCCAAGTGAAACACATTAAAGTGATAAGATCTAATAGAATGAATTTTTTTCTAAAAAAGGGTCACTAAGGTGTAGTTGCAAAATTGTTTTCATTATATGTTCAAACATCTCTATCCTCTGCTCTTGTGGATCTTCAAAAATTTATCAAATATCATGCTAAGGTATTTGGAGAAATGACTAAGGGTCTTCCACCTGTCTGAGAACATGAACATGATATTTATTTTTTACCTGGAAGTGTACCATCTAAAATGAGGCCTTACGGATACCCACATGCACAAAAGAGTGAGATTGAGTTTATGGTTCAAGAAATGTTAGAGGAAGGAATCATTCAACTTAGCTAGCATTTTTTCTCTTCAACAGTGGTGATGGTTATAAAAAACGATGGTTAGTGGAATATGTGGCCACACTACATACATCTCAATAAAATTACAATCAAAGATACATTTCCTATTCCTATCATTGATGAATTATTATATCAATTGCATGGAGCAAGTTTATTTACTAAGTTGTATCTTTATTTTGGATATCGTCAAATCAGAATGAGGCAATAAAACATTCCAAAAATATCTTTTATAACATATGAAGGTAATTATGAGTATTTGGTTATGCCATTTGGACTTACAAATGCACCTTCAACATTTCAAAGCTTGATGAATTGTATTTTCAAGCCCTCCCTTAGAAAATTAGTGCTAGTATTTTTTGATGACATACTAATTTACAACAAATATTAGGAAGAGAACAACATGTTGACAAGGTCTTGACACTATTTGAAGAGAAAAAACTATATGCAAATTCTTCCAACTATGCCTTTGGGGTTTAAGAAGTGGAATATGTGTGTCATATTATATCACATTGTAAGACCGGCCTCATCCCACATTTACCCAATTTAACCCCTCCACTGGGGTAAACATGTGATGAGAGGCTAATATGATGTGATTCAACTCCTCATGTACAATTAAGGAAGTGGATCCAACAAAACAAAACCAATCTGACCTTCCTCGGGAGCTACAGACCCTTCAAGAGGCAACCAACCTTCCAATTGCTTAACCCCTGAAATAACTTGCATTTTTATGATCTAGAACCTTAACCACTCCCATAACAAGCCATGAGGGCAACTGAGGCCTTATAGTCACTCCCACAACAAGGCATGTTAGTGACTGTGGACTTTTCAGGCAGTTTTGAGCCAGCAACCCGAGATTCTGAGCCACTTTTCCATGGCTAGGTCTTTGTCCATTGCCCTGAACTCCATGAAACCTTCATAAATGAATATTGACAATGGAACAAGGCTAATAATTCAATCACTAGTGCAAGTACTTAATATGACCCCTACTAGCCATGATAGGAATTCTGTCAAACATGTCACAAATATGTAATATACAGGTCAGAACAAAAAATATGAGCATAAGGGTCTCATACTTATCTGATATTAGTAAATAAGAATTTTTTCCATATCACAATATCTACATTATAATATATTAGGACACATATTCATTTTGCATTAATTTTCTAATAAAAAGACGATGAGAGACATACATAAATAATATCATAAAACATGCTCATAACCAACATATAACCAACAGAAATAACAAGGATATAACAACTATGAAAACCATATGTGAACCAATACATTTACACATAAAATACAAAGGAGAAGAAGCCCTTATTAATGAATGAAAAAATCAAACATGTATGGGACTTCCACAAACCACCTGGCTATAGATTGGTTGAAAAAAATATTTCTTTCATCCAATCACCCCCGTGTTATATTCCAAGCATGATTGTGGGACTCAAAACCAAAACAAACCAGGTTTCCTCAGGATTTACCGTAATCCCCACCGGATCACTAAGCCCTAAAAAAGCATGGATGCCATTGGATTTGTCCACCTACACCGTGAGGAATTTTACAGCCTCCGACTCTCTAGGATTTACTATAAATCCCTCCATTCACCGGTCAAGGATTCCTAGGCCTAATCAAGACTCTACCATCCAGGATTTATCATATATCTCACGATTCACTGATAGAGGATTCCTAGGCCTGATCGAGGGAAAAAACCTCTAGGATTTACCATATATCCTACCATTCATTGGTAGAGGATTCCTAGGCCTACCGAAGCACAAAAGATATGACTTTACCACAATCCCACCTTCTCTAGTCCAGGAATTTCTAGTCCATGTTCTTCTTTCAGAGACCACCTCACTCAGTTTCGAAACCATATAACAATCCATCTCAACCAAATAAAAGAGAACCCACCACACCATGGCTATCCAAAAATGGAAAAGAAAGGCTAAGGAACACTGTTACACCTAGAAAGTACCATGCCAATGACAACAAGAGAACCAAATACACATATGTATGTACCATGCATGCCAAACCAAAAATGGCAAGGAAAGGCTAAGGAACATTGTTACACCTGGAAAATACCATGCCAATGACAACAAGAGAACCAAATTACACATGCAAATCTATACTTGTAAGTAATTTCGTTGTAGCTTCTTGATGATACTCTTCCTTGATTGATATTTTCTTCCTTTGCCTTCTTTGTCATTCCTTTTCTTTCCTTGATCCAATGATGAAGTCCTCCGAGAAAACTCTAAGTGTCAAAGAGTGAGAGAGAGAGAGAATAAAGAGAGAGCTCCAAAATTGAAATGAAAAAAGGGTACTAACTAATCCTCAAAATCCTTTTTATCAACGATCCATCTAATTTCTTCAATTTTCCATTATTTCCTTCATTTTCCTCGCCACATGAAACCTGTGACTTTTCACCTTCATTTTCTCCTAATTTCCATTATTTTCAAAAATAAATTTCCAAGAATTCCATTTTTCCTTTCCAAAGCCTTTACCATTGCCTTTGCCAATTTATTTATCCATAATAAACCAAATGAACACCCACACTAGGATGTTTTGCCCAACATTTAGTTTGGAATACATGTCCCATGACCATGGTTATTATTTTTCCTTTATTAACTTTGTTACATGGAATTTTGACCATGACTATTATAGAGCCCTCCCCCTTGGGGGAACACCTTCCTCAGTGTTCAATGACACCTACAACCAACAAGAACATAGAAAGAAAGAAAAAAATACTTCCCATGGAGCTTTATAACTTAGCTCGATTCAATATTTAAAATGAACCACCTGCTGAAACATGACAAATATACCGTTTACTGGATATTTATAACACAACTCATTACGATATTTACAATAACAACCAAATTTTCCTCATCCAAAAAATAACCATACTATTTATGGAACTTTATAAATCCAACTCAATACAATATTTACAATAATATACACATATACACATATGCACATTTTCTCAACCAACAAATAAAAGGATACAGTGTCTGAATCCGCAACAAGGGAATCTAGAGGCTCACACCTCCACCCTCAAAAGTAGTACTAGGATTCACTTCCTTCCCATGAATTCCAGAATCCACTTCCAAAGTCAAAGCTGCATCCAATGTCCAACACTATAATCGCATGCTAATATCCTCTTAGTGAACAATTACCGACTCATTGTTCTAGGGAACATTCCCAATATGCATCTTATTCCATCTAGAAATGATAATGACAAAAAAAAATGTACTCCCTTACCTTCCCTTCTTTGATACACAGTCCCTGGGGAAATCTAGTCATCCCCTTTCATGCAGTTACTCACCTTCCAAGTTACCCAACATCTACTTTCTCGGGCGTTCCATCCCTTGGCAAGGATTCCTTGCATCGGAAGGTCAAACAACCAAGGCATATAATTGCCTAAAAACCATCATACTAGTCATAAAATTCTCATGGAAATCAATGTATACTATTGAGTACCAGTGTCCCATAATGGCCCTGCACCTGAAATTCTTTACCAACATACTACTGCCTGTTTCAATTCCTTTTGTTGTTGCTACTACTTATTACATTCAGTTTCAACCACCCAACTGGGCATGTTCATGCATTCCTGTACCAAGCACATAATTTCTATTAGATTAAAAATAGATTGAGATAAATTCACATCATACCTCATTTGTAGCCCGTTAATAAGGTACTCTTGTAATTCTTTTCAGTTCATGTTACAACAAGTCAAACTAGCTCTTTGATCAAATCATTACGAATAAACATATTGCATCTGTTAGCTCAAAACAAAACCATCATAATCAAACCATAGATCACATGTAACCATCATAAAATGTAATCACAGATCACATGCATAATTAAAGCTGAAATAAAATACTAATACTTATCCTTTAATCGATCATTTTTGTATGCACACTAGATCGGTTTCCGCACTTGAGAAACACCCAGTGCCTTTTCTACAACCATGTACACATACAAAAAATGTACATCACATTCATACACCCACACAAGTCATACAACACCATACGATACCTACACCTACACCTAACATACAAAACTGCACATACACCTAAATCCAGTTTACAACAAAACACATACACCTACACCCCGTGTACAACACAAAACAATACATACACCTACACCCAGTGTACAAGAAAGAACAATACATACACCTACATCCGGTGTACAACATAACACAATACATACATCTACACTTGGTGTATAACACAACACAATACATACACCTACGCCCAGTGTACAACAAAACACAATGCATACACCTATACTCGGTGTAAAACAAAATACATGTACATACACAAAGTACAACACACGAAAACACATGTCACAATACCACAACTACACAATGCACATACACGGTACCAAACATACTAAAAAAACATATATGACATGCACACAATACCATATGTACAACAATACCACATGTACAACATGTAAGCATTACCACCTATACACAACACCACCTACACAACATGTACACCAAAACCACATGTAGACAACACCACTTGCACAATGTGTACACAACACCACCTTCACAAAATGTACACAACACCACATGCACGACATGTACAAAACACCACATGTACATAGCACCACATGCACGACATGCACAAAACACCTCATGTACAACATGTGCATGACACCACATGCACACAACACCACATGTACAATCATACACACAACACCACGTGTACACAACACCAATGTACAACATGCACACCATGCCATATGTACAAAACACCGCATATGCAACATGCACAAAGCACCATATGTACACAACACTGCATATCCAACATGTGTACAACACCATATGTACCCATCATTACATGAACAACATCTACACAACACCATCTATACATGGCATTTCATAAACAACATGTACACACCATACTATACACAACACCACATGCAAAAAACATCACAAGTACAACATGTACAACACATACACAAAAATAGTGCCACACATCCAGATACCACATTGTCTCTACCATGAAACCTTGCTTCTAATGTCTTTCCACTATTCATGTATGTTACAACATGCCATTGATCACACTACTTCCATTACATTGATGTATCCCTTAGCATTACCTGTCCATAACATAAACATATGAATAATACAAGCATATAATTTCAATTCATATACACATGATACTGACCTCATAGATCTATCAAGTTTACTATTCCCACTTAATTCATCATAAACCAGGAACCCCTTCATGCCAATCACCTACATAAGTAATCATTCCTCCACAAGAATGATTCTTGAAGACCCTGTTAGACAACGACACACACACATACACACAAATATATAATATATATATATATATATATATATATATATATATATATATATATATATATATATATATATATATATATATATGTATATATATATATGTATATATATATATATAAACATCAACATAAAACAATCATGATCCCTGATGACCCTGTCAGACAAAAACATAAGTACATACATATATACATATATAAACATCATAATAATCATAATGATAACATAAATACCAAATATCATAAGGTCAAGGTTAAGAGAAATCCCTTTATCCATGCACAACATGCAACATTGAGAACAAAAGTTCCCAACTTAGCCAAGGCATCTAATGCCTCACATACATTCAGTTTACCTTTCTTGTTACCTTTCTTATGACTATCCCACCACTGTCAATTTATCCCAATGGACCCAACCATCCCAACTAGTTGTCATAATCTTGCCTTTAGTTGCCCTTTACTCATGCATTGAGTTTCATCCAAGTATTACCTTACCTGTAGGGTACCACACAACTCTTCTCAAACTCCATTAACTTTCCTCCTTCCCAACCAATTCCCAAGACCCTCAAAACATAAAAAGGAAAGAACAAGAAACAAATAATAATAAAACCATGAAAACCAATAACAATATGACACCAAAAAAAAAGTGGTATGGCCATACTCTAGACATAAAAAAAACTGCAAATCAAGCGCAAAAACATCCCAAAAGATCAAAAGCACAAGACTAGAAACAAACACGATGACTCAATCCCCATGGGTTCCCAAAGATTCCAATAGAAAGCCTAATCCCAAGCCTCCTTCAAGATATCATGACAGTCTCTTTTACCATTAAATCCCTGCATCATACTACCATAACCACACAACCGCCAGTGTATAAGTAAACATAAAAATATACTAATTAACTTACCTTGTCGTGCCAAGCACGTTGAACTATAACTGAACACATCCATGCCATCTCTCAAGGGACTCCAATTCCCTTGACGAATCCAACTGTAACTAGAAACTAGTTGTTATAACTATCAAATACATGTTCATGAATATAGCACATATCCACATAATTTTAGATGAAATCAAGGTTAAGAAGACTTCCTATATGCAAAGCACTCATTCATTTAGAATTGTGGTTTCCAAACATAGCCAAAGGAATTCTCACCCAATTCCTTTCTTTTAACTTTTACCTTGCTACAATTAAGTCTTACTACATGTTATCACATCATCCAACTATTATTTATATACACAAATAAACTATTACATTGGCATGCTAATGAAAAGCATGTTTCCCAGCAACTGTTCACACATGTAAGTCACACATTCCAAATATCAAGAAATTACATTAATTTCAGATCAAACTTTACCAAGACTAACAACCATGTCATAATCAACAATTAACTCACAATCATAAGACATAATTCTACAACTATCACCTACTTATACTCAAGTACATATTAGCTTTCTCAACACATATGTGTTAGTACAAACATCTTAAAAAATATCATTTCTTCATGAAATATTATAGATACATACTCATATCATGAATTTATCAAACATTTAAACAAAAAATATATGAAATAATAGACACCAAACACTCAAACACCAAATAGATGACATAGTCAAACAATCAAGCACAAAGTAGATGACACAAGCAAACTCATACCTTAATTTGTTTCAGGGGAGGCTATCTCGTATGCACAATCAATATATATTAGCACAATATAACTTCACAACATTTCAACTCAAACATAAATAAGGTCATGATGTTCATAACAGTAACTAGATAACATGTTCACATCATAAACTCATAAACAATTGTCATTCATGCATAACAATCACATATGCATAGTCAATCTAGATTAGTAAAACACAATATCACAAATAGGTTGACTCATACCTGAATTTCATAACCCTAACCATCTACATAGGCCAATCCAAATTAGCACGATACATAAAACATCAAGATCTTAATTTCAATGACCATAACCATCATGTATATGACCACAATTCATATAACAACAAGTTACTGTCATTCATAACTAATCGACGCATGTACATGTGATCACACTGATTAACTAACATATATCATACATGTATCCGAAAAAACCATAGACTAACATACATGTACATAACCCTAATTCTTATAACAACCATTAACCAACATACCTTCATACCCACCATACAAACCTTTGTGACTATCTTCTCTTACCCTAAGGTCCAGTTCTGCAACCTCGCTTTCATGATCTGCATCTCTTACTTCATCTTGACCAACATATTAACATCATAACATATCAACAACATCATGATAACATAACTGCATACAATGACCTCATGGATAACAACCTTAAGTTACCATGAAAATTCATGAATAATAACATATAGACACTGACATGCATAAATAATGCATATGCAACCGACAAGAATTCATCACGAAGTCATCCCAACATCAACATCATAAAATTATACATGAAAAAGAATCTGTAAAAATTACCATCACCATGCATACATAACAAGCACATAAAGAACAAGCATGTAGAAAACATATGCAACTGACATGTATGTATGACCAACACACCGCCCATCCAGTCCAAGGGGTGAACCATACTGTGATACCATCCTGTGGTATCCGATATCATACAAAGATAGGGGAAACCATAAACCACCCAAATAGAATAAAAATCTCTTTGATACCACCCTATGGTATAAGATATTACCAAAGAGAACGTAACCATGCTTTGATACCAGCCTGTAACACCCTCCTCCCACATTTACCCAAGTTAGTCGGTCCGCTAGGGTAAACATGTGATGAGAGGATACTATGATGTGATTCAACTCCCCATGTATAGTTAAGGAAGTGGAACCCGAAAAACAAAACCAATTTGATCTTCCTCAAGAGCTACATACCCTTTAGGAGGAAACCAACCCTTCTACGTGCTTAACCACTGAAAAAACTAGTCATTTTTGCTGATATGGACCCTCAGCCGTTCCCATAACAACCCATGCCTGTGATTGAGGCCTTCCAGTCACTCCCACAACAAGGCATGCCAACAAATGTGGACTTTTTTTGGATAGTTTTGATTCAAGATTCCGAGCCACTTTTTCAGGGCTAAGTCTCAGGCCACTTCCCAAAACTTCATGAAACATTCATAAATAAATAATAATAATGGAACAATGCTAAAAATGCAATCACTGATGAAGTAATTTATATTATCCCTACTATACATGACATACATTCCATCAAACATGTCACAAATATGTAATCTATAGGTCATAAAAACATATCTGAGCATAGGGGTCTCATACTTATCTGAGATTCATAAAGAAGAACTTTTTACATATCACAGTAGTTGCATTATAATCTATTAGGACATACATTCATTGTACAATAATTTTCTAATTAAAACCAGATGAGATCCATACACCAAAATTGTAATAAAACATTCTCGTAGCCAACATATAACCAACAAAAATAACAAGGATATAAAAACTATGAAAAAAACATATGAACCATTAGATTTACACATAAAATACCAAGGAGAGTAAGCTCTTATTAATGAATGCAAAAACCAACTAGGTATGGTGCTTCCATGAACCACCCGACCATATATTGAGTGAACCAAATATTTATTTTAGCCAATCACCCCCGTGCCATATTCCAAGCATTAATGTGGGACTCAAAACCAAACCAAACCAGGTTTCCTCAGGCTTTACCAAAATCCCCACCAGATCACTAGGTCCTAAACAAGCATGGATGCCATTGGATTTCTCCAGTTACACCGTGAGGAATTTTATTGCCTCCTAGTCTTTAGGATTTACCATATGTCCCTCCATTCAGTAGTCGAGGATTCCTAGGCCTGATCAAGAATCTACCCTCCAGGATTTACCGTATACCCCACTATTCACCGGTCGAGGATTCCTAGTCCTGATCGAGAGAACACACATATAGGCTTTATTGTATATCCTACCATTCGTCAGTCGAGGAATCCTAGGCCTACCTAGGTGCAAAAAAACTAGATTTACCACAATCCCACCTTCTCTGGTCCAGGGATTCCTAGGCCATGTGTTTTTTCTTTCTGAGACGACCTCACTTATTTTTGAAACCATGTGACAATACAACTCAACCAAATACAAGAGAACCCACCACACCATGGCTATCTGAAATGGTAAGGCAGGGCTGAAGAACACTATCACACCTGGAAAATCCCATGCCAATGAAAACAAGAGAACAAAATATATGCATGCATGTGCCATTCATGCCAAATATAGAAAGGAAATAACACAAGCAAATCGATACCTGCAATTAGTCCTGTTGTAGCTTCTTGATGCTTCTCTTCCTTGCTTGATCTTTGCTTCCCTTTGTATTCTTTGTCCTTCCTTTGCTTTCCTTGATCTAATGCCTAAGTGATCCAAGAAAAATCTAAGTGTCCAAGAGTGTGTGAGAGAGAGAATAGAGGGAGAGCTCCAAAAATTAACTAACAAAAGGGTACCAATTGATCCTCATAAGACTTTTTATCAATGAGGCCTCTAATTTCTTCAATTTTCCATTATTTCCCTTCATTTTCCTCCTCACATGCAACCTGTGACCTTTCACCTTCCTTTTCTCCTAATTTCCATTATTTGCATAAATAAATTTCCTAAAATGTCATTTTGCATTTCCAAATCCTTTACCATTTCCTTTTCCAATTTCTTTAGCCATAATAAACCAAATGAACACCCACACTAGAATGTTTTTCCCAAAATTCACCTTGGAATATGTGTCCCATGACCATGTTTATTATTTTTCATTATTAAATTTGTTACATGGAATTTTGAACATGGCTGTTACACACATGATGGTGTCAAGGTGGATCCTAACAAAATAAAATCTATGAGGGAATGGAAAATCCCAAATACCTTAAATAAACTCATAGGATTATTAGGATTGACAAGATATTACTACAAATTTTTCAAGAATTATGGTCAAATAGTAGCTACTCTAACGAAATTATTGAAGAAGGAATAATTTTCTTGGACTAAAGAATCAACCAAATAATTTGAAGAACTTAAGGAGGCTATGTGTACAACTCCTCACTTGGCCACACTTGACTTCACACAAATATTTATTGTGGAGGTGATTCCTTAAGCCATGGAACTGATGCAATTTTTCTGCTAGAAGGAATACTCCTTTCTTTTAAAATTAGTCAACTGAAAGGAACACACTTACTCAGACCCATCTATGAAAATATATGTTGTCCATACTACATGCAGTTAAGAAATGACATCCATACCTAATAAGAAGACACTTCAAAGTAAAAACAAATCATGATAGTCTGAAGTAATTCTTGGAGAAAAAACTATCCTCAAAAGAGAAACAAAAATTGATCACAAAGATGTTGGGTTATGACTTTGAAGTTATCTACAAAAATGGAAAACAAAATTTTATGGAAGATGCACTCTCAAGGAAAGAGGAAGACAAATGTTTTACTGTGTTCTATTTCCATTACACAATATGATTAGGTGGAAGAATCAAGGATAGAATGAAAACTAGATGAGAAGATATGCAATATCATTAAACAACTATAGGAGGACCCTGATGTAGTACAAAATTTTACATGGAAAAATGATTTATTATGGTTTCAATATTTCTTATACTTATGTAAGAATTCTAAACTCAAACAAAAGGTCCTAGGAGGACATTCAAGGTTCTTGATGACATACCATAGGATCAAGAAATATTTTTTGGGAAGTTTTTAGAGAAAATGTGCAATTAATTTTTGTGGAATGTATGGTACGCCAAAAAAATAAAGGAGATACTATCAAGACCCCAAGGCTCCTTCAACCATTAACTATACCAAACTAGCATTGCGAAGAAGTTTCAATGGATTTTTTTATAGGTTTACCAAATATGAAGGAAAGAGTGTCATTATGGTAGTGGTAGGTTGAATGACAAATTATGACCACTTTTTCTCTCTTTATCATCTTCTTAAATAAAGTACCATGGAAGAATCATTCGTATAAAAAATCTTAAATCTACATGCAATATGAAAGATTATTGTAAGTGAGAGATATAAGTTTCACTGGAAATGTTTGGACTAAATTATTTTCTCGTTTGGGTACTCAGTTGGCTAAAAAATCATCTTACCATCCTCACTCAGATGGGAAAATTGATATTGTGAATAAATTTTTATAGGGATAGATATGTTGCTTTGGATATGATAAACAAACAAAATGGGTCAAATGGATTCCCTTGGAAGAATGGTGGTATAAAACATACTTCCATACTTCATAAAAATGTCACCATTTATGGTACTTTATGGATATCATCCTCCATCTATCACATCACCCTTGAAAGGGAATATAAAGGCTTAAGCAATAGAGGACCACATCCAAAAACAATAAGAGGTTATCAAATTATTGAAGGAAAACTTTGTTATGGCACAAAATAGGATGAAACAACAAGCATATCAACATCATAGTGAAAGGGAATTTGAAGTGGGGTATTGCATATTTGTGAGTCTACAAATATAGAAATAGATGCCCCTCAAGAAACAAAATATGGAAAATAAATTAGCTCTCAGATATTATGACCCCTATAAGGTGTTGCAGAGGATTGGAATTATGTCCTACAAATTGGATCTGCCTCCATCTACACATGTACAACTAGTCTTCCATGTTTCTTGTTTAAATAAGGTCATTAGTGATAAGTTCCTAGTCCAAACTCTTGTATCAGAGATCAATGAATAAGAGAAAATGATACTAGAACCATAATTTTTTTTGGAAACAAGGATTAATAAGCTACAAAATAAAGCAATTACTTGGTACTTCATCAACTAGAAGAAACAACTAGTGGAAGTAGTGACATGGGAAGATGAATGTTTCAATAATAAATCACCATAAATAGTCAAGTGTCGAGGAAAACATTTATTTCAAGGGGAGGGGCATGCTAATCCATATATAGGATTCATGTTATCCCCAAAACCCTTTATTAAGCCCTATATATTGTGCAATTACATTTCTATTATTATATTGTTATTTAAGTTAGAACCCCTCATGGTCCCATTTTATTAAAATTGTATCCTTTGACTCCTATATATACTAAGGAGACCTAGTATTAGGTTCACTAAATATTGTCTTTTTCATTGTATTTATTGTGAGGTTTCAAAGTGGACTGTAACTATTAGTTTCTTATCATTTTAAAGGTGCAATGATCATAATAGGGGTGAAAGGTCATAGGATGTTAAAGGGATGGTGTGTTCAATTTCATAATGTGATAGGAAGTGATTACATAAGGGGCCATATGATTAGGTGTTATATTTTTTTTGGGACATGGTGATTAGGTATTATAGTGTGTTAATGGGTTATTACATCGATGATCATAAGGTTCAAGGATCATACACATGTATTATGGATTTAGTGCATTTAATTTCAAGGTGAATTTGAGGGTGATTATGTCATGTTTTTTAATATTTAAGAGATAGTATAATGTATAAGGGAATTAATATGTTCCGAGTTATAATGTGTGGGGGGTGTATTGTGTTAATGATTATAGGGATTATAGGACATATTGAAAAGAACTTGTTTCAAAGAAGGGATTAGTGGTTAATGGGTTAATATGGTTAACATGGTCAACATGGTCTATGATGGTTACCAATGATCAAAGGTTAATGACTAGTTGTCATTGATAAAAATGTATAGCCACACACGGTAAAGAATGAAGAATATATTCACTCACACATATATCAAAGGTAAAGATATTAAAATTTACATGCTAAAATCCTCAAAGGGAGAGAAAAATTCTATGACACTAAACACTGATAAATTTTAAAAGTTTTAATTACAACATATCATATCTCATATTGATCATAAAAATGAGTATGATTTTTTCTTTAAATAGCGATCATGGACCAATCGAGTGGAAAATTCATAAATAAAGTAGAATATTTGGGAGATGTTGAATTGCTATGTCTGTATAGGACATGTGAATGCTCATCAAATTATTTAGGAATTAGAGCACAATAAAACCATGTTATTTTTGAATATGCACAAGACCGAGATGTGTTGAGTTAACTGTTAGGTAAAAACATCCTAACATCACCCCTTAATAACAACTTGGGATGGTATTGAATGTGCTTTCACTACGACAAAAACCGTCCAAAATTTTGCATACAATTGAATTTTGGAGCATACTTGTGATCCTCTGATTTATCATTCCTTGATTGCTCGTAGTGCCTTGATGGTAATTTTATTTTTCTAACTGTCAAAGTCACTTTATCACACATGATAAACCTTTGAGGCATTTTTAAGTGCTCTTCTTTTAAGCTAGCCCAGTAGTCTATGTGTACCTTAGGAAGTCAAGTACTGCACAATCCTTGCTAATAGTGACTACATATAGGAAAAGAATAGTGACTGTGTAGATGATGAGAACAATGATTGTGCAGTTCTCTGCAGATGATGGCTTCGCAGTCCGAAGAGGTAGTGATGATAGAATACCATGGTCATGTATCTAGTCCACAACACTGAGTGTGCTAGAACTCTTCATAATTCATTTTGAGATCTTCCATGTACCTATATATGTGTGTGTGTGTGTGTAATTATGAATACCTCCCTAGCTAAGAGGGAGTGTTGAATAATGTAACTAGTATCTATCTTCATAATTATACTTGAGTCATGATATATCGTATTTATCAAAAGAAATAAAAATAAATTTTGTTATTAAATAAATTGACTTATTAAAGTGTGGGTTTCATAATTGGGTCAATTATTTTTATTTCAAATTCTGCATTGAAGGCTTCTAGGGTTTATGTCAAGTGTCCTTGTCCATGGCATAATGTAAAAGACCCTTCTTGGGCTCTATTTTTCAAACAAGAAATTTATTTTACTGTAAAATAGGTCAATTAGGCCTCCTCCAGCAATTCAAACTCAAACTGAACAACTTGGCCTAAAATGTGGGGCAAAAACACCTATATAAAGGAAACAAATTGAACTCATTTGTCACTCTCACTCATCAAGATCGATATGCAACTTCTAGGGCCAGAAAAAGTTTGAATTTCAAGGGAAGAAGTGGAAAGAGATAGAAAATCAGAATTAGGACTGTATCTACCTATGGAAGTCAAAATTTTCTCTCTCCTATTCCACACATGCAAATTTATAGAGTATTGCAGAAGGAAAAAAAATTTCAGTTGCTGGGGAGCCGAAATCATGGAGAAGTAGGGGATGAAATTTTTGGGTTGTTGCTGGGCTGCAGATGCTAGACAAGAAGAGACTATTGAAGGTTACTGAATCATATTAAAAGGCTGACTTGGTGGAGTAGGAAGGTATTTGGTATAGGGTCTTATTCTGTCTCATTTTGAATCTCTGAAGGAAGAGTTTATGACCAGGTTTTCCCCTATATAGGGGTTTTATCCCTGGTTGAGTGCATACTTATGGTGTCCTTGATCTTCATGTTTTTGCTTTGATGATTGCTTGATGAGAAGAAGATAAGAGAAGAACATAAAGAATATAATAAGAACATACTAATATCACAAGTAATTACCAACATAAGAAAATATATCTACCTTTCCGATTTTCTAACACCTTTAAACCCCAAGAAAAATCCTCCTCTCCTCTTGTGCATAAGTAGGGTCCATCAAAAAAACGTGATTACAATCACGTTTTTCATATATTTCTCATTTTTTTTTATAGAAAGGTCCATCAAAAGTATGCAACATGTGTACTCATTGGAAGGGGAATTAAATTTGTCATCCGAGTGCTCCCACTCGAATTTTGAGTAAAACCTTAGGGAGATAAGCTCAAAACAAAAGTTTAAAAAATATTTTTTGTATTTATTTTTATTTTTTAATCTTGTTACTTTTTTACTCCAAAATTAGTGAATCATACCCCATGGTTGACATCATCATATTGAATCCTATTATCCCTTATAAAGTAGATTTTGGTTGTACGTTTTTGTTTTGAGGCCCATTTTTTACCTTAAAATTTCTCTAATGGTCTCTCAGTAAGGACCCTAGCCAATAAAGTTTTCATTTTCCAGTAAAGAGATAAGGCTTGAAAATACCACTTTTATCAAACCTTGGTGTGGCAAGGGTTATGAATCCACGACCCATTTTCCTCCATTAACTTTGAATCAGAGAAGGTGTGCTTGTCTCTAGCTGGCATAGTATCCAAGTGCAGGATTTCACTATGAGATTCTGAGGGGATAGTTGAATGGAAGATCTCAACAGCCTCCTAGGATTGGTTGTGGCCTTGGGGGCCTCAGCCTATCTCCCCCCTCCTACTCATGCGTTGGCATTGCATATGGATAGATTGATAATGATTTTGTGGTTTAACACAATGTTGGATAAGATAGGGGAACCAACAAAAATAAAGCAGAGAAATAGACAACACCTGAACAGGGAGGGAAATAACCAAAGGAGGCTCAATACTGTTTAAGTGGGGTAGAGACAAACAACCTAGAATATGAATAAGCATATGCAAATGGAACTGAACAACAAAGACCAAGGCACAACCCTAACATTGGTAAAGGGCCTTAGTGAAACAATAATATAAAATTAAAATAAGCCATGGCCGAATAGAAACCCAACTCACAATGTCGAGACCGAAAGATAATACCAGACTAACAAGCCTGAAGCTAAGCAAGGATGTTGTAGAAAAAGTATCAATACTATAAGGATTCACAATTACATGAAGAGAAGTAGCAACCAAGTGTCGTAGGTAGAGGACAAACAAAATCCTTAGAGAACAATAAACATTGAAAGTGACCAAGCCCAAGAATTTTGTTGTCTGCATACGCCTTAACCTCATAAAAATCTTACTTAACACAAAGCCACTAAAAATGAGAGCATAAATATCATTAGAATGATTATTAAAGATATTTCCTCTCGGATTTTAGTCCACCAGAACTGCTCTCGACATAGCCATGCTGCTTGTTGAAATTGTATCAAGAAAAGGCTCCATTTGATTTGTGCCTTAGTTAAATGGAGAAATTTGATTTTCCACATCAACAGGATGACTTGGATTGCAGTTAACAGGAGTGACATGGCTTTGTATCTTAGTTAAATCAGTAAATTCGAGTTTTCAAGCGAGAAGTAGAGTTTTTCATGGGTTTATTGCTAAAATATAGCACTTTAGTGGATATATTATTAGTTAAACTCAATTATCTGAGCTCTAGTCATGAATAGGGTCAATAGGAGTTGAGTTGAGTAATTTTAATAGTTATTAACTCATTGATCTCTTAGTTAACTTATCAATTTACTAAAAATATCCCTAGTCATGCATGCAATTTGAATTTCCTAGTTGAGTGGACGGAAAATGCATACTTTTATTTATCATTGTATACTTTTATTTATCATTGTCTACTAGGTTTTTCATTGGAGCAGGAGATCAATTCCTCTAGGATTTGCACAACGAAACAAAGAATTTACCTACATTTTAGGAGATAATTTCCTCAATGATTGCGCAAGGAAATAGGAGGAAGGATGAGGCCTATTTTGGCTAAGTGTTGGTTAGGGCACGTCAATGAATAGGATATCAAAATTTCAGTGCAGGGTGTGCTTCCTGAGTGAAGTAGTCATTGTAATTGATCCATATTCTCATCTGAATTAATGAAAAATAGAGGAGGGTTTTTTCTCAGTTTGGTTCCCCAGTAAAATAACAACGATCCTTGTGTTTTAATGGTTGCATGTTATTTCATGTGCTTCTATTATATGTTTTCCCTTTCGAAAATTGAGTAGAAGAAATTTGTGTAGATTGTCTTAAGTTTGAATTCACTAGCAACTAAAATTTTCTTTCCATTTATACATGATATCAAAGATATTGAAACTACATAGAAACCATATTCTTGATATTCTCTCAGAGAAATTTCAAATTGCATAGTTTGTGGAACACATTTTCTTCAGTGCAGGAAAAATGTACTTATATGGATTGAGGATTTAGTATGCATTGGAGGGCACTTCAAATTTCATAGCTTGGAAATATAGAATGGAAGATATGTTGGGTGAAAATGGAGTATTGGAGTACACACAAATTGATATTCCAAAACCAACAACATCATATGCACAACAACTATCACATTGGAAGAAAGATACTGCAAAATCCAGGAGGATTATTTTGGAGGTTGTCATAGATCATGTTGTTTCGAGTGTTGATGGCAAGCATACCACTTATGCAATGTGGAAAACCCTCACATATTTATTCGAAAGCAGCAATGATGCTAGGAAACTGACCTTGAAATATAAGCCCGAGAACATTCAAAAGCAAAAAAGTGAAAGAATTTTTCAGTACCTATGGAAATTCACTCATGTCAGAGATGAACTTGGAGGAGTAGGAGAGACTATTCCACCATCTGAGCTTGTGATATTATCACTCCTTGGTCTTCTGAATCCTAGCATAACTATCATGATTTAGTTAATGTAAGAGACAAGATGCCAAATTGGGAGATACTTTGGTATGATTTGGTGCAGGAGGAGATTAAAACAAACATTAAAGATGGTGTCTCATCCATATCTGATGAGGAAAAATATTTTTCTCTAGTTGGAAAAGGAAAGAAGGCCCAAGGAAAGGCAGAATCTAGACAGAACCATAGAAAGAAGCAAGACCCGATCAAAATTAAATGTTTTCACTGCCATGAGTATGAACACTGTGAAACCAAGTGTTTGCACAAGAAATCTAGTAAATAGCCTATAGTAGGAGCAGGAGGATATGCTCTTGCATTACAATTCGAGTTGGATTTCACCCTAATTTCTTGCATGTAATGCACAATAAATAGGAGTGGGTGGTACCTAGGCTTTGGTGCTTCATATCATATGATAGGAAATAAGGAGTTCTTCAAAAAACTAGAGGAGAAGGACCTACAATTACACATAGATCTTGGAGATGATGGAAGATATAGTACCAAAAGGATTGGAACTATCATGTTTAATAGGGAGTCAAGATCCCATCTTCCCCTGAAAAATGTAATGTATGTGCCCGATTTGAAGAAAAAACTTGTTTATATAGCTATACTTGAAGACAAAGGATATGATGTGATGTTCAGTATAGGGAATGTATATCTAAAGCATGTTTTCATGGACAAGTAAAACAAATTGGTGTTCAAGTTAAAAATCTCTACAAGCTAGAGGTAGATTTCACCATGCATGTAACTATACCTCCAGGAGTGAGGTAGGGCATTGTAGAGCATTAGTCCTAGAGTTGAAAATATTTGAGCGGGGTCCATAGGAGAGCAGAAGTAGTTTCAATATATTATTCTCATGGATCATTACCCTTGCTATAGGGGCCCATAATATTTAGTAGAAAAAGGATTAGTGTTAGTTGATGCAGTCTGATCTTGAGTGAATTTGCAAGCTAGTAGTAGTCAGAGACTCATGAGACATTTACAGTTCAAATACACAGTGTATTCAATATTTTGGATGCTTCTCAGTTGCATTTGTTTCAGTAGAAACAACAACAGTGAGAGGGATTTGTGTTACAGTAAATTCCTATAGGGGCAGGATTGGGGTTGTGCGAAACCCTTTTCTTGCTAAAAGGGAGTGTTGAAATTGTAGCAAGAAAAGGGTCCATTTGAGTTGTGCCTTAGTCAAATGGAGAAAATTGATTTTCCACATCAGCAAGACGACTTGGATTGAAATTAGCAGGAGTGACATGGATTTGTATCCTATTTAAATCGGTAAATTTTATTAAAAGTAGAGTCATGCATGGGTTGATTGCTAAAATCTAGCAATCTAGTGGAGTTATTGTTAGTTAAACTCAATTATCTGAGGCAGTCATGAGAGAGTAGGAGTTTAATTGGGTATTTGTAAAAATTGTTAACTCACTGATCTCTTAGTTAACTGATCAAATTCCAAGGGATATTTTGGCTAAGTGTTGGCCAGACAAGCCAGTGAGAAGGAGATCAAAATTACAGTGCAGGGTGTGCTTCTTGAGTGAAGTAGTCATTATAATTGATCCATATTCTCATCTAAATTAATGAAAAACAGAGGAGGGGTTTTTCCCAGTTGGTTTCCCCAGTAAAATCACTATGTTCCTTGTGTTTAAATGGTTTCATGTTATTGAAGGCGTTTCTATTGTATGTTTTCCCTTTCGTAGATTGAGTAGAATAAATTTGTGTCTATTGTTTTCAATTCAAATTCATTAGAAACTAAAAATTTCTTTCCATTTCTACATGGTATCAGAGATATTGTAAACTATATAGAAACCAACTTCCTGATCTTCTCTTAGAGAAATTTTGAATTACAAAGTTTGTGGAGAAAATTTTCTTCAGTGCAAGAACAATGTCCTTCTATGGATTGAGGCTTGAGTATGCATTGCAGGGAACTTAAAATTTCATAGCTTGGAAAGAAAAAATGGAAGCTATGTTGGATGATAATGGAGTATTGGAGTACATACAAATTGATATTCAAAAACCAGTAGCATTAGAGATGCACAACAATTGGCACATTGGAAGAAAGATATTGCAAAAACCAGGAGGATTATCTTGGAGGGTGTTAGAGATCATGTGGTTTCGAGTTTCCCTGGCAAGAATACTACTTATTAAATGTGGAAAACACTCATATATTTATTTGAAAGTAGAAGTGATACCAGGAAAATAGCCTTGAACGATAAGCTCAGGAACATTTGAATGCAAAAAAATGAAACCATTGTTCAGTACCTATGAAAATTTTCTCATGTCAGAGATGAACTTGGAGGAGTAGGAGAGACTATACCACCATCTGAGCTTGTGAGCTTACCACTCCTTGGTATTCCGGAGACCTAGAACAAATATCAGGATTCAATTAATGGAAGAGACAAGATACCAACTTGGGAGAGACTTTGGTCTGATTTGATGCAGGAAGAGATTAGAAGAAACACTAGAGATGGTGTCTCATCTAGATATGATGAGGAAGAATAATATGATCTAGTTGGAAAAGGAAAAAATGCCAACGGAAAGAAGGCCCAAGGCGAGGCAAAATCCAACCATAACCATGGAAGAAGAAATAACTCAGTAAAATTAAATGCTTTCACTAGAACGAGTATGGGCAATATGCAACCAAGTGTCCGTACAAGGAATCTAGTAAGTATCCTATAGCAGGGGCAGGAGGATATACTCTTGCATCACAATTCGAGTTAGATTTCACCCTCATTTCTTACATGGAAAGCACAGTAAGAGGGAGCAAGTGGTACCTAGGCTCGGGTGCTTTATATCATATGACAAGAAATAATGTTTATTCAGTAGCCTATGGGAGAGGGATCTAAAATTACATATAGATATTAGAGATGATGGAAGGTATAGTACCAAATGGTTTGGCACTATCACATTCAAGAGAGAGTCAAAGTACTATCTTCACGTGAAGAATGTAATGTATGTGCCTAGTATGAAGAAAATATCTAGTGTCTGTAGCTATACCTGAAGAGAGACGATATGATGTGATAGTCAAAATAGGGAAGGTGTATCTGAAGTATGTTTCTCCTGCAAAATTAAAACAAATTGGTGTTCGAGTTAAAAATATCTACAAGCTAGAGGTAGATTTCACCATGCATCCAACTATACCTCCAAGAGTGAGGTGGGGCAATGTAGAGAATTAGTCCCAAAGTTACAAATATTTGGGCGAGTCTATAGGAGAGGAAAAACAGTTGCAGTATACTCTTCTCATGGATCATTACCTTTGCTACAGGGGCCCACAATATTTAGTAGCAGAAGGATTGGTGTTAGTTGAAGCATTCATATCTAGAGTGAAGTTGCATGCTAGTAGTAGTCAAAGTCTCAAGAGATAGTTGTAGCTCAAAGACAAAATTGATTCAGTATTTTGGATGCTTCTCAATTGTAGTTGGTGCAATAGCAACAAAAATAGTGAAAGTGATTTGTGTTACAATACATTCCTACAGGAGCAAGATTTGGGTTGTGTAGAACCCTTTTTTTCTAAGAGGGAGTGTTGAAATTGTAGTAAGAAAAGGCTCCATTTGACTTGTCCCTTATTTAAATAGAGAAATTCAATTTTCCACATCAGCAAGATGATTTGGATTGAAATTAGCAGGAGCGACATGGATTTTTCTCCTAGTTAAATCAGTAAATTCAATTAGAATTAGAGTTATGCATGGGTTGATTGCTAAAATCTAGAAATCTAGTGGAGTTATTGTTAGTTAAACTCAATTATCCAAGCTCTACTCATGAATAGAGCCAATAGGAGTTCAATTGAGTAGTTGTAACAATTGTTAACTCACTGATCTCTCATTTAACTAATCAATTTACTAAAAATAGCCGTATTCATGCATGTAATTCGAATTTCCCAGTTGAGTGGAGGGAAAAGGCACAAATTTATTTATTGTTGTATACTAGTATAGTGTATAGGTTTTGAATTGGAGTAGGTGATCAATTCCTCTAGGAATTGCACAAGGAAATAAGGAACTTCCCCATCTTTTAGGAGCTAACTTCCTCAAGGATTGCGCAAGGGAATAGGAGGAAGGTCGAGGCCTATTTTGGCTAAGTGTTGGTTAGAGCAGGTCAGTGAGTAGGAGATCAAAATTACAGTGTAGGGTTTCCTTTCTTGAGTGAGCTAGTCATTGTAATTAATCCATATTCCCATATGAATTAATGCAAAAGAGAGGAGGATTTTTTCCCAGTAAAATCATGATTTTCCTTGTGTTTTAATGGCTGCATGTTATTACATGTGTTTCTATTGTATGTTTTCCCTTTCATAGATTGAGTAGAAGAAACTTGTGTCTATTTTTTTCAGTTTGAATTCATTAGTAGCTGCAAATTTCTTGCCATTTCTACACTGATAAAATTCCAAATCAATCATAATCAATTGCCTCATCTAAGCCCGAAAACCGCCCAAAACGCATGCCAAATTGCTCTATCAAAGGAAACACTTGAATTCCTTACAGGGATGAGACATATATATACCTACCACTCCCATTTCCATGTACAATTTAGTAACATTTATCATGGATAGCAAGTGATAATAAAGATGAATGCGTTTGCATGCACAGGGGTGGCCACACTACCCCCATTATTTAATGTGCTTCATTCTTTAGGGTGGTGGGAACAATGCCCAAGGCCTCCATTCTCCTCTAACCACACCCCCAATGAGGATCATCTTTATACATCGTTATAATAATGAGTTGAGATATATTCATAATTATCAATTGTCATTTGCAAGTCATTAATTTCATAATGTCTCTTGGTAAAAATATCTTCTTTTTTCAAGTATATTTGGCTTTGGAATTGATGATTGATTTTCCAAATTAATACTAATGTAATTTTCCATCTCGTTCATGGTTATAGTGATATTAATCTATTTTCCATGAATACTCTCCTTTAGAGATAATAATCCATAACATATAGTAGGGAAACCTTCATAAAAAAGTACTCTCCTTTTTCCATTTTCTTTTAAATTGTCCTCTTTTCTTTTCTACCTTTAAATAGAATTTAAGGATATTCTTTATTACCTTAAGTTTTTAAATACTCCTCCAAATATATAATTAATTAATTAACTAAATAAAAGCCGAGAAATTATTTAAGATTATAAATTATCCCTTTTATTTACCTTAAAACATTAGTTGAATGAAACTTGAAAGTTATTCATAATTCTTTTCTTTTTATTTGACCTTTATTATTTAACCCCTTAATATCTCTATAGTTCTAGTAAATAATCATGTTCTTTCTTGTATCTTTTATATTCCTTAAAGCTTATAAAACCCTTTTTGAGATAGCTTCATTCATATATCTATATATTTAATGATCCTTTATTGTATTTTTTTATCGTTGCGATAAAGGGCCTTTTTTTTGGACCAATGAATATAGATATATTTTATGCTTAAATCAAAATGAAAAATTCTCCTCATTAGTCGTGATTGTACAATATGAAAATATATATAGTAAGACTATATGAACTTGTAAATTAATGCTTGTACATGTAATTTACAATTTTTTGATGCGTACAAATAGATAAAGATGGTTTGATAGTGATCTATAATACATACCATATGACGCTTAATTAATTTATTAAATAGATTCTATATAGTAGTGTTGGTGGATGTATGAAAAATATGGAAATGTTGACAAAAGGGCATCATGCACCATGCACTAAGCCAATCAGTGGATTAATGCATGGTATATCATCATACACTTATTCATATGATGCATCTTATGGATATGATGATGGGATTGTGCATATGATGATGGGTTTAGGATGATGCATACAATGATGGGCTCATGGCTACAACGATGGCAAGGACATGCCAAATTTTGTTTTTTGAGGTGTGGAGAATCATGGAGTATTTGGATACTATATCCATTGTGTATCCATTTCTCATTGCATCATTCATTTTGCCACCTATCAGGAATGGTTGAATACCACCTACAAGGTGGGAATGGATGTATCTCTAATCTAGCGGCAAAAATCAAACTCATTTACTCAAAACTCATTCGAAACTTGTCATCTTTTTCCTAACTCTCGCCCACAACTCACCAGACCTTGCCTAGAACTTTATTTGCTATGTATCATCTCCATCAAATATCTATAAAATAAAATATCATATACACATTTAAAAATTACTCTGGACTTCTCCACTGATATAATAGATATGAAAACCACGTATCTATATATGTGGGTAAACATTTAAATGGTAAAGTGCAGTTATAGTGAGTGTGGAAAGAGTAATGAACAAGCAGAAGGGAATTTGAATTTTGTAAGAGTAGGTAGAATGTTCTCTAGAATTCAATTAATGTTGTATCTAGTTTTAATATAATTTTGGAAGTCACCTACAAAAAACAAGCTAACTACAAAAACAAGCTAATGACCAATATTTTATAATATAGAAACATAACACCACTTTGCACCTATTTTAATCTACTACTATGTAAACCAATGACCTCAACGCTCCCTTGATATGATGACTCCCTCAATGTTGCGACCATCGACAAATAAAAAATATGCAACGACAATGCAATCAAATTGCATTTGTGTAAAGATAAAGACCTGTTAACATAGCAATTTTCTTTCTATAATTAATTCATGCACATCAACCAAACAAGATCATATATTGAAAATTAGCTTATGATATTAGTAAATGCCATTATTATTATCATAACAAAAGGAACAATGACTAGAAATAGAGTTAGGACGTCCTTTGGAAGTATTGAAATTGATAAAAAAATTGCACTAACAAGGAGTATTGAGACATTTCTATCTTTGGGATTTATCCTTACTCCTACTTACTTCCATTTTAGTTATAAATTAACTTCTCTTCCTTTACATAGTCGATTATGAGAGATTTCACTTTTGGAAAAATATATGTTGAGAAATCCCTTTAGGCACAACCCCCTCTTTTTCTCTTCCAATCCTATTGCTTGGATATTAAAAAAAGGTTGCTATAGTGTAGTTCAATTTCATAGCTAGTGGCCCATTTTTCCTGTCTAGGTAGGGAAACCAAAATTTATGCATTGGGAGTGACGCTGGCTTGAGAGACTTCTTGAAGAGTATTATTATAGTAGCAATAACATGTACTGATTTCCAATAATTGAGTTTTTTGATAATTTAAACTAGTTATTTTGGTCATAAATTCAGGTTAACTACATTTTCATATGGACAAATAAACACTTAATCTGTCAAAGTGCAACCAACAATGAAGTCTATGTTAACATTGTAGCAAGAAAAGGCTCTATTTGACTTGTTCCTTAGCCAAATGGAGAAATTTGATTTTCCACATCAACATGATGACTTGGATTGCAGTTAGCAGGAGTGACATGGCTTCGTCTCCTAGTTAACTTAGTAAATTTGAGTTGTAGGCTAGAAGTAGAGTTGTGCATGGTTTGATTGCTAAAATTTGGAAATCTAGTGGAGTTTTTCTTAGTTAATCTCATTTATTTGAGCTCTAGTCATTAATAGAGCCACTAGGAGCTCAATTGAGTAGTAATGACTGTTTTCAACTCACTGATCTCCTAGTTAATTGATCAATTTACTAAAAATAGTTCTATTCATGCATGGAATTCGAATTTCCTAGTTGAGGTGGAGAAAAAAACACATTGTATTTATCAATTGTATACTAGTTGAGTTTATAGGTTTTTGCATTGAGCAGGTGATCAATTACCCTTGGAATTGCACAAGGAAATAACGAAATTACCTATCTTTTAGGAGCTAATTTCCTCAATGATTATGCAAGGAAATAGGATGAAGGTTGAAGCCTATTTTGGCTAAGTGTTGGTTAGAGCAGGCTATTGAGCAGGAGATCAGAATTGTAGTGCAGGGTGTTTTAGGATTGAAGCAAGACATTGCAATTGATCCATATCTCATCTAAATGAATGCAAAATAGAGGATGGATTTTTTCCAGTTGGGTTCCCCATTAAAATCATTATTTTCCTTGTGTTTTACTGGTTACATGTTATCGCATGTGTTTATATTGTATGTTCTCCCTTCCACAGATTGAGTATAATAAATTTGTGTCTATTGTTTTTAGTTCAAATTCATTAGTAGATGAAAATTTCTTGTCATTTATACATGGTATCAGAGCTATTGAAAACTACATAGAAACCAACATCCTGATATTCTCTCAGAGAAATTTCAAATTACAGAGTTTGTGGAGTAAATTTTCTTCAGTGTAGAAACAATGTCCTTCAATGGATTGAGGCTTGAGTATGCATTGGAGGGAACTTTGAATTTCATAGCTTGGAAAGACAGAACAGAAGTTGTGCTGGATGAGAATAGAGTATTGGACTACACACAAACTGATATTCCAAAACCAACGACATCATATGCACAACTGACATAGTTGAAGAAAGATATTGCAAAATCCAGGAGGATTATCCTCGAGCGTGTCAAAGATCATGTGGTTTCAATCTTTCTTGGAAATTCTACCACTTATGCAATGTGTAAAACCCTCACAGATTTATTTGAAAGTAGCAGTGATGCCAGGAAATTGGCCTTGAAAGATAAGCTCAGGAACATTCAAATGCAGAAAAATGAAACTGTTGTTCCATACCTCTCTAGTTTCACTCAGGTCATAAATGAACTTGGAGGAGTTGGAGAAAATGTGGAACCATCAAAACTTGTGAGTTTAGCACTCCTTGGACTTCCGAAGTCCTAACACAACTACCAGGATTTAATAAATGGAAGAGACAATCTACCAAATTAGGAGAGGTTGTGGTATGATTTGGTGCAGGAGGAGATCAAAAGAAACACTAGAGATGGTGTCACATCCAGAGCTGAGGAGGGATACAAATTTTCCTTGGTCGGCAAGGGAAAGAAAGCTAAGGGAAAGAAGACCCAAGGAAAGGCATAATCCAGCCATAAACATGGAAAGAAGAAAGACCTTAACAAAATTAGATGTTTCAATTTCCATGAGTATGGACACTATGAAACCAAGTGTCCACACAATAAATCTAGTAAGAAGCCTACAGGAGGAGCAAGAGGTGATGCTCTCACATAGAAATTTAAATTGGATTTCACCCTCATTACATGCATGGAAAGTATTGTAAGAGGTAATGTATGGTACTTAGACTCTAGAGCCTCATTTCATATGATAGGAAGTAAGGCCCAATTCCTTAGCATCTTAGAGGAGGACCTACAATTACACATAGAACTTGGAGATGATGGGAGGTATAGTACTGAAGGGATTGGCACTGTCACTATTAAGAGGGAGTTAGGCTCCCATCTTCACTTGAAAAATGTAATTTATGTTCCCGGTCTGAAGAAAAATTTGATTTCTGTAGCTGTATTGGAGGAAAAAGGATATGATGTGGTGTTCATTCAGGGGAAATATTTTCTGAAGCATGTTGCTATTGGACAAGTGAAAGAAATTGTTGTTAGAGTAAATAATATCTACAAGATAGAGGTGGATTATTGCACTTCATTGAGTAGCAAGGAAAAACATATTCAAAGTCAGATGTTGGAGAAATCTGGCATAGGTGCATGGGTCACCTACACCATGGAGCCTTGAAAATAATGCAACAGATCACCATAAGACTTCCAAAATGCACCCTTGACCAACACGATGTTTGCAAAGGATGCACCCTTGGAAAATATGTGAAATCCTCCTTCCAGGGTCGATATAGTAGAGCTGGAACCATCTTGGAGCGAGTCCACTAAGATTTGTGGACCATTTTCTATAGTCTTAGTTGCAAAGCACATATATTATGTAATTTTCATAGATGAATTTTCCCAAAAGTGCTGGAACTATTTTATGAAGAAGAAAGATGAAGTGTTTGAATTGTTTTTTGAATTCAAATCATTAGTTAAAAATGAGTTTGGAAAAAAAATTAAATTATTGAGAAGTGACAATGGAGAAAATTTTGTGTCTAATGCCTTCAAGAATTTTGTGACGAGGAAGGTATTAAAAGAGAACTAATTGCACCCCACAACCCACTACAAAATGGGGCGACAAAGAGGAAAAATAGAAGCACTGTAGGAGTTGCAAGAGCAATGTTCCATGATCAAGGATTGTTATTATCCTTGTGGGAAGAAGCTTGTAATACAATATTTTATTTGCAGAACATGAGCCCTCACAAAATAGTTGGGATGATCACACCAGAAGAGGCTTTCTCTGAGAGGAAGTCAGATGTATCTCATTTTTGAAATTTTGGAACTACAATATATTTTCATGTCTCCAAGGATAGTAGGAAAAAGTTGGAGCCTACAACTGAGATGGGGATCTTTGTAGGATACAAAAAGACACCTCATAATTATCGAGTTTATTTTCCCTCACTTAGGATGACTATGATGAGGAGAGATGTCAAATTTGATGAGGAGAAGGCTATGAGAAGCCCTCTAGAGAAAGAGTTGAGTATTCCACCAGAGGAGGAGCCTCAATCAGAGCCTTAGGTTGTTATGGAGCAGTCACATGTGGAGGAGCAGAGAGAAAGCCGATTGGAGGCACCCATTCACCCATAATCTTCCAAAGTGGGGACGAAGAGAACCAAAGAAGCTGATTGGTTGGTGTAGGATGTACATGAGCATGTGGGAGCTTCTACATCCTTGCATAGGCAGAGGAGATCACCAGACACATATACTGGTTATATCACATTCATGACATAACTCATTGATTCTAAGCCTTCTTCAGTTGAGAGGAAGTTTCCCAACCAGTGTGGGTAGATTCCATGGTGGAGGAGAATGATTCCATCATGAAGAAAAATGTATGGGAGGTGGTGCCAAGACCATAGAACAAGTCAGTGGTTGGTTCCAAATGGATATACAAATTAAAACATGTAGTTGATGGTAGTATTGAGAAGTACAAGGCAAGATTTGTGGCCAAAGGATTCTCACAAGTAGAGGGAGTTGAGTATGAGGAGACATTTTCCACTGTGGGTAAGATACTCCGTCAGAACCATTCTAGCATTAGTTGTGTAGTTGGGGTGGAAGATCCACCATATGGATGTGAAGACTGCCTTCCTCAATGGAGTGGTTGAGGAATAGATTTACATAGAGAAACCTGAGGGGTTTGAGACATTTGACAAGGAGACACATATGTGTAGACTTGGGAGAGCCCTTTATGGTCTCAATAAGACACCCCGTGCTTGGTACACTCGCATAGAATTATATCTCAGTGGAATAGGCTTCACTAATAGTGAAGCAGATGCCAATCTCTACTACATTGTGGTAGATGGAAAATCACTTATCATAGTCTTGTATGTTGCTGACTTGATACTGACAGGGGATGAGAAGTTGATCCAGTCTTGCAAGGACGACCTTGCCAGAGAGTTTCAGATGAAGGACATGGGCTTGATGCATTACTTACTTGGATTGGAGGTGTTGCAAGGAGATGGAGAGTTGTTTGCGGGTTAGGGGAAGTATACCTTTGATATAATTTAGAGATTCCATATGCAGGATTGCAAGCCTATAGGCACTCCTCTAGCCACGAACTGGAGGAAGGAGAATGCTACTTCAGGAAATGTAGTAGATAACACTATCTACAGATAGTTTGTGGGGTCCTTCATGTATTTGGTGAACACAAGGCCAGACACATGTTTTGCAGTTAATCAACTTAGTCAATTTATGGTGAAGCCTACCAAACTTCATTGGAAAGAAACAAAACATGTGCTTAAATACCTCAGAGGAACAACATGTTTTGGTTTATGGTATAGGAGGACTGATAGTGTGACACTCCAAGGATTCATTGAAACATACTGGGTAGGAAGTCCATCAAACAAAAAGAGCACTTCAGGAGCTATCTTCAGTGTTGGGTCAACAATTATTTCCTAGTATAGAAAGAAACAAGGATTTGTAGCACTCAACTTAGCAAAGGCCGAGTATATAGCTGTCAGTCAAGCAACATGCGGCTATTTGGATGAGGAAAATATTGTTGGTCTCTTCAATTAGGAGATGGATCCTACTGTGATTTACTGTGATAATCAGAGTTGTATCAAACAATATGAAAATATATTTTTTCATGACAGGTCCAAGCACATTGATATCAAGTACCATCACTTGAGATTGTGTGTAGAGTATAATCATGATGTTGCAATATATTCCGACAGAGTAGATGGATGCAAAT
This sequence comes from Pinus albicaulis, assembly GCA_034641835.2. Taxonomy (NCBI): domain Eukaryota; kingdom Viridiplantae; phylum Streptophyta; class Pinopsida; order Pinales; family Pinaceae; genus Pinus; species Pinus albicaulis. Next base: position 986,864,496 of record CM076572.1, read on the forward strand.
ATTTTGACAAAGGCATTGTCAAGAGGCAAATTCGAGTTCCACAAGAGTAGGAAAGGGTGGTGTAGAACCCTTTTCTTGCTAAGAGGGATGTTAAAATTGTAGCAAGAAAATGCTCCATTTGACTTGTGCCATATTCAAATGGAGAAATTTGACTTTCCACATCAACATGATGACTTGGATAGTAGTTAGAGTGACATGGATTTGTATCTTAGTTAACTCAGTAAATTCGAGTCGTAGGCTAGTAGTAGAGTTGTGCATGGGTTGACTGCTAAAATCTGGAAATCTAGTGGAGTTATTCTTAGTTAAACTCAGTTATATGAGCTCTAGTCATTAGTAGAGTTAGTAGGAGTTTAGTTGAGTAGTAATGTCAATTGTTGCCAACTCACTAATCTCTTAGTTAACTAATCAATTTACTAAAAATAGTCCCAGCCATGCATGGAATTCAAATTGCCTAGTTGAGGTGGAGGAAAAGCACATTGTAATTATCATTGTATACTGTTTGAGTGTAAAGGTTTTTGCATTGTGCATGTGAATCAATTCCCCTTGGATTTGTGCAAGGAAATAGGGAATTTCCCTATCTTTTAGTAGCTAATTTCCTCAAGGATTACACAAGGAAATAGGAGGAGTGATGAAGCCTATTTTGGCCAAGTGTTGGTCAGAGTAGGTTAGTGAAGAGGAGATCAAAGTTGCAGTGCACGGTGTGCTTCAGGATTGAAGCAAAACATTGCAATTGATCCATATTATCATATGAATTAATGCAAAACAGAGGAAGAGTTTTTCCTAGTAAGGTTCCCCAGTAAAATCATTATGTTCCTTATGTTCTATTATATGTTCTCCCTTCTACAAATTGGGTAGAAGAAATTTGTGTCTATTATTTTCAGTTTGAATTCATTGGCAGCAGTAAATTTCTTTCCATTTCTATAGTCTCAATATTAGTGGTTTGTCAAATCTTAGAAATCATCACTAAGAGAAAAACCATGAAAATCATAACTAAGAGACACAATGATGATATATGAGTGATTAGGGACTTCATTGAGGACTTTAATTGTCATCAAGTGTTATGATATGTTTAGATTCTTAGAATTTACTCATATATAGTAGCGACTTACTTGCATAGCTAAATGAATCTAGCTAGCGTAAATGCCTAATATATGGTATGTGAGAATCAAAACAAATCATATATAACCACCATGTTTTTTTTTTTTTGGAACAAAGCACTATTAAGATGTGAATAGTGTTACTATTTTGGATCAAGAAATAGAAAAGTGTGAAAACGAAGACTTACCAATCATGATATACTCAATCGTGATGCATAACCACATGCCCCGAGGACCTGAGTTGAAACTAACCAAGTACAACAAAATATTTGATGTCATATAATCACGACATATAGCTAGATTTGAATACGTGTAGCACCACTGAGTGATGAAATGCATATCTATACAAATAAACAAATAATGCTCGTGTAGAATTAGGGACAAACTATGACAAGTACCCACCTTTAAACAAATAAATGTTTTTTTTTAATATGTTTAATTGTTTAATACTATTATAATTTGAATAATTATAATAAGCATTATATGTAGCCTTAATTATGCCAAATTTTTTATAAACTATCATACTAATAGATTATAAATTATTTACATAAAAAAAATTTGATGTATTTAATCTTAACGTTGTTTTATTAAAATCTAAGTTATTTGGTTAGATATTATGATTGAGTTATTGCACTTTAATTATTTATTAGTGTTACAAATAACATGGATTACATAACAATGCTATTTATAATATTAAACAACTACATGTAAAATTTGATGTTTATTTAACATTAGTCACAAAGTTGTCAATAATAAAAATGGTCATGCATTAAAAAAAATTCTAATATTTCCTCCATTCTCACTAATTTTCATCACTCATAAATTAAAAACATTTATAATATTAATAAATTAAATTAAAAAACAAAATAATTAATTATAAAATTTTAAAATAAATTGAAAATTTTTTATAATATATATATTTTTAAATTAATATAAATATTTTTACTCTGTAAGTTATTTTCAGTGAAATTCATGGAACATAAAATTTATCAATATATATGTATTAAAATATTGATATCCTTATTTATTAAAAAATAATAAGAATTTTCATTTTGAATAGAAAATAAAACATTTTTTAAGGGTTATAATCATTTTTACATAAAAAAAATGGGCTAAGAGTTTTTTTTTTGGAAACATTGTAGACTAGTGATCATTTCTCAAGAAACAATCATTTATTTATAAAATTCTGCTTCTATTGTCCAACTAAAAAAATAAAAAAAGGAATGTATTTAGGGGTTATAATCATTTTTACATAAAAAAAAATTGGGAAAGAGTTTTTTTGAAACATTGTAAACTATTTCTCAAGAAAAAATATTTTAATTTTAAAATGTTGCTTCCATTTCCCAACTAAAAACATAAAAAAATGGAATGTATAGTTTTAAGTTCACTATAAATGATGATATCAATTAAATGAAATATCAAATATTATAGTAATGGTTATTATTATTATTATTATTATTGGCCATTTCATTGAAAACTAGTTTTTCAATTGGTTTGTTACTTCACAATGTAGGGTGAATGATAATTTAATGCCATCAATTTCGTAACATTGACCATGAAATGTTAGGGACGATTTGCATATCAAAGAACATATTTAATGATATTATCAATAGAGTATGTTGTTGCACTTAGAATGCCCAATTCCCTCTTACTCTTTAAGGAAAAATTTCCTCAACAAGAACACATGTTGATATCCCTAAATTATTATTATTAGATAAAACATCACTTTTGTCCTTTAGTTATGCTGCTCAAGATTGCTTCTCACAATACCTTGCAACTTTCACAATTATTTAATTTTCCTTTAGACTATAAAGGTTTGTCCTTTTTTCAAGAATAAATATGACACATTTTGCATGATACCATGTCTCGATACTTTGATTTATGTTTAACTAATTTGAAAAGTAGTATAGTTTTTGAACATTGTGATTGGCTGTACCTATCTAGGCTTTGTATTGACTGCACCATATTATAAATAAATACATGTGATATCCAAATTTTTGATCCAAATCCCAAGGAGAAAGCTGGACTAGAAAATAACAACTCTTAATTTTAAACTTGGTTTTAATGTTATTCCATGTTCATAAGTACCACAAGTAATATTACTTTGGTTGACAATAACATTTAAAAAAAAAAAGATAACAATAGATGAGGTCCAAAATTCATTAGTAGGAACAAAAAGGAAAATGAGGCCATGAGAGGGAAGTGAAAAGGGGGACTTAGGAAAAATGTTAATATAGCATTTTTCCAAAGTGTTTAATGAATTAATTCCACATTCATGTTCCAATTAATTATTTTGCCAACCTTTGACTATATGTTCCCCAAAAAATATATCCTTAAAAGATTTTGAAAATGCATGTCTCCCTACAAAAGTGATTATTTAATGTGTTTTTAATAAGACTAATAGGAACACTCTTCCTATTCCTCACATGTCTATCATTGTGTAAATTGATTTCCTTAATGTTTCCAATTTCCTCCTATACCATCAACTAATATGCTCAGGAGCTTGGCTAGAACTCCAATGAGTCAAATAATTGGTAGCAAATATGAGGTGTTGACTTGATGGTGTGATACAACGAATGATTGTTAATGAGAAAGAGTAGTTGACCAAAAAGGTTGGGGAAAATGAATAGCTGCAAATCCTCATTCCTCTACCAACTTTTAACCATAATTTAGCAAAAAAATGCTTGAACTTTGCTAGTGCTCCAATACAACAATTTTAATGGTTGTACCGCCATACCAAGACTCTCTTAAGGAAATTAGTAGCCCATACACTTCTTGCTCAAATTATTAACCTAGATGAAATGGATTCCCTATGTCAATAGAGGGGGATTGCATGAGCCCGTGTCAAGAAATTATTAAGAGAAAAATATCAATGGTGTTGGTTAAGATGCTACAATAAATCCATACAATGAGATTCATGTAGCTTTTTAAATTTGGTTAAGTCACAAGCATTATGGATTTGATTGGTTGAGATATAGAACCCCCTTTAGGGAATGATTCACTCTTGTTTCCTAATATCTTAGCTCAAGGGTGGTGTCCACGTCATCCTTGACTAGAGGTAATTTGATCATATGCTACTTGTATGGAATAAGTTATAATAAAGATGTCTTTCATCTCTTGTTTAATTTTTTGAATTGTGTTGCATGTGTTTATGTAGAGATGGATAAATCATATGAAATGGTTATGATGTTCGTGTACAGATAAAATGGTAAATTCATATACTTAGTTTCTATAAAATTGCACATTGTTATGCACTCCATGCAATTATTGGGGGTAGGGATGAATTCATATTGATTTGTTTAACTAATATTTTATATGCGTTGATAATTACAAATATATGTTTCAAATCATACTAGGGCTATTAAATGCTCAATTCAAATTACAATTTATTTCACACTAGTAATAGAAAAAACTTAAAGAATGGTGAAGCGATTACTCAACTTCAAAGTAGGGCAAGTATGTCACATCATGAAGGTCACAAGGTACATTACGCATGACCCTTGATCATTGCTTTAAATTCTCTCAACTACCACATGCCAATTATTTTATTACAAATGAGGTTTCAACATATATCTTTTATTACAAAATTAACCAAGAAGTTTGAGCTTTTATTGCATTTAAAAGTTCAACAAACTTGGTAACTATTACAAGGATAAAAACATAAAAGGCGATGAAGAATCATATTGCATACCATGTAAACAAAAAAGCTGACGAAGAATCATATTGCATACCATTTAAAAATTCACATCGAAAGTGTTTAAAGAAGAAAATGAAATACAAGAACATCAAATACCATTTATTTTTAATACTAAAGAATCTTAAAACGAAGTGACAAACATGATTATACACATTGACACACTACACACTATTAGCAAGAAGATTTCAAGATTATTCAAAGACAATGGATAGGGTGACAATCAAATGGAACTAACAACAAAACTTGGAACCCCAAATAAATGGAAAAAATAACGTTAGAGCAATGCAATCTTGAAAGAAATACATGCACTAGCACAACAGAGAATCCCAAGCGTAAAAGATAAATTAAAACATGAACAATAGAAAACATTAAAGCTATAGGTGCCCTCAAGAAGAAGTCACATTGATAAAAAATGATGCCCATAAGCTAAACACTGAACAAGATAGATCTCAAGATGGTGATATAAATGACTATTGAATGTGTAATTACACAACTCAAGAGGAAGGTGACCCTCTCAAGAAGGCTTACGGTCTTACATAACAAGATGACTACGTTAGCATTAAGCACAACCTAGTGTTGCAATAAAACAATAGATGTTGCCTTTAGTCACATACATCAACCAATAATATGGATTTGTCATAGCCATATGAACCACGAACAATTGATAATCTCAAAGCTATAAGTGCCCTTTGGCAAAAGTCACATTGATAAAAAAATGATGCCCATAAGATATATAATGAAGAAAATAGATCCGAAGATGATAATATAAATGACTCTTGAATGTGTATTTGTACAAATCTCAAGAGGCAGGGCACCTTCCCCAAAGGGATTATGGCCCCACATAACAAAATGACTACATTAGCATTAAGCAAAACCTAGTATTACAATAAAATAATAAACGTTGGCCTTAGCCACATACAAATTGGTTTGTCATAGCCACATGTGGGGATTATGTCATTGTCAATAACCCCCATTTATGTTGAATATGACACAAAAAGATGAATGATAAAACATCATGAAGGTCACAAGATACATTACGCATGACACTTGATCATTGCTTTAAATTCTCTAACTACCACATGCCAATTGTTTTATTAAAAATGAGGATTCAACATATATCTTTTATTAAAAAATTAACCAAGAAGTTTGAGCTTTTATTGCATTTAAAAGTTCAACAAACTTGGTAACTATTACAAGGATAACAATTAAAAGGCGATGAAGAATCATATTGCATACCATGTAAAAATTCACATCGAAAGTGTTTAAAGAAGAAAATAAAATACAAGAACATCAAATACCATTTATTTTTAATACTGAAGAATCTTAAAACGAAGTGACAAACATGATTATACACATTGACACACTACACACTATTAGCAAGAAGATTTTCAAGATTATTCAAAGACAATGGAGAGGGTGACAATCAAATGGAACTAACAACAAACCTTGGAACCCCAAATAAATGGAAAAAATAACATTAGAGCAATACACTCTTGAAAGAAATACATGCACTAGCACAAGAGAGAATCCCTAAGCGCAAAAGATAAATTAAAACATGAACAATAGAAACATTAAAGCTATAGGTGCCCTCAAGAAGAAGTCACATTGATAAAAAATGATGCCCATAAGCTAAACACTGAACAAGATAGATCTCAAGATGGTGATATAAATGACTCTTGAATGTGTAATTACATAACTCAAGAGGAAGGTGACCCTCCCAAGAAGGCTTACGGTCTTACATAACAAGATGACTACATTAGCATTACGCACAACCTAGTGTTGCAATAAAAAAATAGATGTTGCCTTTAGTCACATACATCAACCAATAATATGGATTTGTCATAGCCATATGAACCACGAACAACTGATAATCTCAAAGCTATGAGTGCCCTTTGGCAAAAGTCACATTGATAAAAAATGATGCCCATAAGATATATAATGAAGAAAATAGATTCGAAGATGATAATATAAATGAATCTTGAATGTGTATTTGTACAAATCTCAAGAGGCAGGGCACCTTCCCTAGAGGGATTATGGCCCCACATAACAAAATGACTACATTAGCATTAAGCAAAACCTAGTATTACAATAAAATAATAAACGTTGGCCTTAGCCACATACAAATTGGTTTGTCATAGCCACATGTGGGGATTATGTCATTGTCAATAACCCCCATTTATGTTGAATATGACACAAAAAGATGAATGATAAAACATCATGAAGGTCACAAGATACATTACACATGACACTTGATCATTGCTTTAAATTCTCTCAACTACCACATGCCAATTGTTTTATTAAAAATGAGGATTCAACATATATCTTTTATTAAAAAATTAACCAAGAAGTTTGAGCTTTTATTGCATTTAAAAGTTCAACAAACTTGGTAACTATTACAAGGATAACAATTAAAAGGCGATGAAGAATCATATTGCATACCATGTAAAAATTCACATCGAAAGTGTTTAAAGAAGAAAATAAAATACAAGAACATCAAATACCATTTATTTTTAATACTGAAGAATCTTAAAACGAAGTGACAAACATGATTATACACATTGACACACTACACACTATTAGCAAGAAGATTTTCAAGATTATTCAAAGACAATGGAGAGGGTGACAATCAAATGGAACTAACAACAAACCTTGGAACCCCAAATAAATGGAAAAAATAACATTAGAGCAATACACTCTTGAAAGAAATACATGCACTAGCACAAGAGAGAATCCCTAAGCGCAAAAGATAAATTAAAACATGAACAATAGAAACATTAAAGCTATAGGTGCCCTCAAGAAGAAGTCACATTGATAAAAAATGATGCCCATAAGCTAAACACTGAACAAGATAGATCTCAAGATGGTGATATAAATGACTCTTGAATGTGTAATTACATAACTCAAGAGGAAGGTGACCCTCCCAAGAAGGCTTACGGTCTTACATAACAAGATGACTACATTAGCATTACGCACAACCTAGTGTTGCAATAAAAAAATAGATGTTGCCTTTAGTCACATACATCAACCAATAATATGGATTTGTCATAGCCATATGAACCACGAACAACTGATAATCTCAAAGCTATGAGTGCCCTTTGGCAAAAGTCACATTGATAAAAAATGATGCCCATAAGATATATAATGAAGAAAATAGATTCGAAGATGATAATATAAATGAATCTTGAATGTGTATTTGTACAAATCTCAAGAGGCAGGGCACCTTCCCTAGAGGGATTATGGCCCCACATAACAAAATGACTACATTAGCATTAAGCAAAACCTAGTATTACAATAAAATAATAAACGTTGGCCTTAGCCACATACAAATTGGTTTGTCATAGCCACATGTGGGGATTATGTCATTGTCAATAACCTCCATTTATGTTGAATATGACACAAAAGGATGAATGATAAAACATAGATGTGAGTGGGTTTATGAATGTCCACCTCAATAGAGTTTATCATAGCTAATAGAAAAGAGTGAATGGGTTTAGTAATACTATACTTGAATACAATTGAGTGTGTTTATCCTAGTTTGAGTATATAACTTGCTTGAATACATCTGAGAGTGAGTAATGGATATCAAACTTGAATATAAGTTTGACTTTGACCAAATTACAAAAGTGAGTGGTTTTATAGATACCCAACTCAAAATAGGGTCAACTCTATTCACAGCATCCCTCCATAATTTAAACAAGAGGCCTTGGAGAGGAATTAGATCTCATCTCCCCCATATAATGTTAAATGGAAACAATATAGTAAATATATAAGCTCCTTTGAATGCAACATCTCCCAAACAACACAATTTCACATGCTAATAAATATAGCCTCTAGCAAGGTATTAAAAAAACCCCCACTAAAACATACTAGTCCATTGAAGACAAGGATGGCACAAGCTATCTTGAAACCAAAGATGTCAAATGTTCTACATCCAAAAATAACCAACATTATAATATTGAAAGAAGAGATCAAATGTAATAAATTCAGACTCATTCGTGCAAGTATGCACATGGCTCTTCGTCACAAGGAGTGCATATAGGTTTGTTGCCTTAGCAATATTGATAAAATAATATTAATCTAATTTTATGGTCACAACCAAGTGAACTCACAAATTAGTGTCTGAAGCCCCAATGAACGATTGAGAACACCAAAGTATAGGTGCCCTTAGGAAAATACCATTTTGATAAATAATGATGCTTGTAGGCTAAAGAATAATTAAGATAATCACATGATGATGACAAATAATTCTTGATTGTGTATTTAAACATAACTAAAGATGTAGAGAGCCCTTCCCGGAGAAGTTATGAACCCACATAACAAGATGATTAAGTCAATGTGAGATTATTACATTAAGAAAATTATAAGTTGGATTTAGCCACTACATTAATGATTAATATGGAATTAGCATCATAGACACATGTAAGGATTACAACACCATTCTTAACACATTACATGTAACCTTTGATTATTACTTCAAATTCTCTCAATTACGATTTGTCAAATATTCTATTAGTGATATTTTGTAACAAATCTCTTAAGATAAAATTGATCAAAGATTTTATTCAATTTAAATATTCATAAAAATTGACAACAAAGATAAAACTGATCAAAGATTTTCTAAGCTTTTATTCAATTTAAATATTCATAACAAATGGCAACAATAATGAAGTTAACAAAACAATAGTGATAAAGATCAAATTGCATACCATGTAAGAATTCACATATAAAGTTATCAAGAAAAGATCCATGTCATTTATTTTTATCACTCAAGAACCTTAAAAAGAACTGACATACAAGAACCTTAAAAAGAATTGACATACATGATTGTAAATATTGACATACTATCTTCATTATTATCAAAATGATTTTCAAGATCATAATTCTAGACAAAAGAAAAATTTCTCATAGATGAATCATGACATAATTTTTTTTTTAATAAAATAGCTTGGTTTTTGACAAAAACAATCTCATGCATTACAAAAATACAATTATATACATCATTATATGAACAAAAGAGTATACAAGTTGAGATCCTTGTACCTTCTGCTCAACGTGCACTACTCTTCTTCCATACCTTTGACATTTGCCATGGAAAGTGTTTCAGAATTCCATATTTTATTTGTTGCTTTGTTTTCTCGAAAGTCATGCTTCATTAAGGTAGAATGAAATAATTCCTCGTGACCCCATTTGCACAAGGTGAATTAACCTAGGATAGACAAACCATAATTCATGCTTCATTAAGGAAGAATGAAATAATTCCTCGTGACCCCATCTGCACAAGGTGAACTAACCTAGGATAGGCAAGCCATAAATCCACTAGCTTACATGGTGAATCAACCCAAAAGAAGTGAACCGAAAATCAAATTTGGCATATCATACTAGTTACTGTAAAATTAGACGAGAAGAGAGTTGTCAGACGACAACAAAGCTCCTCCTAAAAAGGAACGAGGAGGGTGTCCCAGCTTTGATTGGTTCGTAAAGAACCTGTCTCGGTAATCTATTTAAAAAAAAAAAACTTTTCCTGGTTCAGAACTCCAAATGATATTAAATACATATTTGGATAGCGTTAACCATTTAAAATAAGGGATGCCCATAGGAATTTACAAAATCTAGTGTCTTTTTCGCTTTTAATCTGTGGAGGTCGAGGTTTATACAACTAACATGCAATTGAAGTCAGCAGGTTATTTTGGCCTTCCTATTAATCCTCTCTGAACTCTCCTCTATTAATGGAAAGTTTGAATGGGACAAAATACAGCAACAGATTATTCATGTTACCTGGTGCCTTTTTATACCCTGGTTAACTGCTTAATGATTACTGTTCAGCGATTGGCCCAAAAGATTAGTCTTCACATGACAGATTACTGGATGAAAAACTTGGGGCTCAGCATTCTACCAGTCTTATAAAAGGAAACATCCATTCTTCAAGGTCATCAATACTTCAGAAGTTTAAGCAGTTCCATAAGATTAGTTTTAATTCGTTACTTAGAAACTATTATAACTGTCCCATGTAAAGTAGATATATAGCTTTCGTTGTTAATAGGCTGCGGGAAAATGACTTTATTTGACACATGGGCAGTGGATTTTTTTTTTATTGTTCTCCTTGAAAAGTACATCATACATTTCTTGGATATAAGGAACTTGCTAGACAAACAAATCATATACTCTTGAGACTTTAATCCAACATGTACTCCAGCTACCTGAAATTAAAACAGGCTCTGCACTACAAAAGAATATGGAAGATTGAATTGGACAAAAATGAGATACAATGTGGCTAACCAACAAAGTTTGTTCCATTGGAACCATTATGGATACCAAAGGTGGATACGCACACGGTTCCTTGGCTTAGAGGGGATTATACATAAAGGATTCAATCACTTTAATATCAAGCTGCCATTTGAAACCTGGACCCTTATTGTTGTGAGGAGCTCAGGTTTAAACGATGGTTTGCAGCTCAAGTTTAGATGATATTGAGCTCAGCATAGAACCCGGGATCACCACGATTCCAGTACAAGTTTACATGATATTGTGTCAGATATCCAATAACTCAATTTGGAGAGAGGCAACCTCAAATAGTACACTTCACTAGGAAGATCAAGGAAGGGGCAATTTTTTTCCTGCGTGGGTGGACATTGTGAAACAATGCAATAATTTATTCCTTAAGGTTTCACAGAAGGTGGCAGGAAACATACAATTCTTCTGGAATTATGCCTGAGATAATCGTGATAAATAGCTTCTCTCCAGATCTAGGCTGAAATAGAATACAAACGAATCTGATAAATGTATATAAAGCTATAACATATATCTTTATCTATTTGCTTTTAGTTGAGACTCCTCGAGCTGATGACCCAGCCTTAATAAAATTTGAACTGCAGAAATTTCAGAGTCTGCTTGCAAAATCTCCTTCTCAGCAAATGATGCAATACGCATAGCATCCCTGCATCACGCAGAAGTTAATAACTGCAGTTAATAATGGGTCAAATGCAGACAGATTTTTTCCTCATGAAAATAAGTTGCAAGGGTGTGGATTGATTTCAAGAATAGTTTTACTGTTCTATTGATACAATCACAGACGTTTTTGCAATGCTACAGCCAAATTTCTTTATCTCGAGTGCATTGCTATGACCAGAGACCTCGTTACCTGATTAGCATATCTGTTGACATGGAAATTTCAACTTGGACTAGGACCTGCCCTTGCAAGAAATGGCATGTTACATGTTCCACTATAATTGTCTGCAAAACAAGATTGTGAAAAATTTCTCAATAAAGCTGAAAGTATATTCAAGAAAGCTGATCGAAAAACAGGCATTATAATTGACATAATGAATTGCAAAATGTACACCCAGCTGGGGGAATGTAAGCTTTCTGCTATTTTCTAAGATTTCATCTGTAAGAGAGCTTCTATTTTTCCAATCTTGTAGCTTACATGAGGCATATTATATATATATATATATATATATATATAGGTTTTCAAGTTTTGAATACATTCCCCAAGGTTGAGTTTTAGTCCACAGACAACAGCAGATCACAAGGAGCAAAGGCTAAAAACCATCCCTTCTTAATAACACTTGTATATTAAATGCTCATTCTTCTTTCGCTTTTGAAAGATTAAATCCTTTTCTTAGAATCTGTTTTCACTGTTCATGCATGTGGCGAGTAGGCTACATATGTTGGCAAAAGTCTCTACATTTTCTGGTAGATAGTTTCAAAAATCTATTTTAAAGTTCATGCAGCAAAAGTAGGCGAAATTAGATATTGAACATTTCATTTTCTGCAAGGTCTAGCACCCTGAACAAGGTCTCCACCTAAGGGTCAACAAGACTGACAGAGAGTTAAATACATGCAATTTCAACCTCATCTTAAAATAATTTTAATTTTGGATGAGCAGGTGTTTAAAATATATATGCAAACTGCTTCATGTTCATATATCGTTTTTGTTCCTGTCCCATTCTCTTCTTATATCACAGTATTGTACTGCATATAAGTTATGGGTCACATTACCTGCTTCAGCAATGATCATTAGCATATTTGGCAGACAAAAAGGCACAAAGACCTGCTGACCACTGGAGTGGCTCCTGAAATTTTTTTGAAGACTCCATGCCCAATGGTGTAACAAAAGCTTCAATGTACCATCAGAGTTCATCATATCATCAGAGTTTTTCAACTCTACTTTTTCTTCTATTGTACTCAAATTCTACAAGCCCTGCGGGGATGGTGTGAAGTGATGCTAGTATGATGAGTTGAGTCATGTAGCATGCATAAGTAACTTGAGACTTTGTCATCAAGTGAGTTTACTATGAGAGGTTTTTTTCATTTGGTTAACTATTATCCTTACGAAGAATTAATAATCATTTGAGTTTTTTCCTCCGAGCATAACCCTAAAGCTGAAGTATGGCTTGAAAGCGAGGCCTTGGGTAAGTTCTAGTGTCTAAAGTCAATGTATATTACCATACTAGATCACTTGTAAAATTTTGTGGAATTTGATTAGGTCTAGGGGTCATTTTATAAAATTTTTAAATTTCCTACAGGGTGGAAATTTGAATAAAATCTGAATGTAAAATGTAATAAGTGATGTCTAGAGAAGTTGTATAGGGTATGTGTGCTCAAAATTACACCTTTGACCCTCAAATTTTTACTATAACACACTTTGAGGGGTAAAAAATAAGTTCTAGACCATCAAAACTCATTTTCCAAAGTCTAGTGAAAAATGTGGCAATAAATTGAGCCAACAATTAAATAAATTGAGAAAAATAAGTATCTACACATGCTAAATGATGTGGAAATTCATCTAAAGTCAAAGTTGAGTTACCAAGTGAAGTGGACTCCACATAAGCCACAAATCAAGCAAATCAAATTTTTTGAGAAGACAATGAGTTCAAGCTAAGTTGCACTGAAACGGAAACGGGAACGGATACGGATACGGGGTTTAAAACGGATACGGCAAATTTTCAAAAAATCTGGATACGATACGACAGGAAACGCCACGTCATATATATAGTATATATTAAAAATATATATATATATATATATATCAAATTTACATTGCCATTCATGATTCATATTTGAAGTTTGAGAATCTAGATTATATCTAAATAGTAAAAATGCATAATGATTAATCATTAATCATCTATCATCAATGATCATCATGATATCATCTAGATTCTATCATCTATCATCTATTCATCAATTATCATATATGAATTATGATTTATGATTTAGCATCTATCATCATCATCAATTCAGCATATGCCATAAAGTTATTCATCTATCTATCATCATCAATTCAGGAATCAGCATAAAGTTATAATTTATAAATTGAAAATTCAATGATTCATAAATGATGATTCATGAATCATGATTCAAGTTCAACATATCATCAAGTTTTTGTTTCAATTTCAATCATCAACATAAATATCATTTACATATCATCAAATATGTCATCAACTTCCACATCATCTCCAGAAGTGGGAACATTGCTGCCATGTTCACTTGAAGATCCACCTATCGATGACTCCACATCAAACAAAGTCATATGAGCCCTCGCATTCACTGTCATATCCAAGTTAGGCAACTCTGGTTCCACATCCCATAATTTGGCGGCCCCAAATTTGTATTCATCTCTCTTGTGTGACAAAAGGCGAAGGTTTGAATGAACATACACTAGTTCCTCAGCCTTCTTTGAAGCCAATCTGTTTCGCTTCACTGAATGGATGAAGCCATATGTACTCCAGTTCCTTTCTGCTAAAGAGGAACTAGCAACCTGTGACAAAATCCTGATGGCCAAATTTTGTATATGTGGAAGTTTCCCACCATAGTAGTTCCACCAGTCAATTGGACTCATTGCCCTCTTGTCCCGCATACAATCAATATCAGAGCCCCAACCCTCTGATCCCACGAAATGAACAGACTCTGAATGAATCTGATGCCTAATTTCAGGATCTGTAAAAAGTTTTCTAAAAGCCTTTTTAAATCCTTGTGAGACTTCTGGGTCTTTGCTTGGTGCAGTTCTTTCTGGACCACTTAGCAACTCTGCAGCATAATATTTTGGATTCACTGCATAGGCCAAAAGGTGCAATGGCGTGGTCATCTTGTTCCACCTTTTGGTCAATATATCTTTTACTTCTCTATAAAAGATTTCATCTGGGTCATTCTCCTTGGCATTTATAACCATCCTTATCTTCTCTATCATGGAATCAATGCCTTCATACACCTCTCCCAAATTAGGCATATCTGTGTCAAACATATGGAGCAAATCCACTATTGGCTTAGTAAATTCCAAAAGGTACTCAACCTTATCCCACCATTCATCATCAACAATCAATTTTTTGACTGTTTGTGCTCTATCAGATTGGGACTGCCTCCATTGATTCCAAAGAGAACTGCATACCATTGATTGTAATGCACCTTTCACTTGCATAAGCCTTGTTAAGACTATGATGTGAGAGGAAAATCGAGTCTCGGCAACCTGCAAGTGCCAAATTTCCAATGTTTAAGTAAATTAAAAAATAAAATCATCAAATTAATCTTGATTGAAAACTATTATTTGATTAATGTTTAGGTACCTTAAGGAGCTCCAACTTTGCAAATTCTCTGTAGATGCCTTGGGACATGTGGTGGTTTGTTATGAATGCTTGAATTTCTTTTTCCTCTTCAAAAATAACACGAATCCACTCAATTTGCTTCCCCATCTTTCTCAACATGAGGTTCAATGAATGTACAGCACAAGGGGTCCAAAAGATGTGCTGATATTTGCCTTCAATAATTAGACCTGCTGCTCTACACACCGTTGCATTGTTAGTTATTACCTGGACAACATTTTCTGGCCCCACCAATTCAATTGCTTCAATCAAGATTTCAGCAATGAATTGAGAATCTTTCATCTGCCCCTCACAATCCACTGCCTTCAAAAACATTGCTCCCTTTGGGCTCTGAGCAATCACATTGATCAAAGGCCTATTCCTTTGATCTTTCCATCCATCAGAAATGATGGACACCCCTGAAATGTGCCATGAATTACGAATGGGGCTTAATTTGGACTCCAAATCCAACTTTTCAGCACTCAACATTGTAGTGCGAACCTTCTCATATCCAGGGCTCTTGAACCCTTTTGGGGCTTCATTCCCTGCTTTTATCATCTTTGCCCAATAAGGAGACTGCACAAGGTTAAAAGGAAGGCCATTTTCATAAATGCATTGACCAATTGCTGCATTTGCAATCTCTCGAGCATCATTATTAAAACTCTTTTCAAGTGGTCCCAAATTAGACTGCTTGTTTGAACCAACAATTCATGTTCCATGAAATGAAGTGGAGGCTTTGATGAAGATGCTCCCAACCTTGTAGAAATTGCATCATTTGATTTAGCATCTGCCTCGTCTTGTTCTTTATGATATTTTACAATTTTTGTCTTGCTTAAAGCACTTCCATCTGTCCCATTCTCTTTAGGTGGGCCGTTGTAGATTCGAATCCCATTTCCTCTTAACCCAAGTAAATGTGCTTTGACCCGTGTGTATGATCCCCTAAACTCCTTTTTACATTCACTACAAACCCATACAGTTGAACCACCTTCTTGGATCTTCCCAACAATGGTTACATATTTCCAAAGTGGTGACTTTGGATCAAATTTAAGGGAAGATTCACTTTCATTCTCCATTGTCTGTACATCAGGAATCACTGAACCTGAAGATGCCATTGATGATGATATTAATATGCAAAATAAAAATAAAAAATGATGGGTCACATTAACATACATGATGATGACGTATTCGACATATTTGAAAGTGAGATAATTATAGCTAGAAATTCACGAATTAAGAGTCAACGCTGTCCCTAATTTCCTTAATGCAACCTTCTAAGTTCTAAGTTCTCTCAAGCCTTCAAGCCATCATTTCCACTTCAATTTGGTCAAATATTCAACTTCTAACTTCTAGCCCCTGGGTTATTATTTCAGTAATTTGGGCACTGTTTATTTTAAATTTTTCTTCTTTTGTTTAAACTTTATCCTCCATTTAGTAGCACAAGTTACAGCCATCTCCCTTTGAAATCCTTATATTTGAATTTTGTTTATTCAGGGAAAAATATTTATTAAGGATAAACTAAACAATGAAGATAAATAATTTATAAAAAAATGAATCGACACTGTCAAATCCTAGGTCTACATTAGTAGCGTTACTAAATCAATAAATAAAGACACTTAACAAATGATCATTTAAACTTTAAAGTTCTGCTAGCAGCCAAGCATACCAGGTGCCATAAATGATCATTGATAATATATTATATAACTTTCTGCTGTGTATTTTCATTAATGTTGAGAACTGTGAATACATTACTAACTGCCCAAAATACCTCTGTCCGTGATTTTATTGAAAATCTGAACTTGAATAAATTATCAGTGGCCATTTGAAGTCAGTGCTTTCACGAAAATTCATTGTGTATGTGTGCCATAGACATATTTCACCTACAACAAAGTGTTTGTGATTTGTTTGACGGAAGTTCTCACTGAGAACATAGCAAAAAATTTGGAAATTTAAGATGGTTGTCAGGCGCTGTTGGTTGTTGGCTGAAGAAAAGACCACAAACAGTGTTTTTTTTAGCATCATTAAATTACTTTGGAATCTGGATGCAAAAAAGCCAAAGGTAGACCGTAGAGTATGTAAACTTATATAAGCAACTAGCCCTACGACAAGCAGGCATGTTCATTTCACCAACAGGGAGTATGCTATCATTGCTTAGTTGCTATGGTGGGATAAGGACATCGACTACAGAACTGAACTGCATAATGCTGGAAAGGAAGTATAAACAATTTCTTGACAGGCTAGTCATTAACTGTGTCAAATCCACGTTAAGAAAATGTGATGTCGACAAACTTACAAAGGTCTCTTCAAAATTCAAATTACAAAGTGGCATTCATGTTAAGACTAGAGGTTTAAACTTTATCGTTTATGAAAAGAACCTGAGGCTTTGTGGCTGGCAGCTGCGCCTCTTCCTCTTGCTCGGACGACGGAATGACGGAACTCTGTTGCTCTCTTACTCGGACGACGGAACTCTGTTGCTCTTTGAAGTTTGCGGGCTGTTGCTCTCTGCGGCGGAGAATAAGAATCTAAAAACGAAAAATTCACTTAATCTCTTACAGTCGCGTCTCACAATCTCACTCGTGTGTCGGAACTCTGTTGCTCTTTGCGGGCTGTTGCTCTTTGCAAGTTTGCGGTGGAGGATAACAAGTTAAAAACGAACTTCACTTTACAAATTACAAATTCAACGATAATGTTTCCGGCGAAAAAGACAATTAGGGTAAAAACGTTTCTAAAAATCGTGATACGTTTCAGATTTTGTCAAATACGTTTCAGATTTTGTGAAATACGTTTCAGATTTTCAAATACGTTTTCAAATTTTTAAAAAATACGTATCCAGATTTTAAAACGGGACGGAAACGGGAGTTTTCGGGAAAAAACGTATCCAAAATTTCAGAAACGGGGAAGATACAGATCCAAGGTGTTTCCAAGGTGTTTCGTACAGGTTTCCGTTTCAGAAACGGCGATCCAAGTTTCTGAGGGCCAGCCTAGGCGTTTCCGGTAACTTAGAGTTCAAGTGACAAGATCCACGATCTGAGGAAGTTAACTCGAGCTTCAAGGAGATATCATGAGTTGACTTGAGATTGTTATGAATAATATATATATATATATATGATTACTTAATTACTAATTAGTGTTGAAGAGACATTCTAAATGAGACATGACCTTCCATGGAGAGGCACATGACTAGGGTATATAAGCAGACCCTCACTCTCATTCATACATTTTAATATATATTCTTGTATCTTAAATGGAGATCTACATATTCCAAGTCTTCTGGAGTATTTAACTTGAAGAACGAACTTTGTTCGTTCTATTTGGTATCGGAGTTGTCCCATCCTCTAGTTGCTCAACCATTGGACAAGAGTCTTGTTCTTCGATCTATGTCTTTGGTCATCGAAATTCGTCAATTTCGTTGTCGTTGAAGCATTTCACTACAAGCTTTAGGAGTTTCTCCATTTTCGCCAATTGGCCCTTGGCCATTAAAAAATAAAATTAAAAAGGTTAAAAAAATTATAGATAAAAAAAAAAATTAAATAAAAAATGATAAAGTATATATTGACGAAAAAAATTTATATTAAAAAAAAACATAAAGAAATAAAAATAGAAAAAATTATATAAAAAAATAGAAAAATAATACTATTAAAAAGATAAAAATCAAAATCAAAGGGGCGTAGCTGCCCATTGCTCTCCTCATTGACCGACCTTCAACAGCAGAGGCCACCAGACACAAAATAGAAAAAAAAACCAACACAATAAATGACCTGCCCTTTTGCCTTCCATCGTTCCCAACTACCTTTTCGATATATTGTGTGCCTTTTCCACCTTTTTCCAGTTGTTGTCGTCGTTGTCTGTCCCTAAGCCGCCTCTTTCCCTCAAGTCGCCTTGTACCATCGATGTCACATCCGTTCGTTCCAGCTAGTCGCAAACCTCATCCCCTGTCATTGCACGCAAACCTACCATCGTCGCTACATGCATGAACTGCCTCCACCCCCACTGTATAGCCATCGTCTAAGCCTTAAGTTCACTTTATCGAGCTCCACCGGTATGCATCTAATCACCAAGCAAACTGACGCGTCATTCTTGTACAAATCCATTAAACAAAATCATTGATGCATGAAACCTTGTTGTACTAACCCATCAAACGTCACCACTCTTTGTTTAAGTGGTGACCGTTAATTATTAAAGGTTTTATATTGCTATGGTATATTTAAAAAAAAATATTATTAGTTGGAAAATATATTAAATGAAACACATGATACAAGGTTAATTATAAACATCATACACTATATTAATTGGAGTGAGGCCTGATGTCTTATTCAGGAAGGTTTTCGAAATATTTGTGAAGAGGTATTGTATAAAAGTGCAAAAAAATTTATTAAATTATATCAAACTTATGAAGTAAAAAGGAATAATTTCTATTCTTTAATTTAAAAAAAAGGGAGAAGAGAGAATGAAATTTCCAAGGTTTTGAATCATATTTTTAAAGGAGTGTTATAATAAAAGAATGACGAAAAAGGGTTATTTAAATTTTTTTTTATAAAAAAAACGGGAAGATTAAAAATAAATAAATAAATATATATATAGGTGAATTCCAAGATTCAAGGAAGTTATAAAGTTTTGAAGTCTTATAAAAGGGATTACTTTTAAAAACCTGAAGTTCAGCTTAACAAGGTAAAAATGGAGTCAATCGCTGACGAGAAAGAAATGGAGTGGAAATCAGAAATGAAAGAGGGAAAATTTCCTAAAAATTTTAGTATATGTGTTAGTGCGCTATTTAAAATTAAAGTATCACTTACGGGAAATGATGTTATCATCTCTATCGATCCTACTCAAAATAATAACTATGTTAGTACTAAATGTGCTAACCAATTAGTGATTCCTGAATCAAATATAGTTGAAATGAATTTTGTCGACACAGGTGACAAACAATACGACATAAGCAATCTACAACTAAGTATTGGAGACTATACTTTTGTCTCACAATTCACCATTAAAAGCTTATTTTGCGACAATAGTGATATAATTCTGGGTTCTCCCTAGATCGAGTCACTAGGATCTTTTATCCTAAATATGACAAAGAAATTTTTGACATTTTCATACAAAAAGAAAAAGGTAACATTACAGGATGTTACATTCAAGCCAAATTCAGTAACACCCGAAGAGATGCAAGATATTTCAAAAGTAATTTTTCAAGAAGGTAAAAAAGTAATACAAAATATGCAAAAAGAAATTGACAAGATCACTATTGACAAAAATAAAGTTTCTCGGCTTAAAGACCATAGTGAAAAAATCGTTTACACAAATTAAGAAGCTAAGGACAAGAAGTCGTTAGAAAATAACGTATAACAACTTATTGAGAAGGAAACATTGAAATTTTCAAATAAAGAAATTCAAGTTGAAGAAAATGGAATGAATGCCGATCCAGTGAATAACACAACTCAAGAAGAAGACAAATCAGTTAAAGAAAAAACACACCCAGATGTTGAGAGTCGAGACGATGAAAATTCCAAGTGAAGATTTTGTAACCAACTCGATGACATCAGAACCTGAAGTAAATCCAAAACGTATCACACATGATAAGGGAAAGACAAACCAAAAGAACTCCTTATCTACATCTGAATCACAAGAACAAACATCTCAATCAATTTACAAATTTGTATCAAGCAGAACATAAACAACAAACTTATGTTTCGAAGAATATTGAAGTGCGCACAACTCAGTCCAATGAAAACAATTCATTACAAGTTTCCAGTAATCGAAAGATTCCACAAAAGATTAATTTAGGATGGTCAGATCATTCCTCTATGCGACAATTTTATATATCACTCCAAGGATCATATCAACTTGTATCAACGAAGATGATAGTCCCGAGATGAGAAAACATTCGTAGCAGCAAAAGAGATCAAGCTTTTTCATCAACAAGCTTTGAGGACAAATCTTTTTGAAGAGGAAGGAAATGTTATATATATATATATATATATAATGATGACGATAATTGTAATAATGATTACTTAATTAGTAATTAGTGCTAAAGAGGCACGTCTAAATGGTACATGACCTTCCATGAAAAGGCACCTACCTAGCGTATATAAGTAGACCCTAACTCTCATTTTGTAACATCATTCTCATTCATACATTTTAATATATTTTCTTGTATCCTAAATGGAGATCTACATATTCCAAGTCTTCTGGAGTATTTAACTTGAAGAACAGAGATTGGATTAGAGTTCACTTGAGTGAGGTGGAGAGTGGTCTCCTACCACTCCACTTCACTCTCCCACATGTCCACTCATCTAAATCGAGCTCCCTCATCAAGGATTGTGTGGGCCTCTAAGGAAGAAATCAAGTTGCCACTTGGGAAATTCAAATTTGCATGAAGGAGCATTGGGATGGTCACACATATGTCCTGGGATTGTCACCATTTTCCTTGGGATTGGCTTCCAAACTTCTATATAATAAAGTCATGGGCTCTCACTATGTATCACCATTTGTTTACTAGCTATTGTGCTTGCGAAAGCGCTGCTACTTTGTACACTTTCAAGAATTTCAATAAAAAGACTTTGGGGGTCCATTCATGGGTGTTCTTCCTTTGAAGCATGGTGCATTGTGAGCCATTGTATAATCTCTTCTACTAATGTTGTGAAACCAGCTCCAAAAATAGAAGAAAAGAGATATCAACGCGTTAGAAATAAGCCACTTTGAGGGGGCAACCTCCAATACATTACATGAATGAACAATTCTTGGATGATACAAATTACAAAACCTCCTTTCTATATATAAGAGTCCATGGGGCCACAATGTAATTCTAGCCGACCTAACAATAATTATTTAAGGGCACAATAATAACAATATGGGGGTTACAGGGGTACAATAATAACAATAAGGGGGTTACACTAACAACAATAAGGGACTATACTAGTAATATAGGGACCTAACATGCCCCTCTCCTTCAAAAAAGTGTTGTCCTCAACGCTTGAGTAGCTCTGGGTGCTTCTGTATAAAGTTCTCATCCTCCCATGTAGAATCTTCAGTGGGTAAGTTCTTCCACTTGATGAGATACTCTGAAATTGATCGATTTCGTAGCTGTCGAGTTCTTGTTTCCGTGACTGCTTCAGGTTCCAATATGATTTTTCCTTCCTCATCAAGTTCGGGCAATATTGTTTGAACTGGAAGATTTTCACCTATAACCTTCTTTAAGCATGAAACATGGAAAATTGGATGCACTCGTGAAGAAGCAGGAAGCTCCAATTTGTATGCCATAGTACCAATCTTTTGCAACACCTTGTAAGGACCATAGTACTTGGCGATAATTTATTATCCTTCTTAGCTTGCTTGAGGGACATTTGTTTGTATGGTTGTAGCCGTAAAATTACCCAGTCTCCTACATCAAAACTTCTCTCGCTGCGATGTTGATCTGCCTGTTGTTTCATTCGATTTTGTGCCAAATTCAGGTTATCCTTTAAGAGTTGGAGAACTTCTTGCTGATGCTCGATGTGATCTTCGACTGTTTGAACCTTCGAATTTTCCCTTAAAGATGATGTAATCGATGGTGGATGATATCCATAAAGTGCCATAAATGGGGTCATTTTTGCTGCAGTATGGAAGGAAGTGTTATACCACCATTCAGCGAGAGGTAACCACTTGACCTATTGTGTTTGTTTATCAGATACAAAACAACGAAGATATCCTTCCAAACATTTATTTACTATCTCAGTTTGACCATCAGATTGAGGATGATAAGATGAGCTACGAGCTAATTGAGTACCCAAACAAGAAAATAACTCCGTCCAAAAATTTCCAGTAAAAATGGGATCTCTGTCGCTCACAATAACCCTTGGGCTTCCATGTAGCTTTTGAATTCTGTCCATAAATGTAGTAGCAACCGTACTTTCTTTAAATGGATGAGATAATGCACAAAAGTGTGCATACTTGGTAAGTCTATCAACTAACACCATGATGACACTCTTTCCTTCGGACTTAGGTAAACCTGTGATAAAATCCATTGAAATCTCCTCCCAACGTTGACTTGGAATGGATAAAGGTTGTAGAAGACCCGGGGTCTTAATTGTCTCAACTTTATTCTGCTGGCAAATCAAACATTCCGCCACAAACTTTTGAATATCAAATTTAAGGCCATCCCAAAAAAATTCTTTCTTCACCCTGTGGTAAGTTTTTAAAAATCATGAGTGTCCTCTTAAAGGAGAAGTGTGCAATTCCAAAAGAATCTTTTGTTTTAGTTGAGAATTCTTACAAAGATATAAGCGATCTTTGTACCATAAGGAACCATTTTCCCAACTAAATGTATCAGATGTACTAGGATCTTGCTGCAACTTTTGAATGAGTGTCCACACTTCTTCGTTCTTCTTCCATTCATCCCTTGCTTCAATTATCCAATCTAGTTGGATAATAGAAATGGCACAAAGCAATGCTTCCACCTCTTCATTCTTTCTTGAGAGTGCATCTGCAACAACATTTAGCTTCCCTTTTTTGTAGATTATTTCAAAGTCATAACCCAACATCTTTGTGACCCATTTTTGCTGCTCTTCTGAAGATAGTCTTTGTTCCAAAAAGTGTTTAAGACTATCATGATCAGCTTTTACCTTGAAGTGTCTTCCCATTAGGTAAGTTCACCATTTCTTTAGTGCATGCAGTATTGCTAACATTTCCTTCTCATAAATAGGTTTCTGTAAATACTTTCCTTTGATTGGACGACTTTCAAAAGCAATGGGTTTTCCTTCCTGCATTAAAACTGCACCAATTCCATTTCCTGAGGCATCACATTCCACAATAAAGGTTTTTGTGAAGTCTGGCGTAGCTAAGACCGGTGCTAGGCACATTGACTCTTTAAGATGTTCAAAGGCCTTAGTTGCTTCAGGAGTCCATGAAAATGCATCTTTCTTCAATAATTTTGTTAGTGGTGCTGCTATTCTCCCATAATTCTTAACAAACTTGCGATAATACCCTGTTAACCCGAGAAATCCTCGCAACTGCTTTATGGTTGTGGGGACTTTCCATTCCTTAATGGCTTTAATTTTGTTAGGGTCTACCTTAACACCTTCGTGAGATACAATATGACCCAGATATTCCACCTCTTGTACTCCAAAGAAACATTTGGATGTTTTTTCATATAATTTTTTCTCCTCCAATAGTTTGAGCACCCAGCCAATTTTCAAAAAATACTAGCACAAATTTTCTAAGGAAGGGTTTGAAAATGGAATTTATCAACCCTTGAAATGTAGAAGGTGCATTGGTAAGGCCAAAAGGCATGACCAAAAATTCATAATGAACCTCATGAGTTCGAAATGTTGTTTTTGGAATATCTTCAGTCTTCATTCTAATTTGATGATATCCTGAACGAAGATCCAACTTGGTAAAATAAATTGCTCCATGTAATTCATCCAATAAATCATCAATCACAGGAATGGGAAATTTATCTTTAATGGTGAGCTTATTGAGCTCCCTATAATCCGGACACATGCGCCATGATCCATCCTTCTTGTGTACCAAT
Source organism: Pinus albicaulis (assembly GCA_034641835.2). Lineage (NCBI taxonomy): Eukaryota > Viridiplantae > Streptophyta > Pinopsida > Pinales > Pinaceae > Pinus > Pinus albicaulis. The sequence continues at coordinate 986,889,366 of CM076572.1, forward strand.
ACTATAGGAGTAGAGAAAGAACTTTGGTTAAGTTGAATTATACCAGCCTCTAACACTTCTGCAATCATATGTTCAATTTCGCTTTTTTGGACATAAGGATATCTATAAGGCCTGATGTTTGGAGGAACACTTCCTGGAATCAAATGAATAGCATGATCATGATCACAAATAGGTGGGAGTCCTTTGGGAGTTTCAAAAACCTTGGAATGATTGTCCAAGACTTTTTGGAGATCTGCAGAAATAGATGATTTTGATGTTGGAACTTCTAGTGAGCATAATTGTGCAATTACGACTCGTTATTCTTTCTTTAGAAGCTTTGTCATGACATTAGAGCTTATTATCTTTCCCAGCTTCCCTGCAATACTCCGTAATTCGACTTCCTTTCCTTCTGAAAAAAATTTCAAGAAAAGTTCTTGAAAATTAAAAGCTACCATCCCCAAAGATTGTAACCATTGTACTCCTAGTACAACATCAGCACCCCCCATAGGAATGGAAAACATTGGACTATTCAATACATATTCCCCCATGGTAAGCTTGATATTATGGCATCTTCCAGAGCAATTTATAGTTCCTCCATTTGGAACCATCACTTGACATTCTGATGCTGGGTATAGGAAACAATTCAATTCTTTGGCTACCTTACAATGAATAAAATTATGGGTATTCCCTGAATCAATCAACACTATTACCATTTTCTTCTTGATATGTCCTTCTATCTTGAGAGTTTGAGGAGTGGTAATTCCTGCCAATGCATTACACGATATGGTCAGACTCATTTCTTCCTCTTCTAGGGTTGGTTCTTGGTGTATATCCTCTTCTTGTTCATTTTCTTCTTTCTCTTCACAATCTATGTAAAATAATTTATTCTCAGCACACTTATGACCTTTAGTGTATTTGCTATCACAACTGTAGCAAAGCCCTTTTGCTCTTTTTACTTCCAATTGTTGTGGTATCAACCTTGTAGGTTGTGGAAATCTAGGAGTAGCAACACTTCCCTCCTTATAGAAGTGAGTGGTAGGCTTCCTTGTCGCCATAATTTTACATTCAATTTTTCTTGCCAACTTGAATGCCTTCTCCAATGAATTAGGTTCCAAAACGTGAACTTCATGTTGGATGTTATCCTTTAAAGTCCCTATGAAGAGATCAATCCTGTGTTTCTCTGGAATATCAGTTACCCTTATATTCAATTTTTGGAAGTCCTCAATGCGCTCCCCCACTAAACCCTTTTGTTTGAGATTTATCAATTGGCTAAAGAAGGTGTTGCTCTTTGTATCTTCATAATGTGCTATCATTTCCTCCGTAAAAATTGACCAAGTGACAATTTTTTTACGGGAGCAAAGCCATCGATACCATACAAATGTATTTTGTTCTAAATGTAAAGTTGCAATGCGTACCTTTTGTGTGTTTTGCACGTTATGGAGATCAAAATATTGCTCCATCTGTAGCATCCATGTTACAGGATCCTTTCCATCAAACTTCCTCATATCCAATTTTGGAATATGGTGGTTCTTCCCGCCAACATTAGAGTTTATGAAATCACGATTAATATTTATTTTGTTCTCATCATGAGTTTCCTCTACTATCTTTTCACCATTAGGAAACATTTGTTGTATCAACTTTGTCAAACCTTCGATGTCTACTTTTAGATCATTCTTCATGTTTTCCATTTTTTCATCGATCTTAGCTTCCATATCATCCATCTTAGCTTCCATGCCAACTTCCATGCCATCCATCTTAGCTTCCAAACCATTCATCTTAGTTTCCACGACTTTCTGCAAACCATCCATTTCATTTTTTGTTGCTCTTTGCGATAGCGAAATTTGGTGCACTTGCTCATGGACTTTTGTTATCTCATGTTGCATTTATTCGTCTTCACGAGTCATAGTAGAGTCTTTTGAAGGCTTAATGGGTGTTGAATTCTTTTTAGGAGGCATTTTAGAACCCAATACTGATATCTATGCTCAATAGGCCTTTGGAATCACCTAGCACTGATTTTTCAAAAAAGACTTATGCAATTTGAAAAAATACACACATTTTTCTTGATTTTCAAGAGCTCAATATTGAAACTGATTTATCTCTGTGATTTTGGATCTTCAATATCTAAAATTTGGCCCTGAAGTAGCCCTCTGAATCTTCTTTCGAATGCCACAAATCTGACCTGATTTGGATTCTTGAAGACAAAGTTATGCCCAATCTCCTATGATGACCTAATTATGGACTGGTTCAATAGAGCGAACTTGTACAACCTGCCACGCGTCACTGTTTCCTCCTTCGGCTCTGAAATTGATATAGCGAAAACTACAGTCCGTGTACTTGCGGCCACTTTTTACAGAATTTCAATCCGATGCTCAGAGAGAGAGAGTTATGAAGATTTTCCCACGATCACCTCTTTGAGATGAAATTTGGGAGCCTGCAAAAGACCTAACTTCCACAAACCATATCTCTAAAAATATTGCGAACCAAGCTCTGAAATTTTGCGAAGATCTTCCTCAGGATTTATTCTTCTCTCCCTAAAAATTTCAGCTTCTGAACCTTTGTAGAAAAAAAGTTATATCGAAAATGCCACGATGACTTGTTTAGGTTAAATTCAGGAGCCTGCAAAAAGACCTAACTTCAACAGATCATATCTTCGAAAATATTGCGAACCAAGCTCTAAAATTTTGCGACGATGTTCCTCAGGATTTCGGCTTCGCACTCTAAAAATTTCAGCTTCTGACCCTTCGTAGAAAAAAAATTATAGCAAAAATGCCATGATGACCTGTTTAGGGCAGCGAAACCCTAAAATCCAAAACTCTGATACCAAATGTTGTGAAACCAGCTCTAAAAATAGAAGAAAAGAGATATCAACGCCTTAGAAATAAGCCACTTCGAGGGGGAAACCTCCAATACATTACATGAATGAAAAATTCTTGGATGATACAAATTATGTAATATCCCCAAAGGGAAATAACCAGTAATAAACAGAAATATGCCAGACAGATATAGAAATTACAATGCTGAACCAGATCATACACATAGAATGCCAGAAAACTGAGCCATTTTATTAATCTGAAAGTACATAGAGAGGAGTACAAGAAAATCAGAATAAATGCACCTATCCTTGCCGTAGGCAAGTGGAGGCCCTCTCAGACAAATGATGGCTGCAACAAGGACAGCGTCCTAGCTGGCTGAAGACTGCTCTGAAGACTGAGGCTGGACTGCACTGGAACTATGAGCTGAAGACCAGAAGATAGCTGATATCAATACTCCAAACCCTCACCAATGAAAACGCTGTCTCTGCTAGTGACAGCGCTGGAACAGATGTGATGCTGGTCACCAAAACCCTCCAAATGAAAAGCTCAGCTCCTCAAGGCCAAAAACGCTGTCAAGCCCTGCTCACATGACCCTGCTCATCAGATCAGCGTCCTCCCAAATGGATCAGCGTCCTATATGCTCAAATCTGCTGGATCTGAAGCCTACAATCCAGATCTACGTCCTGTCCCTCCAGATCTGCGTCCTCCTATATCAGATCTACTGCTCTCTCCTCAGATCTATGCTAGATCTGACAATATCTCTTCAGATCTGCAACCTGCAAGGCTGGATCTGATGTTATCTCTTCAGATCTAGGCTGGATCTGCCAATATCTCCTCAGATCTGTAATCTCCCAAGCTGGATCTAATGCTATCTCCCCAGATCTGCCACCTACAGAACCAGATCTGCAAATATCTGCTCAGATCTACAATCTCCAAGGCTGGATCTATCAATGTGCCTTCAGATCTGCGACCTCCTCTTCCTGCTGGAGCAGCGTCCTCACTCCCAGACTGATCTGCGTCCTTCCTCCTCCTGGAACAGCGTTTTCCTTGCTCAGATCTGGACTGCGTCCTCCCTGGAACAGCGTCCTCACTCTCCAAGGCTGATCAGCGTCCTCTCTCTCCTGGAACAGCGTCCTCTTCTTCTCAGATCTGCGCAGCCACAAGAGGCTTCTTCCTCTCCAATTCTCCTGCTGAAAATGCTACCAAGTCCCACTGAAACTGAAAGGTGTTACTCAGAAAATAACCTTACTAGGGCGGGCACTCGAAGTCCCCCGAAGCTAAGGGTGAAACCAGAAATAACCTTACCAGGGCAGGCACTCGAAGTCCCCCGAGGCTAAGGGTGAGATCTCCGACCGAAGACACTCGGTTGCACTAAACAGTGCTGCAGACCGACTAAACAACCGGCGTGCTGAAGCAGACAGAAGTCTAGCTCTCAATATCAATATAGAATAATGCATACCCAAATGAGGTGAGAACCCCTCCTTTTATAATGCCAAACTCCCTCCAAAACTTAACTGCGTCCTTACTCTCCTTTGACCTGCGCAGTTAACCTTGGGTCAGCCTGATGCCTCCCCATCATACTCATGTGGACCCCCAAGGCCCCCTCTCTAAGTTATAACGTCAATCAACTAGGAAAAGAACACTCTATTTATAAAGTGAGGTGACTAAAGTGAGGTGACCCCTCTTATTTCTCACTTTATTTATTATTTCTAGCTAAAGCGGCAAAATAAAGCAAAAAATGAAATATTCCAATTAGCAAAGCTAATTGGGAATATTACAGTCTCCCCCGGCAAAACGTTGCTTGTCCTCAAGCAACTGAAGTGATGGATGCTGTAAGATCCTCTCATCCTCCCAAGTGGCATCCTCATCCGGCAAATTCTTCCATCTCACCAAGAACTCTCTTCCATCTCACCAAGAACTCTCTGATCTTCCTGCTCCGCAGCTGTCTCTCCCTGGTGTCAATAATGGCCTCCGGCTGTAGCACCAAGTGCCCCTCATCATCTGTAGGCGGTAGCTCCCTGGTGACTGTCACATGCTGACCCAGTGCCTTCTTCAGGCATGATACATGGAAGATGTTATGAATCCGGCTGCCTTGGGGCAGTTCCAACTCATATGCAACTTGCCCGATCCTGCGTATCACCCTGTATGGTCCATAAAAACGAGGCTTTAGCTTCTCTGCCCCCTTCTGTTTGAGCGAAGACTGTCGGTATGGCTGTAACCGTAGGTAGACTAGGTCCCCTACCTCAAAGTGTCTCTCCACCCGACCCTTATCAGCATACAACTTCTGCTGATTCTGTGCTGTGGCTATGTTGTCCTTGAGAGTCCGGAGGATATCTTGGCTCTCTTGGATCCATAGCTTGGCTCGCGGAGCCCTGCTGACACCAAACATCATGTCCACAAAAGATAGGGAGTGATATCCATACAATGCATAAAAAGGTGTCATACCGATAGACATATGGTGGGTTGTGTTGTAGCAGTACTCGCCCAGATGTAGCCATTTCAGCCACGCTCTCTGCTGCCCGCTGACGTAGTTACGCAAGTAGCCTTCTAACCACTTGTTAACTATCTCCGTCTGCCCGTCCGTCTGGGGATGATAACTAGTGCTCGGTGTCAACTCGGTCCCCACTAGTCGGAAGAGCTCCTGCCAAAATCCACCCATAAAACGGCTGTCCCTGTCACTAACAATGGTCTTGGGTAGACCATGCAATCTGAAAACCTCCCGGAAAAACAACTCTGCCACCTGTGCCGTTGTGTGATGTGCCGAAATGGCGAAAAAATGAGCATACTTCGTTAGCCGGTCAACCACTACGAAGATGCAGTCCTTGCCCTGTACTGTGGGCAACCCCGTGATGAAGTCCATCGAAATACTCTCCCATTTCCCCTCCGGAATGGGAAGTGGCTGCAGCAACCCCGCGGGATGGCTCATCTCTCCCTTGTTCCGCTGACAAACCTCGCACTCCCTGACATGCCGGAGTACGTCCTCCTTGAGGCCCTTCCAAGCAAATCTCTCCCTGATGGCCCTGTACATCTTGGTGAACCCCTGATGGCCCGCCAATGGTGAATCATGTGAAGCCTGGAGTATCTTCTCCTTGAGCTGAGATCCCTCAGTCAAGAAGATCCTGTCCCTGTAATAGATGACCTCATCGGCCACCCTGTATCTACTATCTGCTACCTGTCCATCCAGCACCTCGCATGCAAATCTGTCTTTGGAGTACTCAACCAATAGTCGAGCCTTCCAGTCAGCGTCCAAGCTCATGAGTGATAACGTGGCGGGTCTACGGGAAAGGGCATCAGCCACCACGTTATTCTTCCCCTTGACATACTCTATGTCAAAGTCGTAAGCCTGGATCTTGCTGATCCACTTCTGCTGCCTCTCCTGCAACTGCTTCTGCTCCATAAAGTACTTCAGGCTGTTATGATCTGTCCTCACCCTGAATCTGCCACCTACCAGGTACTGCCGGAATTTGGCCAATGCATGCATGATGGCCAACATCTCCTTATCATATATGGGATATAGCCTCTCGTGTGGAAGGAGCTTCCGGCTCTCGAATGCAATCGGATGACCCTCCTGCATCAATACTGCTCCAATCCCCTCTCCTGATGCATCGCACTCTAGGACAAAGGGCTGCGTAAAATCTGGCAATGCCAACATGGGACAACTGCTCATCACCTCCTTGAGCTTATCAAAAGCTCGCTGTGCCGTATCCGACCAACTGAATGCCCCCTTCCTCGTCAACTCCGTGAGGGGTGCAGCAAGCTGAGAGAAGCCTTTGACGAACTTCCTGTAATAGGTGCAAATACCAATGAACCCTCGAAGTTCTGTTACGTTCCGTGGCTCTGGCCAGTCCCTGATAGCCCGGATCTTCTCCTCGTGGACTCTCACCCCGTCCACTCCTATAATGTGTCCCAGATACAACATCTCCGTCAATCCAAACTCACACTTGGAGAGCTTGGCAAAGAATTGCTGCTCCTCCAAAATGTGCAAGACCGTCTCAATGTGCTGGAGATGCTCCTCCCAAGTCCTGCTGTATATAAGGATATCATCAAAGAAAACCAGTACAAACTTTCTCAGATGATCCCTGAAAATGTGGTTCATACAAGACTGAAAGGTGGCTGGTGCATTGGTCAACCCGAATGGCATGACCAAAACCTCAAAGTGCCCGTAATGACACCTGAAAGCAGTCTTGGGAATGTCCTGTTCCCTCATGCGTATCTGATGGTACCCGGATCTCAAATCAATCTTTGAGAAGAACCGTGCTCCTCTCAACTCATCCATCAGCTCGTCGATCCTGGGAATGGGGTACCTGTTCTTCGGGGTCTTCTTGTTCAGAGCCCTGTAGTCAATGCACATGCGTAATGTACCGTCCTTCTTCTTCACCAGCACTACTGAAGAAGCGAAAGGACTGGTGCTGGGTCGAATGTGCCCAAGGGCCAGCAACTCCTGAATGGCCCGTTCTATCTCATCCCGATAAGCCTTGGGATGCATATACGGTGTGGTGATCACTGCCTGTATCCCCTGCTCCAGCTCGATCGTGTGCTCAAACCCCCGATCTGGTGGCTGTCCTGGCGGAATGTCTCCAAAAACTACCGCATATCTGTCGAGAAGAGTCTGTAGATCAGGGTGCACCGTCCGTCCTGTATCTACTGCCTCCGAAGCCCGCAACTCTACTGCCCACTCTATATCTCCCTTGCGGAATGTCGCCTCCATGCTGTGTGCCGATACTGTCTGGGGTGGATACGTGTTCTGCCCTCGTATCTTTTCATGCTTCCCCGTCTTGGGATCATCCCACTCCATCTCCAAGGCCTTCCAATCAGTCGTGACCTTCCCCAGAGTAATAAGCCACTGAACTCCCAATATCACATTGGTGTCCGAAATGTCCACCACAAAGAAGTGATCGGTCAATGTATAGGTGCCCATCGTCACTGACAGTTCTGGTACGTATCGAGCACATGCCATGGTCTGATCTCCTGGTACCAAAACAGAAAACCCATCAAAGCCCTCCGTCGGTATGCCTCTCCGCGCAACCATCTGGGCATCAATGAAGTTGTGGGTGGCCCCACTGTCAACTAGGACCGAAACCCGCTGTCCGCGCACTGTTCCCCGCACGCGCAAGGTCAAGTACTTGGGGACTCCTCTCAAGGCTGCTAGAGCTCCCCCAGTAGGTGAAAATGATGCCCCACCTGTCTCGGGTGGTGGAGGTGGCAAGGTACTCTGTGCTGCGTAACATTCACCTGTCTCCTCATCATCCTCCTCCTCCTCTTCTCCGCCACTCTCGGAGAAGACCTCTATGAAATGTGCCTTCCCTGCCGTACATTTGTGTCCCGGTGCCCACGGCTCCTGGCAAGTGAAGCATAATCGCTTCCGTCTCAGCTCTCTCATGGCCTCATCATCAAACTGTCCTCGTCCTGGATTCGCCTTGGGAGGCGGAACCCTCGTGTCCTTACCCTTAGGCTGGAAAGCCTGTCTCTGGGGATAAGGTGGCCGAGTCCTAGGCAAGACATCCTGTAGGTCACGAGCCCTACTGATAGCATCCTGTAGTGTAGCCGGTTTGTTTGACCGGACTAGGCCACGGAGTGGCTCTGACAGCCCTTCCACAAACATATAGACCATCCGAGCTGTCGATAAGTCAGGTACCATCACTGAAACCCTCAAGAAGTCTGAGATATATGCCTCTGCACTCCCCGTCTGTCTGAGCTTGGTTAGCTCAAAGAAATGTTGCTCCGGATCCTTCTTGTCAAAACGCTCCACCACTCTCCGGGTGAACTCAGCATATGTCGTCACGGTGGAATGTCCTAGTGTCGCCATCCCATGAAACCACCAGTCCTGGGCCTCACCCTCTAAATGCAATGCAACCATCTTAATGGCCTCCGTCTCTGGCATCTGGTTAAGCTGAAAATAGATGTCCAGCTTCTCCACCCAGGACTTTGCCGTAGTCTTCTGCGAACCATCAAACATCGGCAAATGGAATTTACTCGCTGCACGGTTACTATCACGGTGGGATCCACGTCCCTTGTGTTGGTCCCGCTCATGGGCTTTGCCGCCACACCGAAACTGGAAATAGCGATCTAAGGGAAAAGCATCCATGAACACCTGTCCTAGGCCCTGCCATTCTGCAAAAATGGCTGCATATTGAGCTGGACCCTCATCTCTTGGCGCTGTTGACCCCTCTTCCTCTACCGGAAAGGTAGGCATGGTGGGTCGCGTGGGTGCTGGATTGACCCTCTATGCTGTCACAATAGGAATGGCATCTGGTATGTGGTGAGATATGCCCGACCCTTCTCCAACCTGAAAAACTCTAGGAGGTTCTCTCTGACTGAGCTCTATGGCTGAGAGTCTCTGTGACGTCTCCTGCATATGACGGAGGACTGCCTCTCATCATCTGCCATGGAGTGTCTATTTGTTGCAGGCCCTTCTCGGGCTCTGCCTCCGAATCTGTCTCAGTGGCTCTGATCGAGAGTCACTTCCCCAGAAAGAATATTAGATGGGAGTTATCCGGGCGTCCATAGACTGCTAGCACCACAGGCTGAGCCAGATCTATGCTCTGATACCACTGTAATATCCCCAAAGGAAAATAACCGGTAATAAACAGAAATATGCCAGACAGATATAGAAAATACAATGCTGAACCAGATCACTGAACAATTACACATAGGATGCCAGAAAACTGAGCCATTTTATTAATCTGAAAGTACATAGAGAGGAGTACAAGAAAATCAGAATCAATGCACCTATCCTTGCCCTAGGCAAGTGGAGACCCTCTCAGATAAATAATGGCTGCAACAAGGACAGCGTCCTAGCTGCTCTGAAGACCGAAGCTGGACTGCGCTGGTGCTGTGAGCTGAAGACCGGAAAATAGCTGATCTCAAAACTCCAAACCCTCATCAATGGAAAACGCTGTCTCTGCTAGTGACAGCGCAGAAACAGATGAAGCACTAATCTCCAAACCTCCAGATAGATGGATCAGCTACTGAATGCTAGAAAACGCTGTTGAGCCCACCTCACACAAGCCTGCTCCTCAGATCAGCGTCCTACCTGGTGGATCTGCCTCCTGAATGCTCAGATCTGCTGGATCTGAAGCCTCCAAACCAGATCTGCGTCCTCTCCCTCCTGATCTGCGTCCTCCTAGGTCAGATCTGCTACCAACCCTTCAGATCTATGCTGGATCTGACAATATCTCTTCAGATCTGCAGCCTCCAAGGCTGGATCTGATGTTATCTCTTCAGATCTAGGCTAGATCTGCCAATATCTCCTCAGATCTGCAATCTCCCAAGTTGGATCTAGTGCTATACCTTCAGATCTGCACCATACAGAACTAGATCTGCAAATATCTGCTCAGATCTACCCTCTCCAAGGCCGGATCTATCAATGTGCCTTCAGATCTGCGTCCTCCTCTTCAGAACTGGACAGCGTCCTCACTCCAAGACTGATCTGCGTCCTTCCTTCTCCTGGCCAGCGTTTTCTCTGCTCAGATCTGGACTTCGTCCTCCCTGGAACAGCGTCCTCACTCTCCTTGGCTGATCAGCGTCCTCTCCTCTCCTGAAACAACGTCCCTCCTCCTCAGAACTGCGCAGCCACAAGAGGGCTCCTCCCTCTCCAAATCTGCACCAGAAACTGCTGCTACTTTGCTACTGAAACTGAAAGGTGTACTCAGAACAGAACCTTACTAGGGCAGGCACTCGAAGTCCCCCGAAGCTAAGGGTGAAACCAGAAATAACCTTACCAGGGCAGGCACTCGAAGTCCCCCGAGGCTAAGGGTGAGATCTCCGACCGGAGACACTCAGTTGCACTAAACAGTGCTGCAGACCGACTAAACAACCGGCGTGCTAAGCAGACAGAAGTCTAGCTCTCAATATCAATATAGAATAATGCATACCCAAATGGGGTGAGAACCCCTCCTTTTATAATGCCAAACTCCCTCCAAAACTTAACTGCGTCCTTACTCTCCTTTGACCTGCGCAGTTCACCTTGGGTTAGCCTGATGCCTCCCCATCATACTCATGTGGACCCCCAAGGCCCCCTCTCTAAGTTATAACGTTAATCAACTAGGAAAAGAACACTTTATTTATAAAGTGAGGTGACTAAAGTGAGGTGACCCCTCTTATTTCTCACTTTATTTATTATTTCTAGCTAAGGCGGCAAAATAAAGCAAAAATGAAATATTCCAATTAGCAAGGCTAATTGGGAATATTACAAGCCACAACCTCTAGGAGGCCTATCCCTCCTAGCAACAACCTCTAGAGAGGTTTTGCTCCTATCTGCAACCCTATTGGGCTCTTTCTAGGGTAGCCACAGGTCGATTTGGCCTTGAAACCCTAGGTGCCGCAACCCTTTTGGGTCATTTTCCCCTTTATTGCAGACTTGTATCAGCTTAGTTGTGGGATTTTACAGTTGATTATGACGTTAATCCTTGTTTTGTAGGCCTGGGTAAGGGTTTTCATGCTAATAGTTTGTGGTTGCAGGCTTAAGTGAAGTTGGGCAAGGGTTTGAAGTGGATTACATCATTGCCTTGCCATTGATCTTTAGCATTCTTGGGCTAACAAATGGTTTTGTAGGTCTTTGCACTCATTGGGCAGTCAACTATCCATTCAACAAGTCCTCTTGGTCAAGGGTTTGTTTTCTCACCCCATTATTCTCCTCATTGTTTTATGTTCAGATCTCAAGCATTCTCATAACAGTGGCATGAGTCTAATCTAATCACATTGAATAAGCCTAAAAGCAATTTCACATAAGCCTATAATCATTGCACATTAACCTAATAAGGCTAATCAACTCATATGCTTGTCTCCTATGACTCTTCTAAGTAAATTTGAAAGTCTGATTTAATTTTCTGAGTTCCGATATAAGCATTTGGAGGTCTGATATACATTTGCAGCAGTGATAAAAGGCCACCTAAAGAGGCCCTAAAACTCATCCTTAGTCCTTGAGGCCTTATCTCTCTTGTTTGGGCTCATTTGCATCTTGTGTATTGTTGATCTAAGTAGTGAAACGATCTCACATTGCATTTCATTTTTTATGTTGCATAACATCATTGTTTGGTTGCATTCCCTATTCTCACAATTGCATTTGAGTCATTTGATGGTTAATGTTCTCTAATCACAAAAGTCATTGTTAACAATCTCTTTTGTGCTCTTACAATAAGCCTCTACTTTCATTGTGACAAGAAATAAATCTTAATTGGCTATCTTGGATAATCATTGTGGTAGATACCTTGTTTACTCATTGATGAATATTCAGCTAGTGGAATAATTCAAATTGGGCATCATATCTTGAAGCATTGTAATTTCAAGTTTCTCTTGTTAATTATATAAGTATCTTGAAATCAAATAAATCTTGTTGTAGATCTTGATTGCCTAATTTTGCTAATCACTTGGACTTGTTAGCTAATCTTTCTCTTTAAGTGATTTTGTGATCATAAGTAATAAGATCAATCCATCTTTGACTAATTGTAAACTCTTTTGTTTCCCATCTTGCTTCATTTGAGATCACTATCAATTCACTTGTTATGTCCTTCATCTATGTTGCTCTCTTCCTGAATATCTAGAATAACTTGTCTTGTTGGAGTAATTAAGAGTACTTAATCTAATTAATTAATCTCATTGATCTCTTCACTCACATTTTGCATTTCATTCTAGGATTAGAAGTGCATATTTAAAAGTAACCTCTAAGCATAAGCTTGGTTGATAGAAAGATAGGACCCCCCTCTCTCTCTTGGCTTGCGACCCTTGATCCTTGCACAAAGGTTAAAACATGTGACCTTGCAGTTCTCTTGTGGACATCCCTTGTAGGAATGGAGGCACTTGGGTCGTCAGTACCTCATGGGAGGTATCGTTAATGAGGCCATAACCTCCTTGTGGGCTTCTTTCTACAACCTTCTTGCGAGACTTGTTTCAGTACGACTAAATTGAGGGTTCTCATCTAGAATAGGTATTCTAACTAAAATTAACCAAGAGCTTGCATCTCACTTAGTTTTAGGTGTTGCATCTCATATAGGATAGTTTCTCATCCTAGCAGCGACTGTTCATCCGGTAACTTGGTATCTTAATCCATATTGTGCAAGTAATTTGATTCTCAAGGCACTAGTCTCACATTTAAAAATCCTTAAATCTAATCAAGTTGTGCTAAATAATCAAACTTGCCAATTATCCTTAACCAAGTTGCTAGGCCATTTAGTTGTATCTCTCGAACTCCTCATTTCATCCAAAGGGACTACCCCCCTTAGCCTGTTGTAGGGAGACAACTTAAATGAAGAGGGTTAGGATTAGAGTGACAACCCCTGCCCAGAGCATTGTCTCATTCTTGTGTACAATTTGAGCGACAACATGACCCTTTATTTCATCTTTCAACTAGTCTCTTGGATTTTCGATGATGGTTCGTATTCCTTCACACCAACCCCTAACGTAGTAGGTGTCAAACACCATGAGATCCTTTCACTAGTTGTTAAGATTGGTTTTGTTTGTATTGTATTAACACTACTTGCTTTGCCCGATTTAGAGAAAGAGCAATTAGATGTTTAAACAACATTTTTACATGGAGATTTGGAGGAAGAGATGTACGTAGCCACAAGGATTTGTTCAACATCGCAAAAGAAGGTTAGTTTGGAAGTAGTCTCACTGTCAATGTTACAAGAAGTTTGATTCCTTCACGATGACTTAGAGTTATATTGGAAGTGAGTATGACCATTGTGTTTACTTCAGAAGTTTGAATGGTATAGTTCATTATCTTGGTGTTATATGTTGACGATATGCTTGTTGCAAGCAAAAGCATGGATGAGATCAATAAGTTGAAGGCTCAAATGGCTAGGACCTTTCATATGAAGGGTCTAATGTTAAATTTTCAAACCCTAGTAATCTGGCAAATTATTTCCTAGCAATTTCCTTGCTATTAATTACTTTAAATTACAACTTATTGAATCAAATGCATAATTGGGATTTTTAATTGGTCAAATAAAAAATTTTAGTGGAAGCAAAATAACGAATTTCTACACATGCACACAAATTTTTTTTGCCTTTTAAATTTGTTCATTAAAATATATCTCAACATGCAAGGGCTCCCTTATTGAGAAATTGACCTTTTAAGGAAAAATACGAACTACAAAGTATTTTTGAATTTAGTAAGCACTTGTATGGCTAGTACGACCCTTAGAAAATTTCTAGATCATCTCCTTGACCTGTTGTATGGACACATGAGATATGTTTTACGACCTGCGTGATCTATTGTATTTGCTATGGTATGGCTTGTTGTGTGACTTGCCCTCTGTGACCTTGCTCCCTAGTCAATCTGGTGGTTGATCTCTCATGTTGTAATTTTTTCTTGCACTCTCCTCCCTTAGCTTGAACATTATATGAGGATCCTTTATCACACTTGCTATGTTCTTGAATCACTATCCTTCGTCACTAAAATCACTCAGTGTCTCTCTCTCTCTTGTGTGCATTTTTCCTTCAACTAGCCTTCTTTTTATAATCTTTAGTTATGATCGAATCCATTCAACCTAATCTTCGAAGGGATTGACGATTAAGACTAAATCTCACCTCTCTTGAGATCAACGATTAGGATTCATCTAATTTGCTAATGTTAAAACCTTTACATTTCATTAGATGAAATTCACTCTTCACTTTAATAATTCCTTTTAAATAAAATGAATTGTTAAGGTTGAAGGCTTTGAACGACTTCCACATGTCATGACACCTAGCTATGTGCGGAAGTTCTTGTTCGATGCTACACACATCAACACTCCCTTTTAGAGAGAAAGGAATGCCTTGAAGAGCCACTTAAAACTACCTATACCTTCGAACTTGGCACAATGTCCCACACATCATCCTCTATCATGGCATTCCTCCAAACCTGTTGGTTTGTTGCTTCTTCAATGACACTACTCATTAGTGCCATATAGTTTGGAAACTTCTTGGGGGGCTTGCTGTCCTTGAATGTGCTCTGAGGAGCCTCAACATGCTTATGAGCATCCTTCAATCTGTGTAAACCCCACTGGGTCTTTTGACAGAGTTGCGAGGAACCATTGATTCCTCTCCACTTGAAGTTTGACTACTTGAATTGGAGGCCTTTGAATGATGTTCGCCCTTTGGAGCCTCTTGCTCACACTCTGTCACTGGTACTGGGTCATGTGACTTCCTAGATGCTTAGGTTCTTGAACTTCACGTCTCTCCTCACAATTGTCTTCCTCTGTGCTGGAATGAAGATCTTACAAGCCTTTGAAGGCTCGTTGTAGCCCACAAATGTGCCCTTCTCTCTTGAAGGTTCTAGCTTCATCTTCTTCTCTACAAGAACATGGATGTATACTAGACAACCAAAGATCCTCAATTGTCCTATCTCTGGCTTCACTCCACTGAAAGCTAATATTATCATAACCCAACTAGTAGATCATCTTAATGGGGAATTGGTCAGAACCGGTCCAAAATTAGTAAAAAAACCAAACCAAAAAGCCGGTCGGCCAAAAAATATATAAAATATTCGAAATTTAAAGAAAAACATATATATTGATGTGCATCCATATGAATCCAAACCATTTATACACCAAATATGCAAAATTTCTTATTTCTATAGCATGCAAGGGTGCATATAACCAAAATAGCATTGAGTGCAATCCATCTTTGAAGCAAACATACATCAACAACCATGGTTTAGATGGCTTCTAGCATCCAAAAAAAATCTACAACAAATACCTACATATCATCAAAATTGTTTCCTATATTGGGATCTTTGTCATCAATATCACCCTCTAAGCATTAAAATAAGATAGAAAAAGCTTAACATGTTAGTTCAACATTTTGTTTGAGTTATGGGTACATTTATACTAGGGTCATGAAAGCGGAGTTCAATAATCAATGCCACTAACATCAAGGTACATAGAGTGCTTGGTGCTCCCGATTAAATGCTTGTTCAATACCCTCACACATGACAAAATCCAATAGAAACGTTGCAATTCCCCGAATCTTGAAATCCTAAAAACTGTTAAGTTTGTTGGAATTTGAGTGGGATCTAAAATTCTACTTTCTCCATATGAAATCCAATGAGGTTGGAACCACTCCCAAACATCCCAAGTCAAATAATGGTAATGTTAAAAATTTAAATAGAAGGATGAAAATAAAAGTGACATCATGCTTTATCTTTCATTTTCATCCTTTTACTTTAAGAATTTGACATTACCATTAATTGCATTGCAATAGTAGGGCCCTAGACTTGAATATTAGGCTTCCTCGCTCAAAACGTATGGTTTTTTTATTTTTTATAATTAAATAAATTATGTTTGGAGTGTCCTTGGATGCATTGTACGGAACTGCCCGGTTTGGTACAACTCTAGTCATTTTGGTGAAAAAAGGCTAGTTTGGTACGTAACTGGCCATTTCGATACCAAACCAACCTTTTCTGGTTCCAAACCTCAAATCTGACTGATTTGGGGGTCAAATTGGTCAAACTAGTTGGTCCAGTTTGGTTCCATTAACATTGGCGAAAGCTTCCTCTAGAGTCTTGTCCCCCAATATCCTAGATTTGAATATATATTGCCAGATTACATGCTTATGCCCACAAAAACATAGGTAGATCTTGACCATGAATCAATGCCTTTGCAGTGCCAATGATGGACTGATTATCTCTTTTTGCTATCTCATTTTGTTGGGGTCAAACCGGTCGGTTTTGGTCTAGTTCCATTAACACTGGTGAAAGCTTCCTCTAGAGACTTGTTCCCCAATATCCTATGAAGACTCTAGTTTTGAATATTGCCATATTACATGCCTTTGCCCAAAGAAACATAGGCAAATCTTGGTTGTGAATCGTAGCCTTTGGAGTGTTGATGATGGACCGATTCTTTCTCTTTGCAATCCCATTTTGTTACGGGTTGTACGAGACTATCAACTCCCTTTTGATCCCTATGTCCTTTTTGAAATCCTTGAAATCATTGGAAGTATATTCACCCCCATTATCTGACCTCAATGTTGAATGATAGTAGCATTAGACAGGTACTTCCACTTAAGGTCAAAGTGTCTAGATGTGTGGAAGTTGTTCAAAAGACCTTTAACTTTAACAAACTACTTTAATTAAAGGAATGATTAAATTATTATTTTTTAATAAGGAAAAGTGACTTAGTCTTATGAAATGCAAAGGTTGTTTGCATTAGTGAATTAAATGAATCTCAACCATTGATCTCAAGGGAAGTTGAGATCTAGTCTCAATCGTCAATCACTTTGAAGATTAGGGTTGTGTTCGGTCAATAACTCAAACTTATAAAAGGAAGGCTAGGCTAAGGGAGAAGGCACATTACTGAGTGCAAGACATATTGAGATAGTGAGCTCTTAGTGATTGGATGGAGAAGGACATTCATCCAAATGTGTAGATTCCAGAGGAAGAGAGCAAGGAGTAGCAGGAGAGAGAAAGATCCAACAGTCTTGAAGCAAAGCAATGTTTTCTGGGTAGATTTGTAGCTAGAGAGAAATTTGTACAAGTCCATAGTGCATCTAGAAGTTGTAGAAGGTTGCAAGCTGCCATATATTTGAACAACAACAATAAACGTAGTTTGTACAAAGCATATAGTGCCCACAAGTGCCTCTGAATAGCCGTATCAACCCACATGTGCGACAAAATAGTTGTATGGGTTGCATGTAGCTCGTACTTGCAGTGGGCAGACAGTATGAACGACATGCAAGAGGATTGCAGGCTGTACAAGTTGTACATATCTGGTTGAAGGTATTTCTTGTTGAAAAAATCCTTAGGTTTTGGCTTTGTGTAATTTTTTCCCTGTGGGCATTTATTTTCCCAGTTTGGAAAGCCCTTGTATGTTGAAGAATTTAATTAATGTAATAATAGAATTGAAGGGAAAAAATTATGTGTCAATATATGTGTGAGATTGACTGTTTGTTTTTTATTTTCCTGTTAAAAATTATGGCACTGCTTTTATTAGTAGATTTGCAGTAAATTAATTTATAGCAAGAAAATTTACTAGGTAATAAATTGCCAATAGCAGGGGTTAGTAAAGTTTAAAATGTTATCAGAGCTTACACTTATCTGAATGCCAATTTTTGGGTTTTCCACATATCAATCAACAGTGATTTAGTGGTCATTCTTAAGAGGGAGAGAGGGAGGCTGTACCAATCAAGGGTTTGGAAAAAAACAATTTTTTTTGGGTGACAAAGGGGACCAAAACATATATCCAGAGAGATTTGCAATAGCTCTATTAGATCTGCAATGACATCTTAGCAAATCTATAAACCAACAACAATTTTTTATTCTTATGGGTGCTTGTTATGAATCTAAGTTCATAACTATTTAGAATATGTTCTTTTTTTATTAATTTAATTATGAATATAATTAGTTAGTTAAATAATTAATTAAATGAAATGAAGAGACATCATTTCCAAGGAATGTGTCTCTCTAATTGGGCGTGGCCAGTCAACTCCTATTTAAAAGGGCACCGCTTCAGCCTTGTAATCATCATTCATATATTATATCAATAAATATTTATCTCTTTTATATCTTGAAAAATCTTCAAGAATTACAGTAATTAGCATATTGGCTAGCTGCCCAGGAACCTAACGCACAGGTTAGACGCTTCAGTGGTATCGGAGCTAGAGCAGCAAGTACGGCTGTGATTGTACAGAAACAGGGAATTAAAACACAGCGGCAATCAAACAAATTGCTGTAGATCGTACACATACGGCGGTGATCGTACAGAAACGGCAGCCGTGAAACAGAGAATTAAAACACAGCGGCATCGTATATAATTCATCAATTGCTGTGATCAGCTGTGATCGTACGACTGGATCGTACACTTACGGCGGTGATCGATCGTACAGAAACGACGGCTGTGGTAAGTAAGTTTATAATAAAAATTAAAAATCGAAAAGTTCAGTGAAGGGCCGTGACCGGGTCGTGGACAGCGTTTGAAACATTATTATATAATACATAAATTATATATTTTTTATAATATATATATATATATATATATATATATATATATATATATATATATATATATAATTTATAAAAACTTATAATTTATAAAAAAACTTATTTATATATATATCTATCCTTTTATAAATTATAATTTATATAACAATTTTATTAAAAAAAAAAAAAATCGCTCCTAAGAAGAAAAAAATAAAATGGCGAAGGACAGTGATGATACAAAAAAAATTCAAGAAGGCATCACGAAGATAAATGAATGCATCAATGATGTCGAAAAGTTAGCAAGGGATCAGGACAAAATGGCCAAGGATATCACAGATTTAAAAGATATGTTGAGTCAATATTTTGGGAAGGCTAACCCATCATCATCAACACATAGCCTTAAGACCCCAGAGGAGGGGATTTCTCCAGATCACGACTTCCAAAGGAATTTTCAGGGGCGAATACCGCAAGTGCAGTTTGAAGGAAATCGATACTACACTAAGTCACCAGAAGGGAATTTCCTAAGTTACCAGGATTCGGATCCGGATACGGATACGGATCCGGATTCGGATACGGATCCGCCAGTTTTTTGAAAAGCCAGGATCCGGAAACGCCAAGGAAACGGCAAGTACAAGCAAATATAAAATATTTTATAATTTTTAAAATTAAAATTTATATAAATATAAAATAAAAACATATGCTAAGTTCTAAATATATGATATTTACATCCAATAAATAATTATTATATAAATCATTTCTAAATAATTAAACATTAATTAAACTTATATTAAAGTTAAAAAACATATGTGAATTTTCATATATATAACTTCTATATAATACTTTAAAAATAATTATTAAGTTAATCATAATATAATTAATGCATCATTTATAAATATTTAATGATAATTATTAAGTTAATCATAATATAATTAATACATCATTTATAAATATTTAAACATTAAATATTAGTTATAATTATTAAATTATTAAACTTATTTTTGAAAAAAAATAATTTTTAAACTTGAAAATAAACTTTAAAATTGATTAAAATATAAACTTACTTTTTCAACTTTAAAATATCTTCTAAATAAATAACATGTATTAAAGTTCATAATATATCTTTATATTAAAATTTATTATATGGTCAACATAGAAATAATAAATTGTGGCCTGCCCACTTATGCTTTTTTATCATTCGCTTTATTGACTTGCACTAAAGTTTATATAATGTCTTGCATAAAAGTTTTTAATATGCTCAACATAAAAATAATAAAATTTAGGTGGTATTAAAGTTCATAATATGTCTTTATATTAAAGTTTATTATACGGTCAACATAGCAATAATAAATTGTGGCGTGCCCCCTTAACCCATTTCTTATTGCTATATTGACTTGAATTAAAGTTTATAAAATGTTTTATGTACCCCGTAAGCCGTAACTCCCTAGTTTATTTTCGGACAGATGCATTAATCCATTTCTTATCATGGATTGACTTGCGTTGAATTTTCCGCACTCCCTAGTTTATTTTCGGACGGATGTATATTAATTAATTTCTTATCGTTGGATTGATTTGCGTTGAAATTTTCCGTTTTGGATATGTATGATGACAGATTTTTACCCACGGAGAGAAGATGACGGATCTTTCCGTATCCGTCTCCGTCTCCGTCTCCGATCCGGTGATCCGCAGATCCAGCCATCAGGGCTGACGGATCCGGTAACATAGGGAATTTCCTTAAAATTAAAAGTAAATTACCTAAATATGATGGTAAAGACCATCGGGGCGCCATCGTTTGGGTAAACAAAATGGATGCCATTTTTGCAGCAAATCCACCTTTAGGTTCGCAAGAAAAAGTCATAATAGCATCCAACTACCTGGAAGGAGAAGCATATGACTGGTTTATGTGGTGGTCCTCTAAGTGTAATGGTCTTACATTTAGTTGGGAAAATTTAAAGAATTCTCTGTTGAAAAGGTTTCATGATGAGGAAGAGGATGATGTATATGAGAGATTTGTTCACCTCAAACAGAAAGGGTCGGTAACTGAATACACTCACGAATGGGAAGTATTAGCAGTAAGGCAAAGAGGATTTTTAGACGAAGAATTATTAAAAATGTATCATTGTGGCTTCAAAGACTACATTCGGGAAGAATTAAAATTGTATAAACCCAATACTATTGAGGAGGCCAGACATGCTGCCATAATTATTGAATGAAAAAATAAAGTCCATAGAAACCCATATGCTAATAATGAGAGGGCAATTAGTTATGCTAAGGGAAAATCAAGTAAAACACCCATGGAAAAGTCAACCAAATACATTCCCCCACCAATGCGCAATGAAGGAAAACAACCAACTAATGTTGAAAGAAAAAAAGAAGGGAAACGTTGGAAGTGTGGAGACAAATATTTCGCAGGACATAAATGTGCAAACCAAAAAATTTATAACTGTGACGTAGAACAAGACGAGGATTCACAAGAAGATAGCACTGACAAGGAGAGCAATGTAGAAGGTGAAAACTCAAATCTAGAACAAGACGAAGATATTCCACGAATTTCGCTCGCAACCATCACAAGGATAGCTCAGCCACAGACATTAAAACTTAAAGGTCACATTAAGAAGCAGAATGTTATAGTCCTAGTAGACTCTGGGAGTACACACAACTTTGTGGATGTTAATATTGCAAAAAGACTAAACATTTTTGCTTACCCTGTAGCAGACTTAAAAGTAATGATAGCAGATGGTAAACGAATAGATGGAGTAGGCAAGTGCCATAAGGTAAAGTTACAATTAAGCGAATATGAGACAGAAACTAGTTTTTATACGGTTCCCCTAGGGGGAGTAGATGTCATTTTAGGGGTAGAATGGTTGCGGACTCTAGGTATGTACTCAGCAAATCACATAAAGCAATTTATTAAGTTTAAAATGGATGGAAGAAGATACAAGTTAATGGGGTTCCATGCCCCACGCACTCAAGTTGTCTCTGCTCAACAAATGAAAAAACTCCTTTGCAAGGGAGCTCCAACATTTTTGGCACAATGTCAACAATTGGAGTTACTATCGATGGAAGGGAACTCACAGTCCATGGAAATTTCATCTTTAATCCAAAAATACAAGACGGTTTTCCGAGACCTACCAATGGAGTTACCCCCTAAAAGGAAGATCGAACACATTATTGAGATTAAACCAGACTCCACACCAGTAAATGCCAAACCATATCGTTACCCACATCATCACAAAACAGAGATAGAACAATTAATACAAGACTTGTTGGAGCATGGGATCATAACAAAGAGTAGAAGCCCGTATGCTGCTCCAGTGGTGTTAGTTAGGAAGAAAGATGGATCTTTTCGACTATGTATAGATTATAGAGGATTGAATAAAATCACGATTAAACATAAGTTTCCAATCCCATTCATTGATCAGATGTTGGATGAGTTACATGGCGCAGAATATTTTTCAAAATTAGATTTAAGATCAGGATATTACCAAATACGGGTAAGATTAGAAGACATCGAGAAAACAACTTTCCGAACCCATGAAGGACATTATGAGTTCAAAGTCATGTCGTTTGGACTAACAAATGCACCAACCACTTTCCAAGCTACCATGAATGATCTCTTCCACCCATATTTGCGGAAGTTTGTATTAGTTTTTTTTGACGATATCCTTGTTTATAGCAAGACATGGAAGGAACATCTCAAACATTTGGAGACAATACTATCTGTTTTAGAAATAAATCAATTTTATGCTAAATTGTCAAAGTGCACCTTCTGGCAGAAGGAAGTTGAATACCTTGGACACGTTATATCTAGGGAGGGAGTCGAAGTAGACCCCAACAAAATTAAGGCAATCAGAGAATGGCCCAGACCCAAGAACATATCGAAGCTAAGAGGATTTCTAGGTCTCACTGGCTATTATAGAAGGTTTATAAAAAATTACGCACAATTGACAACACCCCTGACTAATTTATTAAAAAAGAATGCGTTTCAGTGGGACAATCAAGTAGACAAGTGTTTTGAGAAATTAAAAGAAGTGATGTCAACCACACCGGTACTTGCAACGCCCGACTTCTCCAAATCATTTGTAGTCGAATGTGATGCTTCGGGATTCGGAATTGGAGCTGTATTAATGCAGGATAACCACCCTATAGCATTTGAAAGTCGCAAACTTAATAAACGAGAAGGGTTAAAATCAACATACCAAAAAGAAATGCTCGCCGTCATACATGCATTAACTAAGTGGCGCCAATACTTGCTTGGAAGTAAATTTTCAATTTGAACTGACCACAATAGTCTACAATTCTTACTTCAGCAAAAGACTTTGTCAACAGAGCAACAAAAATGGATGGAGAAGTTGTCAGCATTTGATTTGGAAATATTACACAAAAATGGAAGGAAAATGTCGTTGCAGATGCTCTTTCACGTAAAGATGACGACAACACCACTTGTGCTGCCATGGTTATTGTTCCAGATTGGTTGGATGTAATAAGAGCTGAATATGCCAAGGATGAAGATTGTGACGCTATGATTAAGAATATCAATCAATATGTCAATTTCGAATGGAAGAATGACATCTTATGGTATAAGAATAGAATTTATCTAACACCAACATCCAAATTTAAGTCGAAAATCCTAAGGGAATCACACAGTTTAGCAGCTGCTGGACATGTTGGATTCTATAAAACTTACTATAACATTCGACAATCGTTCTATTGGAAGGGCATGAGGAAGGAAATTCAGAAATACGTTGCTGAATGTGATGTTTGCCAAAGAAATAAAAGTGAGAACGTTCCAACACTAGGTCTGTTACACCCCTTACATATACCAGATCAGAAATGGGAAGAGATCTCGATGGATTTTATAGAAGGATTACCTGTATCAGACGGCAAGGATAAGATATTTGTCGTAGTAGACAAACTCACAAAGTATGCTCATTTTATGGCTATTAAGAAAACTGACACAACTAAGCAAATTGCGGAGACATTTTGTAAAAACATATACAAATTACATGGGTTTCCCAAGATCATAGTCAGTGATAGAGACGCCAGGTTCAAGGGCAATTTCTAGAAGGAATTCTGCCACCAAGTAGGAATATCCTTCAACATGAGTATAGCCTATCACCCCCAGATAGATGGACAGACTGAAGTGGTAAATAAATGTTTAGAAACATATCTGTGTTGTTTTTTCACTGACAAACAAAGTAGGTGGACCCAATTGCTACATCTGGCAGAGTGGTGGTATAATACCACCTACCATATATTGGCAAAAATGACGCCTTTCCAAGCTCTTTATGGTTATGAACCACCGAAATGGAAGGATTTTGCACTTCTTAATTCTAAAGTTCCAGCCGTAAAAAATCACTTGGAAGAAAATCAAAGAATCATCAATTTATTAAAAGAAAATCTAACCTTGGCACGTAATAGAATGAAACAACAAGCCGATCAACATCGCATTGAAAGAGAATTTGAAGTAGGAGATTGGGTTTTTGTTAGGCTCCAACCTTACAAGCAGTTGTCGTTAAAACAACAAGGCAAAAATAAACTATCACCAAAATATTATGGGCCGTATCAAATAGTCAGGAAGATCAGTCCTGTAGCTTATGGATTAAAGCTACCAGATAAGTGTCGAATCCATAGTACTTTTCATGTATCAAATCTCAAAAAAGTACCAGGGCAGAACCAAATAGCACAAACAGGAATACCAGAGACTGATGAAGAAGGAAGAATTGTCCTAGAACCTGAGGGCATACTTGCTACACGAGAGAAGGTTTTACGGTCAAAGACAATAAAAGAATACCTCATTAAATGGAAAAGGCTACCCGAGGAAGATTCATCGTGGGAGTCAGAATGTTTTATTCGCCAACACCCAAGTCTACCTATGCTTTGAGGACAAAGCATCTTAAGGGAAAGGCAATGTTATGAATCTAAGTTCATAATTATTTAGAATATGTTCTTGTTTTATTAATTTAATTATGAATATAATTAGTTAGTTAAATAATTAATTAAATGAAATGAAGAGACATCATTTCCAAGGGACGTGTCTCTCTAATTGGGCGTGGCCAGTCAACTCCTATTTAAAGGAGCACTGCCTCAGCTTTGTAATCATCATTCATTTATCATATCAATAAATATTTATCTCTTTTATATCTTGAGAAATCTTCAAGAATTACAGTAATTAGCATATTGGCTAGCTGCCCAGGAACCTAACGCACAGGTTAGACGCTTCAGTGCTAAAAGGGCTTAACATATGACATATTTATATTGGATCTAGCAATGGCAACAACTAGTTTTAGATCTGAAGATTGGTTGGATGGAGCATCTTACTCCCTATCATGGAAGGCGATGATGAACTTGCTTTTAAAGGAACATGACCTGTGAGAATTTAGAGGACTTTTTCTGTATCGACAAATGCAACACTTAAGGTGGCTCATGAGAAGGAGGAAATTAGAGCCTAGAGAGTGATACTGGATGTTGTAAAAGATCATTTGATCTTGCACTTGGTAGAGAAGTAGTCGACCAAAGATATGTTTAAGGCTCTAATGGACCTGTTCTAAAGTGATAACATAAACATGAACATGATCTTGAGAAACAAGCTCAAATCCGTCTAGATGTTGAGGTCTGAAAACGTTACTAACTATTTCATGAAGATTACCTAGATACAAGATCGACTTGTAGACAACGGGGGGAAGTGGATGAGACAAAACTCATCAATGTGGCACGAATGGGTTCACCACGCTATGGGAACCATTTGTCAAAGGAATTTGTGCTTTGGAGAAACATTCCAAATGGGAGAGGCTTTGGGATGATTGCATCAAGGAAGAGGCTCAGGAGGAGTCTAAGGCTGACAGGCAAGGAGATGGATAGGAGAACCCGACCTTGGTTAGTTTGGCCAAGAAGGGCAAAGGAAGGGTTCTGAGAGTAAGGGAAGAAGAAAGATTTGAGCAAACTCAAGTGTTTCATTTGCCACAAGAATGGGCACTATGCATCATAGTGTTCGAAGAAGAAGGGGAAGGGGAAGTGACAACAAACAACAACATCAATGGAGGTACAACTTGATGAGTTTGTAGTGAAGTCTGAGGATTTGTCATTAGTCTCCAATCTATCTAGTAGCACCATCACCAAGAGTGCTTGGTTCATGGATAATGGCACATCACACGATATGACAAAAGCATGAGTTATTTAGTAGTCCCACAGAGAAAGCCTTAGGTGTTCATGTGGAGCTTGGTAATGATGCCAAGTATCTAGTGAAGGGAGAGAGGACCGTTAAGTTCCAACTTGAGTGAAGAGGAATGTTGGAAGCCAAGGACATGTTATTTGTATGAGGACTGAAGAAGAACTTGCTCTCAGTGTTAATGATGGAAGATAGAGGATATGACGCCATGTTAAGGAATCAACAAGTGCTCATTCCTCCAAAGGATACTAGCCCAAACATAGCAGTGGCCTTTAGGGTTAGAGAGGGAAACTTAGAGGTTTATAGGCAAATTTGTTTAAGCCTTAAGTTTTCTTATTGAAGGATTAATAAGAAATAAGTTTTGGGCATTCATTTTTGTGTCTTGTGCATTGATCTTATTGTTGCCCAGATTGTATAGGCACCACGACAATTGCTCATGGCGTTGGCTGTCACCCCGATCCATGCCCACTCCGTTCTAGCTGTCTCCCAACAATAGGCTATGGGGGGTAGTCCTTATGGAAACAAGACGAGAGACAAGCTGGGAACCAACCTATATGGGAGACACAGTTGAGTAGCCTATCTATTTGGTTAATTTAAGCAAGATATAAGATTGGATTCACTATTGAGACCAGTGCCGTATGGAGTCAAATTCTCACTTATCTATAAATTAGATGCCAAGTAACTGGATGGAAAACCGCTGCTTATGAATGACTATCATAGATGAAGTGCAAGGATTATGAGTGCTTCTTAGGTTAAGATTGCTTAAGGTTGTTTAAGTACTTAGTTATGGTGTGATTATGCGTTTTATCAATAAGTACTTGTCAATGAGTTATAACCTTAACCATAAGAAAGTATGCCAAGATACTAAGTGCCAAAATGAACAAGGGATAATGATACAGTTACCCAATTACCAATATGCTGAGGATAGCAACCATAAACAAATAGTAATTGGGGCACTCTTCTATTTAGAATACTTAGCCAATGATTGTGTAACCAATGTTCCTTAACCAAATTAGAAAATGCCAATGACCATTCAACTTAAGAGATATTGATCATGATGAAAACAATATTAATCAAAGATGGAGACAGTTCGATTTCAAAGAAACAAGGTACTGAACAAGATATTCCTTAGATTAAAGTTAGGTGCTTCTAGAGTGTGATGATATCACTCTTATGATTTCAGATTTTAGCAAGCTTATGATAACTAACAAGTCAATCTATGAATGCTTATTTTATGCAATAAATTTGTCCATGCTTTAGGCATTCTACAACAGGAAAATTTGTTAGTGATCTTACAACAAATAGGAATTTTACTTCAAGATTTAATGTTACCCATGCTAGCTATGTCAATGCATCATTAAACAATTTCAGAAGCTTGGATGATCAAAATCTTGTGGCAGCAGAGAGCTAACAAATGTAAAAGACAGACCCAGAAATCTCCTCTTTTTCTCACTTTGATGACAGTCAGCAAACAAGAAATGAGTGTCTATTTAAATCAGACCTTGATATTGCAGTCCTAAAAAATTTGTGACAGTCATGAATAATGCATGCCAAATTACATGAATGATTTATAAATATGGTATATGGGTTTTGGTGCCAATTTCATCAAAGTTTTGCCACTGATGTGTAATGTTCAGATGCTGTAAATATGGGACAGAGAAGGCTTTGAGAGTTAGAGAAACAAACCGATGCCCCTAGGCCAAGTAAAATACTTGCCCAAACATCTTCAATAGATGAGCCACCTGCAAACACAACAAGCTTGCTCCAGATCTCTGCTACACACCCAATGCTAGATGATAGATCAACAACTGAATGATCACCCACAGTGAGTTCAAAAGAGGCCAAGAAGGCCAAGAATAGACAGTGACGAGGGGGACAAGGTGGCCAAGGGCTGAAAGAGGCCTTCAGGCCTGCCGCCTAGGGGAGAGAGGGCTATTGAGATAAATAAGAGACCCTTCAGGCCAGCGGCATAGGTCAGGGGAAGGTAAGGAAAGGTAGAGGCAGCAAAGGAAAGGAATGGGCTGCCAAGGAGAGCAGGCAGAGGAAGAAAAGGCTAAGGAAAGGCCAGCGGAGGGAGAAAGAAGGCTAGCAGAAGGGACGGAGGGATAAGGGAGAGCTGCTGTGAGGGGGTGAGGGAGGAAGGAAGGGAAAGAGGCTCACAGAAGGGGTTAGCAGAGGAGAAAGAAGGCAGCATGGGGCAGGGAAGGATGACGACAGGCCTGCGGCCTAGGGCAGAAGGTGATGCCGAGGAGGGAAAGGTAAGGGAAAACAAAGGAGCAGAGGGAGAAAGAGGACAGGGAAGATAGTGGAGAGGAGAGGGAGGCTGAGCGAAGGCAAGGAAGGGAGAGAGGATAGCGGGCAGATGAGGAAGAGGGCCAGGAAAGGTCTGCAGTAAGGAGGAGAAGGAGCAGGAGGGCTCACGGTAGGCTGGGAGGAAGCTTTCCGTGGGGCAGGGAAGGAGGAATAAGGGCTCCCACAGAGGAGGATAGGGAGCAGGTAAGGAAGAAAGGAGGGAACAAAGGGATAAGGAGGAACAGTGAGAAGAAGGAGGGCTATGGCAGAAGGGAAGCAACTTCATGGAGGGGTATTAGGGCTTCCGTGAGGGAGTAAGGCAGGGGAATGAGGTAGCGGAAGTGAGAGAAGGAGAGGGATGGCCTGCGGTGAGGAAAGGAGGCAGGGGAGAGGGCTATTAGGGCCACGACAGGCCTAGAGGAGGGCTAGCGGAAGGCTGAGGGAGCCACACTAGGCCAATAGGGCTGGAAAATCCTAAAACCCTTGCCGAATTTTGTTTCTTGCTTCAGATTTCGAAATTTGCCCACAAATGCCACAAGAAATTCTCTCTTGGGCTTGAATGCTGAAATTGGAGAGGAAAAGGTGGTGGAGCTTGTCTTCCTAGGCCTAGATCCACCACTAGAAATTCCACGAAAATATTCCAAGGACTGAATCTCTTGAAACCCTCGAAATTCTTCAGATTTAACCTGCACAAATAAAATTACAAGACCCAAAACCCCGTTATATAAAAAAAGCTTAAACCCCAAAACCCCAATTAGCAAAATTATTTACAAATTATATTTACATGATCTACAAATATTCAAGGGTTTTGAAAATTTAAATTATTGAGAAAAATGTTTTTATGGCTATTTCTTTGGTGAATGGCAAAAAAAAAACTTTAGAAACCCAATGCCCACTATAGCCTTAGCGAAGATTTAATTCATCACACAAATATTTGGGATCCAAGCAAAATGATTCCTGCCCAAGTTTGTGAACTTGGAGGCCAAGGACTGAAGTACCTGCAAACATTATGAGATTTCTGTGGGGTATATTCTTATATTGAGTGGTTGGAAATTGCACCACAATAGACATGTTTAGATGTTGATGTTTCGAGTCTACAACAAGACCCATTGTTATGTATTTATCTCAAAATAATCTGTTAATCATATGGGGAATCAAACCACCTAAGATTAGTTGAAAACTATCAATAGCATGATTTTATCTCCATCTAATGACAACAGATCTTTCTATTATTCAACACAGTATAGGAAAGCCCGTAGTCAGTACGTACCACAAATCAATAAGCATGGAACATCTTGAGTTGCACCTCAAAGTTTTTATTATAATAGAAAAAATAATTCCCAGCAGGACAATAGTTTACAAAGAGGCTTCAACAACAATTTTCTAGTCAGAGATCATCATGACAGAGACTCAAATGACTCTAGAGTTTAATTTATAGATAAATCCTCTAAGTGGAAAAATAACGGCTAGTTTCTTTGATCCTTGTCAAAATAATCTCGACCATTGATAAATACTTGAAAATCTTTTAATTTCAGCCGTTGATTTTTATTTTTGAGGAATTTTCGAATTTATCATTTAATTACATTTTTATTAGTTCAAAATTAATTATTTTGAGCTAATTTCCTAAAAAAATAGACTTTGACTTAACCACCAAGGTCCAAGGGTCCAAATTTGATTGAAATATACAATATTCCCTTGGTGAAGGACCTTTAAAAATTAATTCCTTTAAGACCCACGAATTTTTCTACTCGGAGAATTGATTTTCATAAGACAACTTAATTTGACTCTAATTTTCTGGCTTAGGATTTAATTTTATTTTGCCAGAAAAATTAATTAATTTACACATGAGGGGATTTAATATTTTTCAACTCTCTAATACACAAGATTTTTACATTTACAACCCTTAAAGGGGGAATACACATTTGGCTTAGACCCTCTAGACACATACCCAATTCTGCGACACAACATGATCTAGTAGACCAAGTGATTTGTAATAAAATAATTTAGCCAACTAACTTAAATTATCCCGAATCACTTTTACATTAGAATCGACTAAAACGCTAGGTCTCACCTAAGGTTTTGACGAAGAATTCCACCCTAGCTTTGGGGTGAGGTTGGAGGGAAAAACTTTACTGACCATCCGTGTTTAGAAATACAAATGAGTTAGTGAGACGAAAAACCGCCTAGGATGAAACTTTTCGCCAAAATAATAGGCTTACCTATGTTGTTACATATATTCAAAGGTCTTACTAGCATCATTTACATTACATAACTTGCAGAATGGGTTAAAACTTACAATGACACATGGACTGCTGACATATGATCCGATCTCGTCGAAAAAATTTGGCACTTCCTCTTCCTTGGAACTTTGAAAAATACTGTGCAACAGATCTGATTGCTGGTATATTCTGCTGTGCAAGTTGTTTTAATGTTTAATCTCTGTGAATGCTTACTTGACAAATAAGCTTGCTGGGGTGTACAGTTTGAAGAATTCATTCAATATCATCCCTATCCGCATTAATAAATGCCATAGATCGCTGTTAAATTAAGGTTCTACATTTACATGTAATGAAAAAACATATTATAAAATTAAAGTAATGGATTTTTGTTAATCTAGATATTTCTAATCTCTCTTTTAAAGTGAATATAATCTGTGTGCTTAGAACTTATAGTTTTAAGATCTCTACTTAGATTTTTAACATGTCTCATAGTTAAAGATCAAATGATATGAGTGATCGAAGAACAACAGAAATCTTACATTCTGAAGGGCATTGTAATCAGGAAGGTCACTATAGGAATGATCGAACAAAAACATAAATCTTGCAACGTTTAGATTCTGATGGGCTTTGTAATCAGGAAGGTCACCATTGCAGACTAACAGGCTTCATCACTAGCTCGCTGCTGCCAATCTGGATGGAGTGGCAGTAACATGGTTGTCCATGTAAGTAGAATGGACGTGGTGTCCTGACCTGCAAAGAAAAATGTCTTGCATTGATCCATTAGCTCATGCTTTGTGAACTGTGTGGTTCCCATCTCGTTCTCTGCGAGCAGCGATCCCAACAGATCACATTCATATGAGTAATTCCTCTCCATCCTCGAGGATCACTGGGCCTCAATAACTCTTTGGAGAGATTCCTCCACCTCCCTTTTCAATTCTGTCATCAATTGATTCGCCCCAATTCTTCCCACACAAACAATCCTGTCACTTATATATCTTCAGGTTTGATATTTTGATGGACAAAATATGAAATTACAAATTCATTTTTATAACAGACCTGTTATAACTTATCACCGTTATGTTATTTGCCAAAATCCTTTGGACGAGAATGTATGTCATAGAAAATGTGAAGTAAGTTTTGATCTCTAGCTATATATTTGCACCTCTTTCCGCATTTAACCATATTTTCATGGTCAAGAGGTATTGACATGTGATTACTTTTTATTGGTATGTATCAGAGGAAAACTCCATACCATGTAACCACATGATATGTACATTTGATATGCATCTGGGCCTACTACAGAACAAGATTAGGGTCTCAACATCAATTGAATGAGAAGAAACTGCATGTAAAATTCAACGACTCTCATTATATACTAGGTCATTACTGGGTTAAAATACTTTCTTTTAATTTATTTGATTTCAACAGTCAGTTTACTGTCATTTGTGCATGTTGGGTCTGCTCCATTGGATAATATACTATGGAGTAGTTACTGATAGTTGTTTTCTGGATTCCATTTTACTTGGGAGTTGGAGGGGGGTAGTTTCTCATCTATGGCTTTTGGCAGGTTTTAAGTGGAGTTGCTTTATGGTCATTTAAAGCAGCACGAGCTCCAAAAGACAAGGAGCATCCATATGGTAAATTTCAGTTACACTCTTAAAAACATCTCAATTTTGTGAAAGACAGTGGAATACCTTCTCATAATTTCAGTTCAAAGATTGAATTTCTGATTTGGTAAATCCTCTAGTATTTCATAAACACATACAAATAAGTGTTGGATTTGTGTTCAACATCTTTTTGCCTGCTTAAGTGGCCGAGAAAATATTTAAGAGGTTTCCTTTGTTTCTTCCTGCTGTGTTCACCACCCAAAGAGAATTTGAAAAGAAAATTGTTGGGAGCTGCAACAACCTACTTGCAAAACTTTTTATCTTGTTTATTAAGTTACAGCCTTACAGGTGAAAATAAATACATGGAAAAGACTCTAGAGTAGAATCTGTAAATGTTTTGGCTGGAATACTTTTTTTTAGATGAGTGTGTCATCAATCATGTTGAGTTTGGGAGGATGTATCCATGTAATTTTTTTTCCAAGGAAAAAGCTGTAATTCCTTTAGTTCAAGAAATCGTGCAATTATTTTTAGTACATGTTCGAGGATATTGTAATCCAAAAACAGTACTGCCACCTGCTCTCTAGATATCAGGTCTAGGGAGAAGTTTAGTTTGAACTCTACAACTATACTAACTGTTAACACTGACTTTGACCTTATAAATCCGTGTAATGTTCCAGAATAGGAAAAACAATGCTATTGCAGAAAATAATAAATTTGCACCATAGAAAATTTAAACAATGCAGTGTTCAAATTCATGGAAGCAACTGAGCCATTTTATTATAGAAATGGGGAAGAGTACAAATATATAGAAGACATGCACTTGAGTTTGCCTTTTTGGCAAGCAGAGCAAAAGCCAGGTAAGACAATGTTAAACCAGAAACTGCCTAGTGAAGGCTCTGCGCTGTTCCAACAATTTTGCACTAGCTGCTGCAAAGGAATGACTGAAAATTCCAACTTCGGTACTCAGAAAATTCTGCAAAATTATTTCTGAGGTCCTTGTCAAAAACTCAGAAAAGCCCAGAGATTGTTTGGCCTAGTTTTGACCTTCCAAAATTGACCTTCAAAAGCCCTAGCAAATCTGCACTGTCTGCTGCAATAATATGGCTGAAAACCCCATCTCCGGTGCTCAGAAAATTCTGCAAAATTATTTTTGCGGTCCTTGTCAAAAACCCAAAAAAACCCATAAATGGTTTGACCTTTGAAAAATGATCCCCAATAGGCCCTACCTCCCAGTAGCTGCTGAATACGCTGTCTACAAAATCATCAGCGAAATACTCAACATCCCTCCAAGTATGCAACCAATAATCCCTCCAACACTTTCTCTATTTCTCTCGACAAACAATGGCTCAAATGGCTGAGGCACTCTCCCACAAATATGCCCAACTCTCCTCCTCTGCGCTGGGCCAATGACTGCCATGCTGCTCCAGAAATAGGCTATCAATCTCAGCCTCCAAGGTTCGCCTATAGCTTAACAAGCTGATGAACCTAGGTTTGCCTATAGCTTTCGCAAGCTGATGAACCTTTCTCCGCCAAATCAACTAGTAACAATCACACAAGAATACAATTGGGTCCTCCCGGAATATCACTGCATCCTCCAGAAATACGCATTGTTGGAGAAACTAATTGAAAATGCTGAAGATATCTCAATGAAGCTCTCTCGGATGATAATGGAAAACCAATCTAGGGTGGCACTCGAAGTCCCCCGAAGAATGGGTGAGTTCTCTCGCTATTTCTGATTTCCCGAGAACGCACAAAGTCGCGAGGAAAGAGCATACGTAGCAGAAAAATCCTGTCTTCCTGTTTCTGATTTGCCGAGATCGCACACGGCACAGAGAAAAGAGCATGCGCAGACAAGAGAGTATAGATTCGGCAATAAAAAAGACTATAAACTGAAATAAACAGATAGATTAATAAATATCACTGTAAAAAAATTGCTTTATACCTCCAGATCTAAAATGACATAACTTGGGCAACTGAAAACGTTTTCGCATGAAACGAAAGGGGTTCCTCACTGTAACAGAGGCTTTGGACACAACAGAGCAGTTCTCCCGGCCCGAAAGTGGTAAAAAACAATAGATCTGGAAAACGACAGTCACATGCAGTCAAATTGGCTTCGGATTTGGATCAACAACGAATGTGACCCTCAAAATAGCTCTGATACCATGTAGGAATTTACAAGGTAAGTTCCTTAGATCAAACACCAAAGGTCACCCCGCTCACAAATAGATCACAAATCAGTGTACCCGTATTTGACATGGTTAAAACCCTCAAAGAGGGAAACAGTCCACGACCTGAGCCAATGCGGCCACTTCAGGCAATTTATTAATATAAAGAAAGAAAATTTACATCAGCTTCTCTCATAAACGGTTACCAGACAAATGACCCTCCATGCTCTTTAAATGGAGATCATGGACCAATCGGGTGTTAAGCCACGGATCAAGTGTCGGTAATATCGAGGAGAGAGGGAACCATCAGATCGGATTATAAGTTACAAATGTACATAGTTAAAAAACACACTTCACCTAATTCTACGCTAGACCAAGTTATACTTAACTATTTCCTATGTGTCAGAATATCCTAACAAGTTTTTCTCATCTGGTCCACCTTTATGTCATGCTGCTTTCCTTCGAACCATCTCCCAAGGATCTTACATCCTTCCACATGATTGGCAACCCTGCATAAACTCATCCAGATATATATATGCATATGAACTTTTAAATCAAAAGTTACCTTAGTGATGATCTTTCACCATGATATCTTCTTGTAGGCATTGGCATCCTCTATTCAGATTGGCACATCTCCTAAAGATATGTTTTGTCAAGGGTCTTCTTTTTTCCCATACTTCTATCAAAGTCCACATATCTTCCCAGGAGATCTCCTAGTCACATCTTATTGGCTTCCAAATGATAATCGCCTCTTGACATGGTTGCAGTTCATGATCTCTTCCTTGCTTTCCCCACACAAATTTATTCCCAGGAACTTCCAGTATCCATTTCCTTGTTTGCATACAACCACCGAGGACATATTTGTTTTTATCTGTTAGTGGCAACCTGTGCACTA
The DNA here is from genome assembly GCA_034641835.2 of Pinus albicaulis. NCBI lineage: Eukaryota > Viridiplantae > Streptophyta > Pinopsida > Pinales > Pinaceae > Pinus > Pinus albicaulis. The sequence goes on from CM076572.1 coordinate 986,924,396, forward strand.
GAAGAGATCCTCCTTCCTTTGATCATACTTCTAAACATAGAAGTTCATTACCTGCAACCATATGACATGACTTCACAGCATCCAGTGTTAGCACATAGATATATGTATGTTCCTCATCCTTTTCCTTTTGAGTCATCCTGCAGCAATTTTACTAGAATGAAGAACTTCATTCCCTTGACCTGCTTCATCAATATGTCATCCTATCCTAATTCCAGAATTCTGTAACATAGAATTCTCGATGAAACCTTTTGCTTTCTTTCTAACCAGTGAATCCATAGAGAGCTCTATTAGAAAATGTCAGCCCCTGTTTCCATATTGATTATTGAATGATGACTGCTTTCCATCAATGTTGTTATCAGTGAGATTTCCAGGAGCTACTTCTTCAAGTGCTCCTTCCATGCTTCTATCCTGATGCTATTAATATACATTGCTTCCTATAGATTCATTATTAAATACCCCAATTTAGGGATAATTCTAGTCTCTAAAATAAAAATTGTAGTAATTATAAAATTATTGCATAGATGGAAAAAGTACCCAATGCATTGGCTGAGTAAATGATTTCGTTGCTTGTATCTTTTGAACATTGATTGTTTTGCAAGCTCATGGATATAGTCACTTGTGCAATGATCAATCGTTAAATGCGTTAATCTATTCCCAAATAATCTGATTTAAGGCCATCTACACTGCATGATACATAAGGCTAGATTAAATTAAATAATGGTTGCAGTTTTGCAGCATATGCTATAGATTTGAGTTTTTGTTAAAATAGGTCACAATACTTTTTAGGAAACTGCCAAAATCTGGTTCTGGTCTTTTTTTTCTTTTGGAGTTTGACCTTAATAGAAATCATCAAAAGAACCCCAGGCAAAGTTGAAATTAATCTATTCTTAGTTTAATTTATAAGGCTGTGTGGTATGGTCATTATCCTTATATTAAGTGGTAATTTATATGATGTATTATAGATGAACTGATGCATTTTATCGACACAGGACATGGAAAGATTGAGACATTAGGAGCTCTTGGAATTTCATTAATGCTTTTAGGAACTGGTGGTGGTATTGCATGGCATGCTCTTGATGTCTTCCAGGCAAGTGGTTATTGGCTACTGCAGAAATTTGTGCTTGGAATACTCCTGATATCATCATTGGGTGTAGAGATATTTAGTGTGTTTATTTGAAACTGAAACATTAAGTTCTGTCTTTAGAGACTAATTTGTGAGTTTATGGGTCACTTTGACTTTAAAGTAGTCAGTGTGCGTATGTCAGACTCATAATTGTTTAGAGGGCAGAGGCTAATGCTTTAGAAGTGGATGCTTGGTATTATTTTTGTAGAAGATATTATGTTTCAAGATCTTCCACTTTGTGTGTAAGCTATGCATCTTAAAATTTCAAAAGTGGTACCTAATCATTGCATTTCTCGGCATTTGAATTTATGTACAGTGTAAATTTGACAGCTTGAACAAACAAATACATCTGCTAACAAGAAAATGCAGGCATACTCTATTATGGCATATTAACTGTGCAACAATAAAAGCCTTCATCTAACGAAAACACAAAGAGAGAACTAGCACCCAACCATAATGCCATCTAGTCAAATATATATTTTATTATTTTGTTTATTCAGGACCTGATTCGGGTTTATTTGTCATTTAGTTTATAAGATTTATGTGATGTTATAGTGGGTAGTACAAGTATATAGGCCTGCCTTCTCATAGTTTCCCACAAAGTGCATGACCATGGGGCAATTGATTCATCAATATCACTAAGGACTTGCACCCAGCATCAACTGCTTTAGGAGCATGACTACTGGTGATAGAGCCAAGCTGATTTACATGAAAATGCTCCAAGTTACTACTAAACTGGAGTCTGATAGATTGGGCCTGCTTTCTTATGGTTCCTACAAAGTGTTGGGGTTGCTCGCCTCCAGTCGCATTTCATTTGTTCTCCTCTCTTCATTTTCTCGTAGTTCTGTGTTTCGGTCCTTTGAAACTCTCCCAAAATTTATTGGTAGGGTCTCTCTCTCTCACTTTGAAGGATGGCCTTCGCCAATCACTGTTGTTATAGTCCTTCGTATGTTTCCTTGACACCATTCTGCTACAACACTTGTTCTGGGTGTCACTTTAGGTGCACTTGAGCTCAAATGCTGTCCCAACACTCCGCGCCCACCTGCGTCACTTCCCATGCACCAGTAAGATGATCTGCAGTGCCGTATGTCCCTGTACAATTTCATACGATTGTGACTCAACTGGCTTGTGCCTGTTGCATCCGCTAGCACTTGCATGTGACTATGTGCGTGTAGAAATTATATAACTGATATGTTATATATCCAAGATTCTCCTAATCGCACACTATTTTAACTTCATGCACAATACATAATCTATTCCACTATTGATCATCACATGCGGAAATTAAATCAATTGCAAAGCACACATGAAACCATAAAAAATCATACACATTAACACAATGTTTTAACAAGAAAGCCTGAAGCTAAAAACCCCAACTATCTGTATATAATATATGTCATAGAGATCATGTAACAATCCTCATACAAAGCTGGTCATATCAAGCTCTCAGTACAATACAATCGCTACACACTAATTAGGCCCTGATCTAGCAAATCCATGCACCAATCTCTACCACCTGCTAGCTTGCCTCTACTGCGCAATCCCTGCTGAGGAATGGCTCTGAATGAACTCGAATCCACCTGGCTTGCACTGCGCAATCCTCATTGGCATCTCTACTGAGTGTTGGATGCAATCAATGCATCACTATAGTCACAACTGATAGTCACACTTGCTCTTTCACCTATCTCTCCACTTGTCTCCACTGAAACTGCCATGCACTGTAGTTAACTGATGTATTCTTCAGTTGATTAATGAGTTATTATTTAGTGAATTAATTAACTAATTAATTCACACCACTCTCACTAGTGTATCAATCAGTTAGGCTAGATACAACTAGCTCAACTGAGTCTAACTGAGTTAAACTAAATACAACTCCACCAACTACTTCTCAGATCGGACCAAACTGCGCTCACGCAAGGTTCTCCTTTGATCCTTTTGCATGCAATAGCTCCGGTAAACCTCGGGGAATGACGTAATTCATGCAGCAGGCGCACAATGCCACATCTGTGCACTTAAGCTGAAGTGCTCCAAGAGAACTAAGATAATGTTTAGAGTCCAAATATTATTAAGGGCTAATAATATTCGACATATATATTTTTAGACTGGAAATCTAAAAATAGATTCTGCCCAATATGTCTAAAAATAGAATTCCATCTATTTTTTCCAACTTGACCAACCATCCACAAATAGCATCTGCAACTCATAGAATATGATCCATATGTCTAAAAATAGACATAGTCTAAAAGTAGACTTTGCGCCAAAAATAGCCTGCGGGCCCACTTAGTGAAGGCGACTCTTTTCACTGGGCTCATCATCTTGTTGCAATCTCAACACTCCCTCCCAACAAGATAGGGATTATACGCAACACCAGATCTGTCTCTATGGTATTCAAATTTTGCTCTGGTGAGCGCCTTCGTCGAATATACGTACGATCCTGCGTGAGAATGTAAGAAAGCAAAGCATGATCTTCCGCTGCACACAATCTCTGATATGATGATACCGGATGTCAATATGTTTAGATCTATCATGAAATACTGGATTAACCGAGAGTTTAATGCAACTCTGATTATCACAATATATCACAGTGGGATCTAAGTGTGAACCAAACAACCCGACCAGGATCTTCCTCATCCATATAGCCTCGCATGCAGCCAAACTTGCTGCCATGTACTCGGCCTCCTTGAACCTTTTCTTTTTTGCCCCTTGAACCTTTTCTTTTTTGTTAATGGTCTTCTATACTGATAAATACTTCGAATGATCTAGTTCTTTTCACATTCTTATCTATTATTCCATCATTAAGCAATTACACAAAAGACATCAACAATATAACATTTATGACAATATGATCATGAAGAGACAACCACACAAAGAGCACATGAATTTACCTTGGGAAAACCCAAATGAGGGAAAATCCCAACAACCTTTTCCTTAGAGAAATCATCAAGTTCAATAGAGGTGCACCAGTCAAATACTAGGTTAAACAGACCAACAACATAACTAGGTCAAACCTAGTCCATCAGCGTCCTAGTCAAGTCATAAGTCTGCCCATTGAGCATGTTCTGATTAGGTCTGCTGCTGCCTCAAAAGGCATTGTCTTGTCATAGAGATTATGATCATGGCTTTCCTCGGCTCTGTCTCTCTCAAAATCAACATATCCTTCCTCATATGCAATTTGGTTATCCTTAGAACAATAGCCCAACAAGCTAGCTTAGATTTGTCCAACGAGCTGCCAGCCTGCCATTGATTCGTCTTGTTCTTAGCCTTAGATCCATCTCCTTTCTGCCTTAGATGATGTTAGTTGCTTGCCTCAGATTTTCCTTTGCCTCAGAGCTTCAATGCTTAGCTTGCCTCAAACTCCTTCCTCGCTGACCTCAAACAAATCAAATTGCTTCTTACTTGATGAGGAGGTCAAATTGTCTCATACATATAGTCATTTTGAAGGTCAAATGGGTGCCTTTCTCTAACTGGGCCAATTTGACTTGGCAGGCCGACTTGGCCTCTTTTGGAGCCACTAAATTCAACTTAAAAAATTCAATTTTTCTTCTTTTTGAAAGGACACGAAGAACATGCCTTTTTACATATTTCTTTTGACAAAGATAGCATGAAAAACATGCTTTATAAAAATACATCAATTATTGCAATATTAATTATGAAGACCTACCATAGCTACAAAAATTCAACAATTCCATGTTAATTTTCCTTAACCCTAGCAACCTTGTAATTTACTAACCTAACAGATTATGCAGATATATTGAAATAAATGCATGGCTTGTATTTTAACGTAAACAAAAATAATATCATAGTCTCACAGCCTCATGCACATTATTTCTGCCCTTCAAATCATTCTTTTATTTACTAAATTCAGAACTTACAAGGGGTCCCTTCTTGGGGTAATGGCCGATCAAACCCTAGATCTGTCCTACGACTTGGCTGATTTGGATCTCCCTTGCTCCTGCTTGCATCTTCTTTGAACCTGGAAAACTTGTGGGGAAGCACATCACCACCTAATCATTGTGATCTCATTCTCATTGTGTCTTGTGCTCAACATTTCTTGCGTGTCTTCTTCCTTAGGCTAGCCTTCCTTCTACAACTTTGAGTTATTGACTAATTCACAATCCTAATCTCCAAAGTGATTGACGGTTGAGATGAGATCTTAACATCACTTGAGATCAACCTTTGAGAATCATCTAATTCTTTAATGCAAATAACCTTTGCATTTCTTTAGATTAGCCCAGTTTATCTTATAAAAGGGAATTACTTTCATAACTAAAGAAATTGCTAAGGTTAAGGGTCAATTAGGTGACCTCCACACACCTAGACACTTAGGCCCGTGTGAAAGTATTTGCGAAAGCTACAAACATCAACCTATGGAAGTTCATTGTGAGCTTAGGTGAATGCAGATTTGTTTAGACTATATTTTGCATCATATGTAGAAGCTTATTTAGATACAACATCGATGGGAATTTGGGCTTTATTTACTGTGAAAAGGCTTGGTAAACCAGAGAGTCCCTAAGTCACATGACACGAGACACGGAGGACACGTAAATACGAGTATTCGACACGAGACACTGTGACCTCGGAAACAGGACATGAGGAACACATTTTATTTATATATATATATATATAAATTAATATTAACAAATTACAATTATACAAGGCTACAAGCACATAAGAAATACTAAATAGTCATTAAAACCACAACAATAGTCAATGACTCATGAGTCATTAAAATTTAAAAGTTAAAACCATAACAATAACTTGAAATTTAGAAGAACTTAGATATTAAAACCATAAAATGCATACTTTCCATAAAGTCATCAAAATCAAAATATATTACATAGATACTGAGGGAATGCCACTGGAAAATACAAAATAGTAGATACAAACTAAGTAGGAACCACGTCACTAGCGACGAGTCCACGACTCATCACTCTATCAATAATCCATGCCCTCCTCCATGTCATAATCACCATAAGTGCCACTGCCATCTGACCCTACTCCATTCTCCTCCTCTATGCTCAATTCAAGATCTCCTGCGTCTGCTGCATTTGCTGGTGTGGAGGATGACCCCTCAAGAGACTCATCATCAAAAGTCACTGGCTCTAGCACTGGGTCATTAAGATCCATGTTGGCTAACACCAACTCAACATTGTCGTCCAAGCCCATATCATCAGGAAACACATACCACATCTTTGTCTTGACCTTCAACCATTCCTGTCTTTGCCTATAAATAAGACGAAGGTTGGTGTTCACATACACCATTGTCTCTGCCCTGGATTGCTCAAGCCTACTCTTTTTCAAACTATATAGATTCCCATAAGTGCTCCAATTCCTCTCACAACAAGAATATGAAGTAACTTGAGAGAGGACCCTCAAGGCTAATTGTTGTAGAATAGGGCATGCTACCCCATGAGTTGACCACCAAGCATAGGCATCTTTGACCGCCCTATCTCCAAGTACATCATACCCACCAAATCTCTTAGTGCCAGTGGAGAACTCTACAAAGCCTTCCTCCACATCAAGAAAAGATGCTCTATCTTGAAATATCCTAGGACACGTTTAAAAAAACGAAGGACACGTTTTCAAAAATGGAGGACACGTTTTATGTTTCGGAGGACACAGCCAAAATCGTATTGGACACGTTTTAGGTCGTTTTTTGTGTCCGACACGTGAAATACGGGACATGTGACCCTGGAGGACGTGTCCTGTGACTATTCTGTAAAGATGTGCATTGTGTTTAGAGCAATACTATTACATCTAGCAGTCTAAATTACGCATTGTCAAAACAAATCATATATCATCTCCTTATACCATTTAGCTTTCCAAGATCTTAACAATTAGTTCTTGTTGGTGGATCCCTCAAAGTGTAAAATGAGTGCATTACGCTTATGAATTAATCGAGATGATGCTTTAACACATTGCATAAATGCTGATTCATATGATCTATTGTATGATTGTATCTATTTATTGAAGGCAGCTTATTGGCTGGAAACTGTGCCAAGAAAGCAACTCAACCACTTTAGGCTCAAGCTGGCCCTTGAACCAGAGGAGGCTCCCTCAAAGTTACGGGACTTTTTGTGGTTCAAAATCACTGAACAACAACCTATGAAGTACAATGGCCAGATTTGGTTTTGAGAGGTGGTTGCTTAGAGTTTCTAATCCCTGCTTAAACAAATAAAACCTTCTTTGCAAAGCTCTAATGAAAGGGCCAACATCCAACCATGACAGAAGACAATAGCTCAAATGAGTTTGATATAAGATCAAAGAAAATATCGGTCGAGAGTTTGTAATGTCCCCAAATTTTGGATTACTAGGCGAGGTGGTTAGGTGGGTTTTCCAAAACTTGTGTCAGCCTGGTCATAGGAGCAAGATTACTCCATTGGTGGGCCCAGAGAGTTTTAGAGGAGTTTTATGGGTTCGACTGGGATCACTTACCATATTTCATCATCAAGATCAATTCCACACAGTTTGATCTTGGTTTTGTTGCATTCCAACAATTTCCGTAAAATGAGGTTAATCACAGACATATTTTCATTATTTATGCTTAAGGTGTTGTTTCAAGTTGATTACTTGGAGAAATACCTTAGTGTAATAGCTCGTTGGAATCGGGGTGAAAAGATCTACATGGCAGAATGATAAAAAGGGGCTTTTGGGTGGCCAGTGTGACCACAAAGGCGAATTAAGCATTTTCCGGCATTAAAAGTGACTTTAATTAGTTTATAAAAGTCACTTTATTAAATAAAGAGAGGAAAAATGCTTTTAAATATTTAATTGGAGGGAAATGTCACTCCGCATTCGTGCATTGTGTGTGAGTTTGGAGAAAGAACTCTTGGAGAGAGTTTGAAGGAGAAGCTGGGGGTTTGGAACCCTAGCTGCCATAGCAGACTTCGGTGTTGCAACGAGATACCCTAGTTTGGGATTTGTGAGTGAAATCACTCAGATTTCACCGTCGGAATACAAAGGCGAAGAAGTTTTTCTAGAGATTCGGACCTGAAGAGGTTTTATCAGTTAAATCTGTGATTTCTTGTTCATCATTCTTCATTTTTCAGGGAGCAGACTTAAGCCAAATCTGAAGCCATTCCTACAGCTGGAGAAGGAAGAGATTTCCTCACATTTTTGTTGGGTGAATCCTCTAGACAAGGGTAGAATGTGTTCTGGAGTTGGAGGCGCAAGTTCTCTGTTCCTGGAGGCTGAGTCACTCTGCTCTGTTTTCTTGGGTCGAAATTTGTCTTCATAGAGGCAGAGTTTCCTTTATTGACAGAAGATTCTTTCAGTGTTAACCAAAGATTTGATGGCTGTGATAAATAGTAGATTCCTGGTCTCAAGGAGCACAAAATTCCTCCTTGAATGATTGTGTGTGGGTATTATTGGATACTGTGCTAGTTTCTTAGCTGGAGGATGCATTGCACTGGAATAATTGTTTTTCCTATCACTGGTTGAGGCCGTGAGCCATTCCTTAGGATTGCTGGTGCGTTTGGAGGGACAACAACATAAAATTGAGCCTTTCCTTGCTATCCTGCTGCGTGGAGCCATTTCTGAACACAGATCAACATCTGGAGAGGAGAACTGAACTGGTGGGATTGCTGGACTTGTACACCATGGGTTGCGTATAATGCTGTAGCTCTGAAGGCAGCGTGTGGCTCTGATTACTCTCATTGCAAGAATAAAAGGGCCGAGCATTCCCCAAAGGCATTTCACAAAGCTTCAAATCAGGTAGCGCTGTAAGGGAACCATTCCAGCCTTACTAAGTCACTGTATCTCCAGTTTTGGGATGTTTTGATGTGCTGTACAGAAAGGGGCAAATTCTGAGTTTATATGTGTCATTGAAGAGCTGAATACTACATCGAATCAGCCATTGTATCCAGGTTCCATGTTTTTCTTCCTGTTGTGTACTATTTCATGTATAAGGAATGATTGATGTATGCTGTTCAAAACATCTCTGGGTGATCTTTCCAAATTTCTGATGTTTAGAATTAAATAACAGTTGCTGGTTACAGTAGTTATTTCCATACATATGTGTGTCACTGTGTTGCAATTAGCTCCAATAAATATACTTACCTACTGCAGTTAATCACATCATGTTGTTAAGGGACTACATTGAATGAAAATAACAAAAATTCAGAATTTTATGGTCATTTTTGGAAAAAATTGTAGTGGGAATTTTACACAGTAATACTCAGACTGAATACCTATGTCAGCTGATAAGATTAGAAAGCATATGTAGATCCTTGAACAACTTGACAAAATATAAATTTCTGTTATGCAGAAGCCAACAATCTAATGGTGCAGAGGGATCAAAAGTGACAATCTGTCACTTTGATCTACTCAGTAATGAACATAACTTTGCAGTGGAATGTCAGGGAGGTTGATACTCAACCCAACCTTTTCCAGATATCCACACGACATCAAAATATATGAGGGACAACGACTGCGTAACACCAGAAAGACATACATAAAACACAATTCTGCTACTAGCTGAAGCCAAAAGCCTTTTATTTAAACCCTGGGAGTATTAGGCTATTACAGAAAAAAAGAGTCTTTGTTTGGCCCAAAAGCGAACCCTTCTTCATTGCAAATGAAAGAATATATAGAAAAATACATTCCTCCAGTTGTTACAAGCCTTTGGGAATACAATTCTAAACAATAAACTAAAAATAAATTAAATATCTAATTTGTTGCAAGCAATGTTGCGAACATCGGCATCGGGATAACGGCAAGGGTATGGAAAACCAAAATATCATAAAAATATCGGCAAACATCGCCAAAATTAAGATACCATAAAAATATCTTCAAAAATCGGCAAACATTGGCTAGGCCAAAAAATCATGTTTTCGAGATAAAATTGGGATGTTATCGAGATGTTCGCAACACTGGTTTCAAGAAATCTGCCTTTTTATTTAAACCCTGGGAGTATTAGGCTATTACAGAAAAAATGAGTCTTTGTTGGGCCCAAAAGCGAACCCCTCTTCATTACAAATGAAAGAATATATAGAAAAATACATTCCTCCAGATGTTACAAGCCTTTAGGAATAAAATTCTAAACAATAAACTAAAAATAAATTAAATATCTAATTTGTTGCACGAAATCTAGAAATGATCCATTGATTTCTGATTGACTGCCTTCATTCCTGGAACTGTTTACTCAAATGTTGCCTCACAATCTGCGTTTAAATCTGAAAGTAATCTTTATCCTGCTGATCCTCTGCCTTAGAATCTGGAGTTGTTGAAGCTGTTTCCACAAAATCAATTTACTGCCTATAAATCTGGCAAGCTGTCACCTGTTTTCCAGCTGTCCATCTGTTCTATTTTGGAAGAGTGCATTTTTGACCATCTGAATTCTTTATGCATTTAGCTGTCACAGTTGGCACTCTGTCTCTGTGTCACCTTCAAAGGATTATTGTATGAAGTTTGATACTGAGGCTTTGAAAGCAAAATTTATTTGCTAAAACATGACAATGTTCACATTTTCAATATTGTTTTCAAAGTATGTCAAAACATGAACTGCATAAATTTTCAATATTGTTTTCAAAGTATGTTAAAACATGAACTGCATAAATTCAGATGATGGGAATTTTATCCTGGATCTGTTTTTGCATGTAGTCTATGACTTTGTCTTAGACTTTATTGCTCATTTCTGCATTATCTGGTAGATTTAGATCATAAACAGTATCTACATTATCCCATGTATCGAGTCATCTATGCTTTTCATCGTGATTGAAATTTGGTCTAGGCTCTTGTTCAATGTTCACCACTGTAATTCATCTGATTTATCCTTTGCACAGAGAACAAATAAATTGATTGCATTCATTTGTTCTCACCTATGAGCTCTATTCTCAAAACATCTGACAGAAACCAACCATTTTTCTGCCTCAGATACCATGGACTTTGACTTGGAAATTGGATATATCTCCACACTTATTATTGAAAAATTAAAACCAGCCAGAGGTCCTTCCAAATAAAACATAATTCCATATGGCAAGTTCCTCAAGGAAAATGCCCCTTCAAGCATTTCCCATCTTTCTCTTCTCTGTGTTGTAATTCTATTCAATACTTCCCCAATATACAGAACTGAATTACCCATAGCTCGATTTCTGGATGCATCATTCCTAGAACAATAGAACTTGAGAAAGTTTGATCCATCAGCATTTCAACCATTCTAATAAAGGATCATCAGAGCTATAACAAAAATATCCTGGGTTCTTTTCTGTGCTCAATTGGTGCTCAATCGTCTTATAATCTCTATGCACCACTGCATTTTCTCTCCCATTCGATTTTTCTTCCCTACTTCCAATGTAGATAACATGACGAGCCTCATAAAAATATTTTACCAGCAAGTTCACACAGTCATTCTTTAGAATATCATTACAGTCATGCTGAAGTGAAGCTTTTGTGGGATAATCTGTGATGATTTTAATCAGCCAGTCCTTCAAGCTTGGTATTTGCAAACCATTTGGGATCATATTTACTATATTTGACGGATCCAGATTTCCATTTGTGTGGTCCAACAACATATGAATTTTTGCGAATAGAAATTTGTCCAGGGACCACCTCTACAGCCTCATCACTGGGCAGCACGCCTTTGTACGCCTTTGCTATTTAACTCTTTGTCCAAACTCGAATCACATAAAATACTTCTTAGTCCATTGTCAAATTTTGGGTTCACATTCAATGGTTGATTCTGTTGTGCCTGATCAACGAGAAAAAGCATGAGCTTTCTTGCCAATGTGTAGCCAGCCTCCCACCAATTAAACTCATCTGAATCACATGCAATTAGAAAGTACAAATCATCATTAGTGATATCTGAAACAAGATGTACAGGAGCACTATAATTGCGTAGTAGAGAGGGAATTGGTCTTTTGAGGAATGTCAACAAAAACAAACTCTTCTTCCTCCCTTTCACAATACGAAGAATTACTGTTGAAGCTGAATGACCTTCATTAATAAACGACCGCAGTGATTCTCCATTATAAACTGATGAAAGATGCAGATCCTTTCCATTGGAATTCGGCAACCTAATAGCCACAGGTATAAACATTGGTTCTTTTACCTTTTTTTGACAATTTCTACGCTGTTCTTGACCTGAAATGCTTAATGGCAAATGGAATACAAATCTGAAATTAAAGCATATCTGTTGGAATCTCTGTAAATGAAACTGACATCGATGTATCCAAAGGATATAGTAAACCACAAAATGGAACCATCAAAATCGGATCATCTGGTGGTGTTCTTCCATTCCATTACTGGAGAACTTCAAATATTATTTGCCGACAGTGCCAGACAGATACAGTAACAACAACAGTATGTGAAAAACCTTGCCATGTTTTCATTTTTGAAGCTGTTTTGCCCTTGTCTTTGTAATGAAGTAATGGAGGAGACACGGCCAAGAATAGGATAACAGTGACCCACAGAACAGTCTTTGAAGTGAAAACAAGCATTGATAAATTTTGCTGCATACAAGTACGTCAAAATCCAAATGGCCTTGGGACCAATTCGATAGTCCAAGGCCAGTCTTCTGACCAAAGCCATACCAAAAACTGTTGTTGTAATAACAATGTAACTGGGGTATTTAGCACCCTTTTCATTTTTGCCAGATATTGAAATTCAATGACCAGAGAGATGTGTAATGTGCAACTTGTAGTTGATGGATAATGAAGCAGCCAAATAGGTATCCCTTCCAAACCCTGCGAATAACTTCAATTTGACAGCGTGAAAGCATTCCAAATCACCTAATCCACAAACTGATGGAATGCAGAGGGGGGTGCTAGCTGTATGTGGTTTTGAATGAGGGGGGTTCGAATTTGATATGAGGCTGCCACGTCCACGAAGGCTGTTTGGAGAAAAAAACCAATTTCGGACCCCCCACCTCCATTAAACTGAGTACACAAGGCGGTCTGAAATTAACCTATAGCCATCGATATGTGAGCGTCAATATTCAGCATTGAAACTTACGTGTGTTTTACCTGCACTCTCCCATCATCGACCCCACATCTACAATAGAATCTTGCCACTTGTTCACCGTTGACTTCACACCTGTGATAAGACATTTACACTTGGCGGTTTGGCTGCTGTCGATTTGATTCATAAGTAACTGTACAGAAGCTTGGGTTTTTTTTATATATGTTTGGTCATGGGGAATTATCCCACATCAACCGGGTGGAGTGCCGTGGTGTTCATACTTCATATACACCAAGGCTATCATGCTTATTTGACGCATAGTGCAAACACTATACTCTCCTTCCTTGGCTTGGTGCTTGATGAGTTTCGCTTTGTCATGTGACTTGTTAATTGGTTGCTTGGTGAACTTAATTGATGAAATAAGCTTGGAGATTGGGCTCCGAGTCCGATATTTTTTGCAAAAAGTTTTATAGTTTAAATAAATAATTTTATATAAACATATATAATAATATTTCTATAAAATTAAAACTATTATTAAAAATAACCCAGAAACCTGTATAGGAACCTAAGTATGATCAATCCTCCAACAATGGAAAGGGTCAGACAAGATGATATCTAAAGGAAGACATTCACCAAGGAGATGAGAACACCTAATAAAGCTAGTAGACTTTTGGCAAAGGTATTTTTTTTGTGTGACATTTTGCCAAGAAGATATTACAATGTGACATTTTGCCAAGAAAATATTACAACATGATCCATTAACAATTGCTTTAAATGCTGGTGAATAAGTGATGTACTTCTTATTTGTGGGCCTAATTAATCTCATGCAATTCTCCTTTGTGTTGAGCAACAAAATAAACAACTTGAGCATAGAAAATTCTATGATCAACTCCACCAACATCTCAAACATCAATACCTTTAGCATATTACCTATACATTGCAACTTCAGAGACAATGCCTACTTATGCATGACTCACGAGTGAGCAAAGAAATAACATGAAATGCTTAGCCAACCGAGCCAAACAAATGCTGATCTCAAATTCATTTTCACGAGGATTTGTTTAAAGATCCATCGTTGAAGGAAAATTATCGAATTATCCTTTGCAAGGAATTCGACCATTTAGATCAAACAAGGAGAGCAATCATAATAAATCGAAGCACCTCACAATCTTAATTGCATCTAATAGGTAAGAAATATTGACGAAATAAAAAGGTGGAATCCCTGGTTCTCTAATGTCTAGGGAGTGTTTGAGAGAGTTAAATAGGCTCATTGGATGCCTCTTTAGTGTTCTCATGTGTACCTATGCTTGCGCACTCAAGTATGCTTGTTATTCAACCTAATAGGTTTAGATGTCATGCTGCCATGTTAGCAAGAGATTAAAGACGACAATAAAAAAATGATTTGTAATTTTAATTATGAGAAGTAGGAAAAACATTTGAAGGAAATTGCAATATCTCTTTTTCAAACCCCTATTTTGTACAGATGCCAATATGTAAATATGATGTATATATATATTTTTTGTGGGTGCTAAGTGACTAGGCTAGTGGGGTCTTTATGTGTATGATTGGCATCGATGGTAGAGATAGAGCTTGTGATTTTTCCAGTAAGCCCTTGTTATTCCATAATTGTAGCTTGGGGGTGGCATTCAAGTAGGAATCCGTACGACCAGGTTGGGAATGCTTCATTGGCATTCATTTTCCCACGACGAGATTTACTTCAGAGAAGTATGATATGGGTTGTTCGATATTTGGTGTCTTTTTAAAATTCTTTGTGGTGAATGTTTTTAAGTCATCCAATTATGAAAGTTTGTGCTTTGTAAGAAACATATAAGACTATGAAATTAAAGATAATGATTGTACTCTATTTACCAAGGCATTGGAGATTCAACGTGACACAAAAAGTTAAATAAAACTTCCATAAAAATGAACATGTAGGGAAACCTGTGCATGATTGATGAGAATTACATAGGGGCATTGCCTTGATTGAGGCATGTAGAATCATAGGAGTAGTAAAGACCCACCTAAGGGGTTGTAGGGAAGGAGGGAAGTCTCTAGTTGACAAGTGCCTTGTTAAGTAACAATTCCCTTTGGGAGCAAGAAGGTGACAAACCTCCAATAGGAGGGCCATTGTGCTATACCTCTCTAGTAGGTGTTGACTTATCTAATTAAGTTGACCATATGGGAAGAACAAAGTGGGGTTGTGGCATCAAGCCTATGTTTCTAGAGGCAAGCTTAGTGGTAAGTCGGGAGTAGTCCTTTCCAAAAAATCTCATGAGTAGAGTGGCCTTGGGAGCATTTGTACTCATGTATTTGCATATATATATATGTGTGTGTGTGTGCGTGTTTGTGTGTACACACACACACAGATATATATATATATATGTGTGTGTGTGTGTGTGTGTGTGTGTGTATTAGAAAATAGGTCCAAGTGCCAAATTAGTTGGAGAAAACACATATTTAAGTTTTTCTATTAGATAAATAATACACTATCAAGAAGTGAACCATGATTCAGAGTAGATTAGAACATTAAACATTTTGTACAAGTCTAATGTGCAATATCAATTACTATTTACAAAACTATAAATTAGATACCATGAAGTAGAATAACATATGAAGATGAACTAGAAAACATCCATTGTCTAGTTGTCATAAAGTTATAAACCAAATAAGATAAGATAAGCTAAATGTATTAATGTCCAAAGGATGACTGCAAAAGTAGGTCAATCGGACTGTGTTGGGTACAATGATGTCAATTTAAAGCAGGAGTGCTAAAGTGGTTTCTACATATGACAAAATTGAGGCAGTGAAAGATAATTCTAATCTAAAACCCTAGAAGGCCAACTCCAAAGGATGAAGTGGCAGTTAGGAAGAAGGATGTACAATATGTGTGGCTCATTAGCATATGGTGCTAGTTGTAAGAGGCAATCCTAGAGCACTAGAGCTCTCTCTCCTAAGCATCATTGGATGAATAGAGAAAGTTCAACATAGAAGCTTGTCTAGAAGAATGGGGGGAGAGGGGCTTGAGTGAATACTGTGTATTTGTCTAGAAGGGGTGTTGCTATGGTTTGCAACATCTCGATTGGTGATTGTATTGTCCGTTGGAATGAGGTTTGGTTAGGTGGTGCTTCAGGGATCTCACTAACATAGGAATAGAGCCTTGTGTCCTCACTAATATTGTATCATCTATTTGCATCCACTACTTGGTGCCTTGATTCAGGAGCACTATAAAAAGAGAAGTAATATGTCGAGTAGAAGTTAGTCTCTATAGTGGATGTGGATGAAGAAAGGAAGCATGAAGGTGATGAGCATCCTGCATATATAAGGCCAAGTATCTCTGGTTGGGGTACCTAAAAATTGGCCAAGTGTTTGTATATCATAGAAACGGTAGTGGAACTGTCCTTGGATCTTGTAATAAACTAGGCAACAAAAGATGAAGGGCTCATTAATCTCTACCTCATGGAAATGGCACAATTGGCAGATCTTCTTTGAGAAGCTAATCTGGTGGTCAGTTTCGATTCGTAATCTGTTAGACCCAACTCTAAACCGGTCCATGGGTATCTGAAGAGTGTGCATCTAGTGGCAAGATTTATAAGGGGTCAAATAATAAGTTCATCTCTCATTACCGAAGTGCTTAGCATAAAAGGGCATCTTTGAGCATAACCCACCTTGAGGGTTGATCCAATCGACTTGCGAAAAATTCTTGTAAATGTCCTTTTGTGATGATCATGTTTAGTTCCTATTGTGTAGGTAGAAGGTGGCTATGTGTGTATAGGGAAAATGTGAAAGTTGGAAGGCATTCAATCATAATGCTAACAAATGCTAGGATATCTGATACACCAACATACCAACATAGAGAATGGGCTAGAGAACTCATGGATCCGATGGATTTTGATGAGCAATGGGCCAAATAAGGGCACTGGTCTAGACCCTTTGTTGTATTGACAAAACTCCGAATATGGTGAAAGAGTGACACGCTGCCAAACACTGTCTCAAGCCAAAGGGATAAGCTTCAAACTTTGAAGGATGATGGGTTGGGGGACTAAATGCTTGCACCTAATGATACAACACTTAGCTTAAGATCCTCAGGGGGCACTTAGCTTAAGATCCTTGATTTATTTGATCCCTATGCCCTGCTAGGGAGGCTTCCCATGTGTTGGATTGTGTCAACAATGGTTGTTGAGGTGACACTTGCGACACGCCCAAGTGTTTCACATTTCCAGTTCACCTAGTGAGGCTTTGCACTACGTGCTAGATTTTTTTGTAACATTTTTGGCATCATTGCTAGTGAAAAGTTTAGTCCTCCTCGAGATCTGAAGTCTATGCTTCAACCTTTTTATTGATAAGTATTTTTCAAGTCCTATTTTAATAAACTCATTTAGTGACTCCACAGATGAATTTGGAAATTGTGAAATGTGACCCTACCTGGACATATCAAAGAAAGTGTAAAAGAATAATCCCTTCCAACAATTTTGTATTTGACAAACTTGTCAAGGTAGTGGCTGTCAAACCTTGGATTGAGCACAACTTTAAACTTCTTGATTTGATTAAGATACAAGGATTCTTGAACAAAATGCCTGATAATTTCTACCAATGGTTATCCGAATTTTATGGTGATACCCCAAGTCAAGATCATTTGGACACTTTTTCAGTAGCCCATGATTCTTGAGCAAATGTGGAAATAATTGAAGATGTTTGGATGAGATTGTTTTCGTTATTTGTATGTGGCCATGCTATAAATTTTTATATGAATCTTCCTGACTAAAGCATTTGAACTTGGAATGACTAAGGGAAATTTCCTAAAAAGGTGGGAGGATAAGTCAAATGTGGTTGCCTTAATTAGTGAATTTTTTAATTAATGACAAGGAGCCACTGAAAATGTTAGGCACTTCAATCGAAGGTTCGATAGGTGAGTAAAATCTATTCTTGCTAATTTCAAATCCCTTGACGATCTCATCTTTTTAAAGTATATGGATGCCTTTGAAGGTCATTTTACTTTTCTCCTTCAAAACAAATCCCCTCATGACATTTCACTTGCCAAGGAGAATGATTATGACAAGGAGAGCACACTTTATTGGAATTGTCCATCTTAGAGACCAAAATATGCCTAACCCACAAAGCAACTTCGTGAAAAGTACAATTAAGATTTTGAGGCGGCAACATCCCAACTATTGCAACACATGCTGATATAATTAAGAGGATTGATATCATGGAACCACATGCTGATTATCCACCAAGGCATCTTCATCTGCATAATGCCTTAATAAACTTGAAGTAGCTCATTAGAAACCCCAAGGAAAATCCTTATGTTCTTGTGTAGCAAACAAAAACAAACGGTATTTTGTTTGATATTGAAGAAATATATTTGTAATAAATGTCTTGATAGATATATAATGAAAAAAAACTACTTGAGAAAACTGAAAAATACATTTGCAATTTCACCATAAGATATTTCACGACTTTAGCTGAAAAATTAAATGCACATGCACAACAAAGGACACAATTATGTTTGGTCAAAGACAAGGGAAAAACCCACAAGGGCAAAACCCAAAAAAGATGATTTTATTTCTCCTTCAAGGAGTGTTTTACATCAGAAAATTTTAGCAGAATTTATGGAGAAAAACCTCAGCATTTAATTCTCTTGCAGACTTGACTTTACAGCTGCTTTAAATGCTGCTGACATCACCTGTACAACTGCTGACATCACCTGTATGGTTGTTGACATCACCTGCACAGCTGCCTCGATTTTCATGCCTGATCTCCAGCAGAAAATCCACCCTCTCCAATTCAGAAATTCAGCCCTCCAAGAAGTCAAAAACCTCCTCTCTCTCTCCCCTCATAAATGACTCTCTTGACTGAGTGAGTTGACCTCTAACTCTCAATTTGCTTTTATAGGCTCTCATAAGGAATCAATGGTTCATATTAATTCTCAATTGATGGTTGAGATCATGATCCATGTCATACTTGCATGTATCCCAAAAATTCACTTATGAGAAAACACGCTTGTGCTTTTTAGGAAACACACTTATGTTTTCTTAAAAGCACACTTGTCACCTTATAAAAGCACTTTGACTTTATTTCTCATAAAATCACTTTGTGGGTCCTCTTTGCCCAGTTCACTTTAATGGAAGGCCAACATTAAAGTGGGCATACACACTTTCCAAGGTACCAAATCTGAACACTCCCTCTTACCGAGGAAAGTGTTCTTTACTACTCCCATCTTATCTCTAATGTAGACATGCTTGCCCCTTGGCAAAGATTTTGACTTGAACTCTGAAGCTAATTCCCTGTAACTCACGTTCTCATACACTTAATGCTCACATGAATGCCTCTCTCTCTCTCCATGCACTTCTCACACAATTAATTCCCTGCCACTTTTAATGCCCCTTCATGCTAGGTGACCTCCTGAGTGACTCAAGCTCAAGCCTCCCTCTTAGCGAGGGAGGTCCTTTTGGCACTACCATTACCAAGATCATCCTCCAGACACATCACACTGTCTGCTGTAGAAGATCCTTCTGACTTTGAAGCTTCTCTTTACCTATCCCGGGGTTCCAATGGAAAATCTGTGCTAGTCTCTGATGCTCCGTCACTAAGCATCATCCATCAGTGTCATATCATACTAGCTGGTGCTCCTGCTAGTACTGAAATGAGCCATTCGCTCACCTCTCACAATCAGTGACTAAATACTTGGTACCTCCTCAATCTTTGAAGCCTCACACTTTTCCTCTATCTCATACACTGTCAAAGAATCTGATATCCACCTAGATCCTCCATGCATACGTTGTCTTCGCACTATGTACATCCTGTTTCCTTGATCACCAAGAAACACACCTTTTATCAGATCGTCTCCCACTGAATATATGAATACATGTCCCATCTTGAACATTGTAGCATATTTATGTAATATTCCGAATAGGAAATAAACAACAATATAAAGCAACATAAACAATAACTACAACAAATAGAGAGACATCATGAAAACAATGCAAACATGGAGAAAAGCTGAGCCATTTTATTATAATCTGAAAGAGGAAAATGAGTACAAAGGTGATCAGAATGATGGCACCTTGGCTTGCTCAAGGCAAGTTGAAAACAATCTCAGAATCCCACTGTGAATGGCTGCTCTCTCTCTCTGACTGCATAGCTCCCTGAGCTGCTGCTGCTGCTGGAACTGCCGCCTCTGTCTGGAATAGAGCTGCTCTTTGGGGCTGTTCCCCTTCTCAGAAAATTATGAAACTTCGGGTATGAACTCTCCCCCCAAAACCTGGAAAAACCCAGGAAGGAATTCCGGAAAGGCTGACCCAGAATTTGACCCCCTTGGGAAAATCACGCAGTCCAGGTGAGTACGCTGGCCCTGAACTACAAAATTGGAAATGATGGCCTCCTCTTGCTCTGAATGATGACTTCTGAAGGGTTGATCCCTTCACACTTCTCGCAGACAGAAATCCCTGATATCCCTTCACTCCCGATGTTGCCTCCCTCCAAGCCTATGTTATCTCTGAGTGTGACTGTGCTGCCTTAGTGACTGCGTGGCTGCTGTTTGAAAGGTATTGCGTGCTCTGCTTTGAAAATTGATGGTGAATCTCCTCACCTGAGCGGGCAGTCGAAGTCCCTCGAGGCTGAGGTTGGGATCTCCGCTTGGAGACACCCGTGTGCTGAACTACACTTGTATACTTTGCTAAACAACGTAAGCGTGCTCAATGTTTGATAGACAGAAAATCAGAGGATGCATAATAGATTGAGTGAGTAGCTAGTCTCTCCCTCATTTTATGCTTGAGACCCTAACTCTTTCTTGGGCCCCACTCAACTGCGCTGTCCCCTCATGCCACGCTGTCCCCACTAGACTGCACTGTCCTGGCCCACTTTGCCACTGCGCTGCCTGGCCCACACTGCCTCCACGTTGTCCCTCTCCCTGCACTGTCACTTGGCTCACCTGGGCCCCATGTTGAAATCCAAGTATGTCTAAGTGACTTTAGGGAGTTATTTTATCATATGTTTGGGTTATGGGTCCCATCACCCCTTTATTTTATGACTGAACATTAGAAAGGCAAAATCTGAGAAAAATTAATATTGCCAATTAGCTGCTGCTAATTGGGAATATTACAATCTATCATCCTCCAAAGCTGATACTGAGAGCAAGTTTACCTTCTGCCTTGGAACAAAAGGCACCTAGCTCACCTCCAGAGTCTCCCCACACTCAAGCTGGAATCTAACACGACCAACTCCAATCACCACAAGTATTGTGTCTACTCTGTTGTCTACCAAGTAGTTTGGGTCTGTCTCTGTAATACAAAGGAATACATCCCATACCGCTGTCATGTGGCAAGATGAACTACTGTTAACTACCTAAGTCCTGGCATCTTCATATCCAGTACTTCTCAAACAAGTGAGAACTCATTCTCAAACTTCTTGGTAAACTCACTCACCTTCGCAGAGGCTGCCACCTGACTCTCCTTCTTCTTCTTCTTCTTGTTGGGACATGTTAAATTTGGGCAACTAGGTCCAAACTCTGGGTTGTGCTGCTCAGATGACGATCCCAATATTTTTATTGGATTCCTCTTTTAGAGAGGTGTAAGATTGATCTAAAGATCATCTCGATCGGATGGGCAGAACATGTACTTTGAATTTATTCCACTTATGTGCTAGGTCGGCCTGGAATATAATATAGACTTAAATGTCCTAAAGGACGTGTCACACACCCCCAAAGATGCCTATATATTGGAGAGACTTGGAGTTCATTATACACACAATGTGTGGAGGATTTTCTTCTCTCTTGATGGCGATGGAGCTGCGTTCTTGGTGCTACGTATTTGTGGAGTATTCTTTGTCTGGGTTGTCTTGGGGTTGTGTGTGACACACTTGGCTGAATGACCTATTGGAGACTTTGCTGGTAGAAGCATCCTACTGATCGCCGTAACGCCTCCATTCATTCATTATCTCTGTTTTGGTTTGTCTTCCATCGATCTATTGATATGTTCTATC
Organism: Pinus albicaulis; assembly: GCA_034641835.2. Classification (NCBI taxonomy): domain Eukaryota; kingdom Viridiplantae; phylum Streptophyta; class Pinopsida; order Pinales; family Pinaceae; genus Pinus; species Pinus albicaulis. Next base: position 986,946,393 of record CM076572.1, read on the forward strand.
TGCTTCAGTATTTTGTGCCCTAATTTGAAATGGCATAGAACATGTTCTCAAATTAGCATGGTATCAGAGTTGAGGTGAACACAAAGCCCAATTTGTGTTGAAAAGCAATCTCCGATCTATTAATCCATTGTGAAACATACATAGCCAAAAAGGAGCTCGTTAGAGACAAGAAGAACTCCGTCAAGGCAGCTAGGGCAATTCTGTTGAGGGCCGCAGAAGGAAGCCTACTACAACAAGGAAGAAAAGGATGCATGGAGCCTTTTAGGAACTGTTTGTAGGGCTATTTGCTTCATCAAGGAGGCTGAGCATCTTTAGGAGTCTATGCAGGTCTATTTGGGCAACGAGGTGAAGAGAAGCCTGTTTTGATGGGGTTGTTAGGTGACAGTCAGATCTGTGGTAGGCCACAGGCCTAACCACCTTAAGAACATGGCAGCGTGGGAGTTTGTGGGGTTGTAAGATGCCCATAATAACAACACGCAATAAGAGAATCTCTCCTTGCCTAGGCCGCAACAATTTAAGGGTTGTTTGATGGGTGAATAGCCCTCATAAGAGGTTGTTGCAGGTCTGTTTGTATACCTGTAGGGTGCCGCCATCATTTAAGAGGGCAACTCTGTGTATAAACTTCCCTAAAGGAGCAGCATGGAGGGGCAACCTCCCATTGAAGGTTAGTCGCAGCCCAAATTAAGGATATTGATGAGGGCAGCGGGTCTGGAGATATCTAAATTTGGTTATTGAATATGCTGATAGAATGGCAGTGTATGCTGCTGTAGAAGGGAGCTGCTGGCACAACAAGAAGGACAATCCATGTTTTAACAACCATGTAGGAGGGCCGAGGTATGTATGACTATGTTTGAAGTGGTCATCTTCATTTTTCTATGAATTGAACAAATACCTACTATCTCTGTGGATTGGACGCCTTTCTATAGCATCTTGGACGATGGCATCTATAACCTTTGTTGATACTCAGGTATGTCTAATCTTTCTGTTGCAAAGAAGATATTATTCCTAACATACATATCAAATCTCTATAATGAGACATGCATAGACGTGATCTCTATGGTGACTTCGACCTCTGTGATATGAAAGGTCCATCAACCTCTGTGATACGAAAGGTCAATTAACTTTGAGATGCAAAGGCATAGAAGAACAAGAAGCAACTTCCTGCACTCTACATCTAGAGTCACTACAGTGAAGTTAATCGTGAAAGATAAAAGCATGTCATAAAATCACTGTGACAACTCCAGAAAAGTTGTAGACCCTCTAAGAGTTGAGTCAGCTAGGAGAAGAAGATATGTTTAGTTTCTTTGTCTCAGATTCTGAATGGCCAGATTTGTAGGTCTACTGGTGGAAGCTCTAGGCATAATTCTTTTATGGTAATCTTTGTTATTGCGGATTGGATTTTTGTATAAAATGGTCGAAGACCTCTTCTGGTGGTGAAAACAAGGCCAAGGAAAGGCTGAGTCTCCCCTAGGAACAATGTTGTAGATTGCAGGTGGTTATCACATTTGTTTTTTTTGTGACTGTGTGATCACTAGTTCTGAATTGGCCACATGCCCTGAGGTAGCCGCAGGTCCAAACCTAAGTTGGACATGATGCCCTAATTGAGGGTCTCTTATGTGCAAGGGAAGCTAGAAAAGTTCTATCCCTAAGTGGCCCAGATCTGTGCATAAACAAAGAAACACATGTAACATTTATTGATGACTTGAGGTAAGTAGACTTGATGTAGTAAGGCTAAGCATGTGATGCATAGGCAGGATTTCGAGTGAAGACACATATTTGCAAGTCCTATATCTGAAAAAAAAGTCGACATTCTTAAGAAATTGTTTTGGTGTACTTGACAAAGGCTATAAGATCTTTACATGCATGAGCAGTGAAGTGCCTCATATGACAGTATTATGATATTGACACAGTTGAACAGTGACAGTGGTTGTGAACCAGCATATACCTGAACTTAACCTATTGGTAGTTACCTTAGAAAGTGTCTTGACCAGATTTATCCTGTTGGATGTTGGGGCAGAAACATTGATGAGCAGAAGTACCCTTATGACTGTGCTAAATATGCGTAAAAGAAAGATGTCATATAAGGTATGGACTGGCATGTAGAAGGGTAAATTTAGTGTTTGGAACATCTGTATGACTCGTTCCAAGGTCTGTGAAATTTAAGAGACAAATTGCTGAATTGAGATCTGAAGACTTGAAGCCCTAGATTAGTTAACCATTAACTGTAGTTGGGCAGATCTGGAAAATAACAAGCAGTGCAGATTCCAGAATGCAATGCCGGATGTAGTAGATGAAGTTCTCAAGTGCAAAATCATGAGAGAAGGAATCATGATATGTTAGAAGGTAGATTGGGATCCCTAGTTTTGTGGGTTGTAGTAAAGAAAATCTTAGAGGGCTGTTTGAGGAAGCTACAACAGACCTCCACAGAACATCAGGCAGTTGCTGTAAGGTAAGTATGAGTACTTCTGACACAAGCTGAGGCTTGTAGATATATTCTCCCTGTTTGACAATGACATATGTCAGAATATGTATGACCACGAAGCTTGAAATCTTCAGTACTGTTAATGATGAAGAAAACAATGATGACAGTTCAGAAGGTATCTCTGTAACCGCAAATTTGAGGAGCTAAATCTGTGATTCTATGTCACTGTCATTATAACTGTGACATAGACAGACACCCATGTTTACGAGATTCATAATAGCATTAAGCTTGTGACAGTATCAGTCTTACATTACAGCGTAATGATAAACCTGAAGTGTGAACTGAGAAGTTTTTGCAGCGTTTAGTCACGTTGTTGGAGTCTTGAACCATGATCAACAAAGCCTGTGAAGTTTTGAACAAATATTGTATATGATATATGCATGATAGCTATATGACAGTATATGGCTATGTGTAATATCCCCAAAGGGAAATAACCAGTAATAAACAGAAATATGCCAGACAGATATAGAAAACACAATGCTGAACCAGATCATGAAACCATTACACATAGAATGCCATAAAACTGAGCCATTTTATTAATCTGAAAGTACATAGAGAGGAGTACAAGAAAATCAGAATAATGGCTGCAACAAGGACAACGTTCTAGCTGGCTGAAGACTGCTCTGAAGACTGAAGCTGGACTGCACTGGAACTATGAGCTGAAGACCAAAAGATAGCTGATATCAATACTCCAAACCCTCACCAATGAAAACGCTGTTTCTGCTAGTGACAGCGCTGAAGCAGATGTGGTGCTGGTCACCAAACCCTCCAGATGAAAAGCTCAGCTCCTCAAGGCCCAAAAACGCTGTTAAGCCCTGCTCATATGTCCCTGCTCACTAGATCAGCGTCCTCCCAGATGGATCAGCGTCCTATATGCTCAGATCTGCTGGATCTGAAGCCTGCAATCCAGATCTGTGTCTTGTCCTTCCAGATCTGCGTCCTCCTATATCAGATCTACTGCTATCTCTTCAGATCTATGTTAGATCTGCCAATATCTCCTCAGATCTGCAACCTCAAAGGCTGGATCTGATGTTATCTCTTCAGATCTAGGCTGGATCTGCCAGTATCTCCTCAGATCTGCAATCTCCCAAGCTGGATCTAATGCTATCTCTCCAGATCTGCAACCTCCAGAACCAGATCTGCAAATATCTGCTCAGATCTACAATCTCCAAGGCTGGATCTCCCGATGTGCCTTCAGATCTGCGTCCTCCTCTTCCTGCTGGAACAGCGTCCTCACTCCAAGACTGATCTGCGTCCTTCCTGCTGCTGAAACTGCGTTTTTCCTGCTAGATCTGCGCAGCCACTAGAAGGCTTCTTCCTCTCAATTCTCTAGCACGAAAAGTGCTACCAAGTCCCAGGCGAAGGGTGTTACTCGAAGAAAATAACCTTACTAGGGCGGGCACTCGGGGGTCCCCGAAAGCCTAAGGGTGAAACCGGAAATAACCTTACCGAACGAGGCACTCGGTCCCCGAGAGCTAAGGAGGTGAGATCTCCGACCAGGAGACACTCGGTTGCACTAAACGGTGTTGCGGACGAGCTAAACAACCAGCGTGCGGAAACGGACGAGAAGTCCCAACTCTCCAACTAATAATATCAAATCATGAATGATCCAAATGAGGTGAGACCTCTCCTTTTATAATGCCAAACTCCCCTCCAAAACTCAACTGCGTCCTTACTCTCCTTTGACCTGCGCAGTTTACCTTGGGTCAGCCTGATGCCTCCCCCATCATATTCATGTGGACCCCCAAGGCCCCCTCTCTAAGTTACAACGTCAATCTACTAGGAAAAGAACACCTTATTTATGAAGTGAGGTGACTAAAGTGAGGTGACCCCTCTTATTTCTCACTTTATTTATTATTTCTAGCTAAAGCGGCAAAATAAAGCAAAAATGAAATATTCCAATTAGCAAGGCTAATTGGGAATATTACAGTCTCCCCCGGCAAAACGTTGCTTGTCCTCAAGCAAGCACGTTCATATGTGTTTATTTATATTATTATCATGTTTGTTAAACTGCTGCCCTCTTAAGAAGTGCTTTGTCTTCAAAGCGTAATGAATAAGATTCTCTCTAGTTGTGCACATTGCTTATCTATTTTTATGGGTTAACTTTTGCACGACAGGGTTAGTCTTCTTCCTTGCGGACCCCACTACAATTTTTATTTATTATTTACTTATATATTTTATTATTATTATTTTAGTTATATATTAATAAAGTAACTTTATAATAATTTAATAAAGTAACTTTATGATAATTAATTAATGTTTGTTAATCTTATCCTCTTTTTATTTTTATGTTTTATTTTAATTTTTTTTGCACGCATTATAATCAAATTCTTTTGAAATGGTCAGTTGTATGGTCATGCCCATACAATTTTTGTTGGTCTACTATTACTTGTATAATAGCTTTCTAATCTGGAAGAAAATATCAGAAGTGTTGAAGAAGGGTGTTTCCTAGGCTTTTGTCCTTTTGGCCTAGGGAGACACATAAATGACCTTTTGTCCAATGCTATTATGAGTTTATTAATATCAAGGGGGGTGGGGAGGGGGCTAATCTACTTTTAATGTGGAGATGTACTAGGTACTTTAAGTTATTAAAGTCACATGTGTTTTAAAAGTCATTTAATGTGAAAAAGTACCAAGTACACATTATATTACTAAAGTGAATTTTATATTCTTAAAGTGACTTTATGTGGAAAAGATGACCATGGTACTTGTTGACCACTCTGTGTCAACTACCCTATAGTAGCATAACTACCCTATAGTAGCATACATTTTTTTCCATCATGTTCGAGCAGTTAGACATCTTAGATATCATCATCATCTTTCAACAGTTTTGTAGAAGTTGTAATTCCAAATTCTGCAGCCTTGTGGCCATTGTAAAAATGATTCTAGTATGAATATGAAGCCATATAAAAACATCTAGGTAAGACTTTGATTCTTAGCAAAGAGTTTCACTCTAGGGAGTGTTTTACCCTCCACCAATTATTCACATTTTCAAACCCAGATAATTTGCAGAGTTTTTCTCCCTCACATACCCAAAAGCTAGAGTGGGGCTCGATGGTAAGGTCTTAAGTGTAGTCCTAGTGTTATCTTGTCTATGTAAATTCTCATACTAGATCATTTGTTATGTGTCATAGAATTTGGCTGTGTCTAGAGGTCATGTTTTATTTGTAAAATTTCCCCTTCTGTATGGGATGACCATGTCAAATTTGATGTAAAAAAGTAGTATTGTCTAGGAATATTTTAGGTGGATGATTAATCATAATTAGACATCATCACCTAAATAGTTTTTAGACCCACTGTGAGGGTGAAAATGTGTTTAATCCCCTCTATAGTCATTTAATTTATTTTTTGGCAATAATTGGCAAAAATTTAGTCAGAAAATGGTCAAAAAATTAAAATGAGAGAAAATAAAAATTCTCTCCAAGTGAAATAACGAATTTTTGGAGGAGATTGACTTTCCCGAGGAAGATTAGATTTGAAGGATTCATTTCCAAGGTAAAATATTCCCACAAAATGTTCCAACTTCCTTGGACTAGAAAAAATAATTTCTCAAGGAAAATCAAATTTTTGGGTACAGGTTGTTAACTTAAATTTGGCAATTTCGAGGAAAGAAATTGGAAAATATTTTTGAGGTCCTCTATCAAAGGAACTTAAAGAATCAAACCTTTGGACCATGGTGGTTAAGTCAAGGAGCATTTTTCAATATAAAAAGGTTGGAAAAATATTTATTGGAATGGTATCAAAACCTTCATTAAGGAATTTGAATTTCTTCTTCTAGATCAAGGGACAAGATTAAATTTTGGCATGGATCAAGTCAAATTTGTGCAACTTCTTGGATCTATCCATTTTTCACTTGGAGGGGAATCTAGATCTCTGATTCTTTTATAATTAAGCCTAGGGCTCCTCGTTGAAAACATCTCCGGATGGTGTAATTGGCTCTGGAAGCTTTGTAATACTTTTCCTGATTAATAAAAGCAAAAGTCTTTGTGGGTAACACTATGGTGTATTTCTTTAGTTTCATTTCTACTGATATTTTTATTGTTAGTTCTATCTGCCTTTGGATTGATTAGTGTTCAATTATTTTGCAAAATTATTTGGGTTGAGGAAAGACTGATGATTAGGCATATCTAGTGGATTTTAGCTGAGTCCCTAGATTCCCTTTCCTTGTGCCAATCAACTCAAGTGGATCTAACAAATCTGTCAAGTGTGCGTAGAAAATTTTATTTGATTAGATTTCAGGTACTGGTGGAAGTTTTTTAGCTGAACCAACCAACTACTTGAAGCATGAAGGCTAAGAACCTATAATGGGTTCACTCAAAGACTCATCATAAGAATATTTTTGAAAGGGGTTTCCTGCCATTCACTCTAAAGGTGAAAGAATTATTTAAATCCATTTACTCTTTCATCTAATTATGCAATAAAATAATAAATCTTCTAATTAGAGCAATAACCCTTGTCTATATTTCTTCTTTTGTATATATAGGCTTTTGGTGTTTGAATTCGATTTTTCTTGCAGATTTGAAGAGGACGTCAAGGGTTTCTTCTTGAATTTGTTTTGTAGTTAATTAATTCAAGATCAAGGAAGGAATTCGAACTTCAAGTGATCAAGCCTTCACCTAGCCTAGACGACTATGGTTTAGCATTAGCATTGCAATTTTGTGAGGTCCGTCAACCATTTTTTCATGTGCGTAGGCTTATAAGGCCTCTCTAGGCCTCTTAAGGGTTTGATCTGTCAATTTGTGGCTCTATTCCTCAAGAAAAAATTTATCTGAGGCAGTTGTAAGGCCTAGAGGCCCTGTCGTCACTGCAAATTCAGAATATTGGCAAGAATCTTACATTCGAAAATTTTGCAAATAATTTTTCTGAATTGCTTCACTATTTTCTCACTAAAATTTGACTTGGGTTGGCTATCACAGGTTCATAGATTAATATTTTGGGCTCAAGTCTAATTGCAGGGTTTGTCCTGGCTAGCCATTGGGTTTGCTGGCCACTCTAAGGCTAGCCGCAGGCCTAATTAGGCTCATTTCCCTAGTTGCAGGCCTATTTAGGTCTCCTTTTTGTTGCATATAATTAAGAGACTAACCACCGTTGTATTACAAGTCTGAATTCATTGTTTGCAGGGGTTTTCTATCACTTGTTTGGGCTTGGAAACTAGCTCTTTTAGATTTGATCACTTGGAGACTATTTATAAAGCTAAGTTGCATGAAACGGGGAAACGTGTATAATTTTTCGAAACGGGCACGGGTACGAAATTTGACCCCCCCAATTTTTGGAAATGGGGAAATGCGATATATATATATATATATATATATATATATATATATATATATATATTAGGACATTTAAGAAATGTTATGTGAAATCATGATAAATTATAATTTATTATGTTTAAAGTTTAAACATTATGAATAAATTGTCCAATGTCAATGGATAAACTATAAGTCTCTAAATTTACATCACATTTACTCATGAATGATCACAAACACATAATGAAAATAACAATATCGGAATATCCAAAATCAGACTTTATTATATATCCAAATTTGAAAATCAACCTTTATTATATATATGAGGTTGCAAGTACAATAGAGACTATGAGGCTGCAAGTACTATAAAGACAAAAGAATAATACTCATCATCATAATCCTCAAAAAATAGAAGCAAAAACATGCTCAACAGTGGATGGTGGAGCTGAAGAAGATGATTGGCCAATTCCACTTCTAAGCTTCTGGTCCTCAATATTCATGGTAGTGAGAGAGAGCTCCAAATCAAGGCTTTTTGGATCCACATCCCATTCTTTAAAATGACCACTGCTATATTCTGGACCCCTACGAGATGCAATGCAAAGGTTGGAGTGCACGTAAACAAGATCCTCTACTTTCCGTGAGCCCAACCTGTTGCGCTTTATAGAATGAACAAAACCATAGGTGCTCCAATTCCTTTTTGCTGATGAAGAGCTTGCCACTTGTGAAAGGAAATGAATGGCAAGCTTTTGCAAATGTACACCATTTTCTCCATGACAAATCCACCACCTAATTGGGTTCTTGGTGCTTCTTTCCTCTAAAGATGATATATTTGAATAATCATCTAATCCTGCAGCAAAATTGACAAATTCTTCCTTCACCTCCCTGTGTAGATGAACTGGAAATTTCTCATAAGGGATTTTTTCACCCCATTAGCCACCTCTCCATCCTTATGGGGTGCCCTCGTCTACCCATTGCTTTGAGCAATAAGCTCCTCATCATAAAATTTGGGGTTCAAGCCATGTGCTAAAGTGTTCAATGGAGTGTTGAAATTGTTCCACCTATCAACAATGAATTTCTTGACTAAATCAGCAAAATGATCATCTACAAAAAAAAGCTGTGGAGACTCTTGTGAAATTTCCATAGTTTTCTCAACCATGGAATCCATGCCATCATATACCTCTCCTAAGAAAGGTTGGTCAATGTGAGCATTCCGAAGAAGCTCAAATGCAGGGGTTGTGAACTTTAGCAAGAAATATATCTTGCTGCACCAATCCTCATCAAGGCACAATCTACGCACCATATATCCCCTCTCTGAATTTTCCTGTCTCCACTCAGCCCAAACTTGACTCACCACCATAGAAACTAATGCTTGTTTAACCTCAAGAAGGTGACACAACATTATGAAGTTTGAGGCATATCTTGATTCTTGTCTCAACAACTTTTAACAACTCCAATTTGGAGTACTCTCGAAATATTGCTTGAGATTGGTGGTGGTTGGTGATGAATTTAACATTCTCCCTTGCTTCCCCTGTGATTTCCTTTATCCATGGAACTTTATTGTCGATCTCCTCTAAGATCAAATTCAAATTATGGACAATGCAGGGTGTCCGAAAGATGTGGTCATACCTCCCCTCAATAATTAAACCTACAACTTTGCAAACTAGTGCATTATCTGTGATAGCTTGCACCACCCTATTAGGACCTATTTGTTTAGTAGATTTTATAATAACTTCAACAATGATTGTGCATCATTTACCTCTCCTGAGCAGTCTTCCACCTTTAAACGCATTGCTTCTTTTGGTGAAGTGGCAATGATATTTATTAATGGTCTGCGCTTTGTATCTGTCCATCCATCTAATACTATGGTAACCCCAGAGCTACTCCAGGAAGAATGAATTGGTGATAAGATATCACCCACAAGCTCCTTCTCATTTTTGAGACGCTGAGTTCTAACTTTCTCATAGTTGGGTCCGTTGTACCCTTGAGGAGCTTTGTTAACTGCCCTTATCATATTATGCCAGTAAGGAGAGCGAACAACATTGAATGGGATACCACATGCATAGATGCACCTAGCCACTCTGGAATCAACTTCTTCTCTTGCTTGCACATTCACTAATTTAGCAATTCTGCTATCTTGAACTGTAGCAGATGCCCCTATGGTATTTTTGGATGGTGGTTGTTCTTGTTGTTGAGTGGCTCGCCTCTTCCTTGCTTCAACTACAATCCTTGGTTCAATGTTTGTGGAGCTTGAGGAGTAGCTTGACTAAGCTCTTCATGCCTTCTTTTAATTCCATCTGCCTCATCTTGCTCTCTTTGATATGCCCTCGTCATCAATGGGTCTGTTGTATTTGTGCAACTTGCAATCCCTTATCGTTCTCCATGCAAAATATGTGCCTTCACTCTTGGGTAGGAGCCCTTGTACGAATTATTGCAAAGATTACATCGCCATACCCATGAGCCACCACCTCCACATCTTTGAAGCTTCTGAACATGCTTCCAAGGAGGATAATATTCAACCCTTGGATTGGACTTGGGGCTTGAAGTTGCACCTTCGTTGGAAGCCATTGTTGCCAAAAAATAAAAAAAAATAAATCTTAGATCTGTAAAGAAAGTGTTTTTCATATTTTTGGTAGCATAAACCCGTGAAAAATAGAAGAAACAATGGGAAAAAACTAAGAAAATGAATGTTTCTTACCCAAATAAATGTTATGTAGCTGAAGCTACCCCAAAATGGCACAAAAGACGAGAAATATTGCTATAGCTGAGCCAAAAACCAAGAATGTTGTAGCCGGAAACTTCCCACTCCAAATGTTCTTTTGAAATCTCTTTCTCTTGCTGCTGAAATCTCCTTTGCTCACTGGTGAAAAAACCCTAGTTGAAGCACCGCTCTCTTCCTCTTTTCTCCTTGCTAAAATTGCCAGTCTCCAAGTGAAACGACTTGCTCAATTCGTGTGGTGAGGGAATGAGGCGAGAGTCTTTTTATAACTTGAGAGAGCCATCTAGAAGCATCCAAAAGATACTCTACTGGCCAAAAATAATAATAATAAGAAAAAAGGGAAAAAAACCAAATTAAAAAGTATTAAATTGAGGAAGCACCGCCGTACGACCTGGAAATGCATTTTTGACCGTACTATGCCACGTTTCCTCCACGCGAAACGAGACAATATGGCTTGAAACGCGTTTCTAGGCCGTACGATACGTGTTTCAGCGTTTCTGTTTCTGTTCCTTGGGGAAACGACCCCTCGAGCAGCTTTTCCTGCAACTTAGTTCTAAAGCTAGCCACAAGGCCTAGGGGCCTTATCTAGTCTAGTCGCTGATCTTTTTAGGGTCTGCTCATACCTTGTTTGTTTTCAGGGCTAACACATTGTTGTTTGCAAATTTTGTCTCCATAATTTGAAGGGTTTTTCATTGTTTTTGTGTCTAGGGCTTTGCCCTTAAGGTCTGATCTTGATATATCATTCTCTGAGGGGAAGCCGTAGGCCTATAGGCTTTGCTCCTCCTAGTCGCAAGCCTCACAAGGAGGCCGAATTCACTTCTAATTTGAAGCATATTAACTGGAGGGTAATCACAATAGGATTTGATGATAAGGGCTTGAAAGTAATCATAAATCATCACACATGAGCCATAAAAATTTAATAAGATTTCTAACCCTTTTCTCTTGCTTGGTCGTGGGCTCTTGTTGACTGATCTCTCTCTGCGGTGGGGTTTTTTAAAGGTCTGGTGCAAGTTCCTTATCACTGAAGTATACTGCTAATTGTCTTGTGCTTCCATCTTTGCGCCTGACAGCTTGAGGAGCAAAGTGGGTTGTAGAAGTGCTAGTCATCATTGTGATCTCCTCATTTTTTAGTTTAGAGACTAACTTTTTTTTTGTTTCTCTCTTGAGCATATCAAAATTCCACCACACTGGTTGCATCATAGTTGCATCCTAGATCTGATTTCCTAATTACATCTCCTTACTTGCATATATAATCTACTACTTGGATTAACTGCACTTGAAATACTTACTGTCTTGTTTCATTTGCAATTAAATATCTTAAGTAGTCTTTCTAATCACTGTTAGCAATCTCATTTTCCATCTAATAAGTGTAACTTTATTCAACATTTCTTACTTGTTTCAATTGTCTAAATAAGTAAGAGACATCTTAAAAACACAATTGTCTAAGCCATTGTGAGATCGTGCTCTAATATATCTAATAATCTTTGTTTCATTGAGTAATTGCTATTGCTTCATTAGTTATTGTATAAACTAATCTTGTGTTCTAAGTGTTTATTGTAATCTTGGATTGACATCTATTTCTTGAAGCATTTGATTTAATTGTGACTCATTGAAGCATTGCATCATTGTTTGCATCCTAGAGTTGGATTTTGCATCTTTAAAATCTAGCTCCAAGCATAAGCTTGGTTGATAGAAAGATAGGACCACCTTCCTCACACTAATTTGAGAAGCTTGACCCTTGCTCAACGGTTAAAACAGGTGACGATGCAGATTTCTTGCGGGCAATCTCTTGTAGGAATGGAGGCACTTTGGTCGTTAGAACTCCTTGGTAGGTATCGTTAATGAGGCCTTAACCTCCTTCCCCAACAATTCCTTCTACATCCTTGTGTAAGACTTGTTTCAAAACAATTGAGGAGAAGGATTTCATCTAGATTAGGCATTTAATTAAAAGTAACCGAGTTTTTGCATTTCACCTAGATAGGTCTTGCATTCATCTTGCACTTTTTTCATTTTTATTATTGGGTTATTGTTTCTAGAATTGTGTGCTTGTTCATCTATTTGCAAGTTTTATTTGTCATTCTTGTACTTGTCCACTTTATACTTTGAATGTCATATCATCATTGATAGCCTTTGTTTGAAGTACAAGTCATATTTCCTTGCAAGTTTCTCATAAGGTATTATTGCTCATATTTCTAGTTGCTTATTCATTGTACTAACATCTTTCTTGAAGCACTGGTTATCTTGTCACTTGAATTCTTTTCCATTGTGCAAGTGATATAGTCTTTATTGAGCATTGTTATATGGCACTGGTCTCTAATTTGTTAAATCTTATTGTCGCCATATTGATCTTAAATTGTATTTACATATTGTTCATCATTAATCACACTTGCTAATTAATTCTAATTCAAGTTGCATAGAGAGGTAGTTGTCTTTCCCTTAGTCTCCTAGAACTTGTTGTTCCAACAAGCTTCCCCTTTTCCATCCATCTTTAGGGACTACCCCCTTATCTTGTCTAGGAGAGAGCTCAAACAAAGTGATTAAGGATTAGAGTGACAACACCTACTTTGAGGGTTGCGTCTCTAAAATTACATTTGGTGGGATTGGGATTTTGCCCACATTGAGGTGTGCATTTTAGGCCGACAATACTAAAACATTAAAAGTATTGGGAGTCTAATTAAAAAGGGGACCACACGAGGAGGAGTTAAGTAGGGGACTAATCTCCACACTTGATCTATTGGTTTGAGATTGAATCTCAACCATTAGATCTTAGGGATAGGGTTCCAATCTTTTCTCAAGAGGCAAAAAGCGAGAAAATGAGTTTTTGGAGGCTCATTTTTTTTAATCTTATGAGGAGATTGAGAGGAGAAGAGAGTTGAACGAAGGGAGGAATATTGCTATACTTTGAGTAAGAGAGATCGAGTTTTGTTTAGCTGAAATTTTGGGTGTATCTGGCTTCAAGCAAGCCTGGATTCTTTAGCTGAAATTTCTCTGTGTATCTGGCTTCAAGCAGGCCGAGTTTTGTCCTCAATTTTTAGAGAAAAGCACGCCAAGCTTTGTCCTCATATCAGGAGAAAAGTAGGTTGAGCCCTGGCCTCAACATCTGGAGGAAATAGGCCGAAATTTTGGGTGAGAGCTGACCTAGATTTGAGGCCAAAAATTTCGGGTGATAGAGAAACCCAAAACACGTCAGACTACAGTGAATGAACAAAAGTTATTTTTGCACAGAACTAGAAGTACTCTTGCCGGAGTTCAAGGCTTGAGTTTCAAGGAGTAGTTCTGTCATCTTCAGGCCTAGAATTCGAGCAGTTGTACAGAGTTTGAGCAAATAATTAGCCTGTGTAAAGGACCGTGTGGTGGCTTCATTATGCTTGTATTATCACAGTGCCTACAACAAACAAATCAAGGGAGATAAGTAACCTTTTGTCTATTGTAAAAATTCCTTAAGGAGCAAAAATAAAGCCTCCTTTCAGAACTGGTTTTCCCCAATAGTGGGGTTTTTATAGGGTCAAGTTGACCAAAAATTCTTGTGTCTAATTATTTCTCACTAATATCAGTTGTGCACAATTATTAGTAGAAGCACTCTTTACATGTTGCAAATGAATTCATGAAAACCTATATCAACATGTCAAAACATATGGGTTGGGTTTGAAAAACACTTGCAAAATTTGTAAACTGGGAAAGGATATAGATCATTCAATTTTCTAAAAAGTATATTTGGTCTTGTATTCACTGGTTAAATATTCATTCCTAGCTATGAAAGGTGGATTAAAATTGCATTCTACAAGTAGATTAGAAGCATGCTGCACTTTGCATTGAATTTTCACATCTTCATATTCAAAACCGTTAAAAGATAGCAAGTTAGAAGTTGGATGGGTTCCCTATTTCATAGTGTGAGGTCTAATTGGGACTGCATGTTAGGAAGAACCCATGCTGAATAAGAGGTTAGTTTTCCTATGCTAACATGTGGTCAACATGGAAACCATAGTTAAGGATATCAAAAAACATAGAAATTAGAATAAATTTTGCCCCTATTTTTAGGAATTGCTTGAGTTGTAACTCGACAATTTGTTAGATTGGTAATGAATATTTCTATTGAATTAAGTTTTTCAGTGTATGATACAAAACCTATGATGAGTCCCACATGACTTGTATATTTAAGTCGGTGTTGAAAAAGTTGACATCGACAAAATGTCAGTGAGAGTTTTGAAAACATCTTTTCGGCAACATTTGTGAAAAAGTCAACAAACACTAAAAAAATGCAAAATATATTCATTTTTTTTCTTTAGATTTTTAAACATATAAAGCAACAACAACATGAAATAAACACATTGACACATAAATATAAAGAAAACACTGAATATATATGATGTAGTGGATGCCAAATAATAATGATAAATCAAAGTTGATACCAAATCGTGCTAATCCTTGATAATTGTCCAATCAAGGAATCAAATGTGGAGAACCAATACAAAATAACATCACATATATAAATGTATTTCATCATCATGAGTTATATGTAGCAAAACAAACAAAATGAGCAACTAGTTATCTGAGATTAGTGCCCTCTCCCCCTTTTACGGGAAAAGATGATGGGTTGTTTGACAGGCTCGCCCCTAGCAGTTGAAGGTCCTAGCCCTGCACCCAATGTCAAACAATGAATGTTGGGTATGGAACTGTGCTCTCCTATATCTGTAGAAGATGGTGTTGATGCTCTCACATTCTGCTCCTCCTCCTCCTCCTCTTGCTGCTTTGTAATGTCCCCTAATAATAATAAAAATAAAAATAATAAATAAATCATATAATATAATATTAAAATAAATAATAAGTCAATAATAGTAAATACATAATAAATAATAAAGAGAATATTAATAAATAAATAAATAAAATAGTAAATAATAAACTGGAGTTAACAAAAATAAAAAAAGAATAAAATAAGAAAGAGTTAAATTAAGAAAACTATAAAAATAAGTAAAGTTAACAAAAAATAAAAAGGAATAAAATAAGGAGTTAAATTAAGAGAAATGTTAAATTAAGTAAAACTTAAAATAAAGAAAGAAAAGTTGCATGTTGACACAAAGAATGTGTGCATGCGGTTCCCTTTCCATTGTTTGGTCTATTTAATAGACGTTGAGGAAGATGAGATTCATCATTCCTTTATCCATTCTCTTGGGAGAAAAGTGTTGGAAGAAAAAGGATTCCCTGGTAGTAGTACATTGATTGAGGGCTCGGGGGTGGCGAGCTGTAAAAAGATTATGTGCAACTAAGCCTACGGTTGGGTGGAGAGTTGTCCCCAAAACTTTCTTGCGGTTAGCGTGATTCAAATAGCCTTCAACTTCGGAGTCTCAAGTAAGAAATATCATCGTTACAAGTAAGTTGTCTTTGCTCGTGTTTTTGAAATTTCTTTGTGTGTTAATTAGAAATCATATAAATTGATATAATTAGTTGCATGTTAAATTTTGGAGTTGTTACATATGGTATCAGAGCAAGTTTCGACTCTATGTGACCTCTTGGTAAAAGATTGAGAAAAAAAATAACACTAAATTAAATTTATCAATAACTTTTCTTGTGATAATAGAGATAAATTTAGTCAAACAAATATGAAATGTAAAAAAGAAAAATGGTTTCAGTTTTCCTTTTACAATTTTATACATTTAAAATAATATATAAAATAATATATATGTTTTTTTTGAACTTTCAATTACAATAATTATTATATAATTTATAAAATAAATAGTATTTTTAAAATAGATAAACTTTAATTATTGAATATAAAATTGGAGAAAATTGAGTTACTTTTATTTGCATTTAATTATATACCTGCTTATTCTTGTGTTATAATTTTAAGTAAAAAAAAATTCTATTAAAAATTAACTTTATACAACTATTGTTACATGCATGCTATTGCATGCATATTTTAAACATATTATAGTTCCTTTATTAAAAAGACAAAACATAATCCGACTTAAAACCTTCTCGCATGCATAAATAAGGGGAGAGAGGGTCTACCCCAGTTGTTAAAATTGAGGAGATATTTCTGTTGAAAGGGCCTGGTAACTCTCGAGAATGAAGTTAAAGTGGTCAAGAATTTGTGTGTCCAGTCATATTTTTCTAGTGCTGGCGAGAATTCGATGAGTGAAGTTGAGAAATTAAGGTCGATTTCGAAATAAACATCTGCTATTATATTTTATCACCAAGATGATGGCCAAATAATTTTATCTTACTGTGTTGTTGTGATATACATTTTAAAATTTCCTGCTCTTTTCGCTAGGAAATTTGGAGAATATATTTTTGAAGTTAGCGTATGCCAAGGGTTTACAGTGGGTTGATCTATTCATATATAAAACTGTATTCACCGTTTGCTTTAAAATAGATATCTGCCATGTTTTGCCCTTTTCTCTTGAGCAACGTGGAGATGGCCATGACAGACAACAGAGTGTTATCTCGCATCCTAACACAGTCTGTTGTAGGTGATCCTCCCATTTCGGGGGGGGGGGGGAGAGAGAGAGAGAAATATATAGTATAATTGATTTTTGCGAATATATATATAGAAAGCGAATTAAGACATCTAAGATACAAATGCTAGAAAACAAAGAAAAGTTAAAACAGATTACTTTCCTGATAAAATAAAATAATCAAAGTAAAGATCTCTCCTCGTTTAAAATTATCAATAAATGTTGAATTATATATATATCTACCAACAAAGGAGAAAACACATAGAAAGGAAGAAATAATTTTTAATGTCCACGAGGCTAAAAATAGCCTATGGGACAGATTGCTTTTCTATCTGGCTCTTGTATTCGGCCCTTTTCCTGTGAAGTTTTACAATAACCGCTCCTAGCTTATCGACAAACTCTTCGCTGAATAGATTATCCCAAGAACTAGCTGCCAGAATACCTGCATAGTTTTCCCTGCTGTCTTTGAAGGCCTCGCATTCTAAAATGAAATGTTTTTCTGTTTCCACTTTTTCGGAGGAGCAGAAAATACATACTCTTTCCTCCCACATTTCTTTTGGCCTTTTCCAGCACCTTGTTTCACAACGGAGTTGATGAGAATTAGTCCGTAATTGAGCAATAAGAATTTTAGATCTCCAAGAAATATTAGCCCCTATGTACGCCTTTTGTTGATGGTTATGCGTGGGGTTAAACTCTGGTTATGCGTGGGGTTAAACTCTTCAATGTAGTACTTCTTCTTTCTCCCTAGCTCTTTCTCCCAAGTATGTTTGTGGAACTTATCCATAACAAAAGTTTTTATCTCTTTACTGTTTGTAGGACACATGCTCAAGCAAATACCCCATTTACTAAACCATTTGTTATTTTGCTGCATCCAAGTCTTCTTTCTTTTGCACAATCTGTCACTAAACACAACCTTAGGCCATCTACCCTCTTCCATTTGCTCAATTTTTTTCAGATACCTTATGACTCGCACCATAGCAATTGCTTCAATAGGTGCAGCCTCTGTTTCACTTAACAGGATAACATAAGGAACTGCACTTTTAATTTTGAATTTGTTTGTAATCAAACGCTTCTGAATTTTCTCAATTTGTTTCCACTGCATCTCGGTTGTGCTGCTGGCCCACAGTTCACAACCGTAGAGAATCTCCGGAATCACTAGAAGCCCAAAAAGAGTTAGAGTGGTTTTCCAGTCCCACAGCTCTGCCTCTGTACACCTGTTTTGAAGAGCATAAAATGCTTTCCAACCCCCTAAAGTTCTTTTCTTTTTACAACCATCCCAACTTAAATTTCTGTTGAAGTCAATTCCGAGGTATTTGTAGTCTGCAACTTCTTCTAGAATGTTGCCTTCAAAATAAAACTTATGTTGGTTATGCTTTCTTTTGTTAGAGAAAACCACTACTTTCGTTTTGCTAATAATGACTTGCATCCCAACCCTTCTACAAAAATGCTCAAGGGAATGTAAATGCTCTTGCAAACCAAGAGCCGATTTAGCAATCATTATAAGGTCATCTGCGTACAAAAGAAGCCTTATAACGAACTTGCTCAAATGGATACCGTCACCCCCTTGCGAATTTAGCCACTCTTCAAGCTTGTCAATATATAACCCAAAAAGGGTAGGAGACAATGAGCAACCTTGCTTGACCCCGATATCACTTCTAAAACTTTCAGAAATGCCTGCTGAAGTTCTGATTTTTGACTTTCACCTCTTCATACAACCTATGCACAGCTGCTCTCAAATGTCTGGGAACACCGAGTTCCTCCATTCTGCCCCAAAGCTTATCCCTAGGAATCGTGTCAAAGGCTTTTCTGAAATCAACAAAGAAACATAAAACTTCTTCCTTTTTTTCCCAAACTTTTTCAATGATGTGCCTTAAAGTTATACAATGATCAACTGTGGAATATTTAGGTCTAGAACCTACTTGCCCTTTAGCACGTTTATCTCTTTCTTCTGCCCACTTGCTGATTTTCTTTTCTAACATGCTTCCAAATAACTTTGCAAACAAGGGGTTTATCATTATGGTTCTATAATTGGAGGGATTATTGACGTCACCACTCTTGAAAAGAGGTATTGCCATACTAGTTGTCCAATCTGTGGGGAACCCCTGCTGTAAGATGTTGTTGAAATTTTTTGTGATGTGAGGTGAAAGAAATTTTAAGCCCCACTTTAGATACTCTGCTTGGAGTTCATCTAAGTCTTTTGCTTTTCCAGCGCCCAACTTCTTGATACCCATCTCTACCTCTTGCACCGTGAAGAGTTTTGCGTCTGTGTTGACCAAGGGAGGAGGGTCAACCTTGGGATCTTGCTCATAAAGTTGTCTTGCATAGTCAAACCATTTAGAAGCTGTAATGTTGTTTTCAGTTTGCACCTTTTTCGATTGGAGCTCCTTCCAGAATAATTTGGGGTTATTTTTCCTGAGGAAGATTAGTTCTTCTCTCCTTGAAACCATGAACTCAGCCTTTTTCTTTTTTACTATCTGCTTGTAAGCTTTGAGCTTTATGTTATCCGTGTCTGATTCCTTCCACCTTCTCCTTGCCTTTTTGCATTCCTCGTCAAACCAAGCATTAACCGGAAAGCAATTTGTTTCAGACTTCTTAATTTTTGCTCTTTTGCACTCAGTAGGTGCGCTTTGAATTAAATGTGTTAATATGTGACTATGAAGGCCATGAGATGAGATTTCCTCCTTCTTGAAGAGCCTCTCTACCATTATTTTGAAGGTATTACAATTCTTTGGAGTCAAAAGAATTCTGCGCTTTGGGGGATTTTGTTGAACACACTGAGTGTTTGACCCTAATTGCTTCTTTCTTGTCCAAGAGGAACTTAAATAAATTGGCTTGTGATCTGATTTTAAGTCCCAAATTTGATCTCCAATCAGCACTTCCTCCATTTTCTCACACAAACTATGCGAGCAAAACGCATAATCTACTACACTTGCTCCATTGTAAGTATTGCAAGTGAAATTACTGGACTTTTCCCATCTAGTCAAACCATTACAAATGACTAAATCGAAAGCCCCACATAGCGTAAGCAATTGTTCTCCAAAGAGATTGCAACCTTTATCCTCTGAAATTCGTTCCCACTAATGATTACTCTCTTCTGTAAGCCAGATAGGGTCACTGTCTTCTTTACAACAAAGAATGCTAGCTTGTTCACCTGCAGTTCTAGCATTGAAATCCCCCACTATAAGGACTTCACCTAGCTGAGAATATATTGCAATATCTGTTTTTAGGGCTACAAAGGAATCTTTGTGGTCAAGCCCTCTACTTTTGTAGATTTTTGAAACTTGCGGCGCAAAATAGCATGCTGCAATTCTAATGTGATTTCCATTTTCTGATATTTTAAGCCAAACAAATTGCTTATTTGGGTCTTCTTTTTTTAGTTGAATGAAACGACCTTCTTTTTCTCTTACTAATACCATGATACCCCCGTGCCCTTTGCCATTCCCTGCTGCCTTGTTCCACACTGCTATCTTACAATACCCTTCAAACAAAGGTGTCTTGCACCCTTCATGCTCATGTGTTTCGACGAGGCAAATTATGTCTCTACCTTCTGCAATAGGCCCTAACCTAGGTCCTCGTCTCCATGGGTAACCCCTGCAGTGAACGATTCCCCGTGTCGCCATAAGAGCATCAAAAAATAGTATAGTGGAAATGAAACTAACGCAGGGGAATTTGGAGTTAACATTGATGGAAATTGAATGTTTTAAATTTTTTATTATTAAATAAATCTTTATTATTATCTTAAATTTATTTTTAATACATAAATAAATTAGTAAAATTAGGTTGCTATATTAATATCGACCCTCCCTATTTCAGCCTTAACTGATTATTGTGCATTGATATTATTTATGGGAGGAAAATTTGTTAATAGCATTGAAATGACATTTTTGCTAAATAATGTACATGTCTAGTATGTGTGAAATTATGAAAAAAAAAACTTGTGACTTTGCTTCAATGTTTAGAGTTAGTAGGGCATGTTGTTGAAATAACTTATTTTGTTCACAGCTAGTTGACATGTTGAAATAACTTCTTAATTTTAAAACTAAAAGTAAAGTTAAACTTTATTCATATATATTATTTAATAAAATACATCATTTAATGATTTAATGGAATTGAAAAGTGAATAAAATTAATTGTTTTATTTTATAATTTTATTTTATAACTATATAAAACATTAATTGAAAAAAATAAAAGTGAGATAAACAATTTCATATATGTATTTTTTTAAATGTATAAGTTATATGTGAATATAATTTAGGGTATAATAAATTTTATAAAAATTTGTGTAATGAAGTTTATAAAAAGGATTTATTGCATACTTAACTTTTGTGTATTTGAGTTGTTTGATTGGTTACCACTATGAGGCCAGTGGTTTACAAAGTTGGGTTCTAGAGCTCGCCAGTGTTTTGTTCCATCTCACTGTCAACACTTCCTCGGGTAACCTTGAACTGTTTTTCTTGCTTCTTAAATTTATTTTAGACAACATTGCTTCAAACGGGAAGTTATCGCTCCTTTCTTGTATCCATGGAAATCAACACTTGCAGGTTTCCTAGATCTTGATGCTCTGCGTTGAGTCCGGATTCCTCTTTGAGGATTTGTAAATATTTGGGGTAAAAAAATAATAAAAATAAAAATAATTCCTTTTATCAGATATTCTGCATGACAGTTTTCCACTTCTCAATCATAACTTTATGGCACCGCCCAAACTTTAACCAGAGACCTTCAATGTGTTAGACTGACGTGATAACCAACTACACCATGACACCAATTTGTATAAATATATACTTACTTTTGGTTCTGTAAAGCCATGGTGCATTTTTAAAAACATGCCCCATTTTCTAAATCTTAGTCTTCTCTACATCGTTTGTATCATTCCATTATGCTTGTTTTTCCAGATAAAACAATACGACATTCTACTCATACGAGAAACCATAAGGCTATGAGTTTAGCATCATGATTGTTCGACATTAATATACCAATAATAATTATGTTTTGGAATTTATATGTGGCATAAATTAAAATGTTATAGGGTTAAAATATTATAGTAGACGTGTTAAGATATATAATGATTTTTAATATAATTGAAATTTATAGTGAATTATATATGATTTAAAGTGAGATTTGAATTATAATTTTGGTGATCGAAATTATAAGTCAATAGTTTATTGTTGTGTTTATTTATTATTTAATTTTGAATAATATAAGTAAAAAAAATTAATTGACTATTAATTTTACAATTAAAAAAAATAAAAATAAAAATGGATCGTTATGAATACCTATTGTGCATATCTTGAATATTAAAGTTTATTGTTAAAAGTGTCACTTGGATAAAGAAAATGGGATTTTAAATTAAATCATGTTTTATTATTTAAATTTTTTTTTGATACATCTAAATCACACACTATGATTTCAGTTATGGTTTCAGTTAATTGTTATGTCAAGACAAGATTGTTGAAGTATAATGTGGAGATGAGGGTTCATGATATGATGGTATATGGTAATTGGACATGGTTATGATGAGAGGGTAATGATGCACATGTGGTTCTTGTTTGTTTATTTGTTTATGATAATGATGTTGTATTCTCATGACAGATATGATATATATGATCTGAGATATGGATTATGATGTTATGATATGAGATATATTGACATGTGGTTCATTTGTTATGCCATGATGTCTTTGATGTTGATATGTTGATGTTATAACCTTTTTTTCCAAAGAAAAAATCGAACTCTTTATATTCATAAAAAGTTAACTGTGTACATGCATTTAAGCATTTCTTGGTATGAGTTTGTGCTCTCCTAAAAAACGGCCGAATGATTTAGCCCATCTTCAAAAATCCCGTCCAGGTGTAGGATGAGTTTGATTAAAAGCTTCCCATGTCGCCCATCTTCAAAAACCCCATCCAGGCGTAGGATGAGTTTGATCAAAAGCTTCCCATGTTATAGGGAGAAACTACAAACTGTCCGTCGCCCCTGTATCATAAGAACACACAACGTGTTCTCGGGCCTCCTCTTATGAGGTAAAACAACCCAAACAGGAAAAAACGCTGTGTTGCAAGTAACATAAAAACAACATTGAATCTTTGTCCACATATGAGTTTTTTAGCATTACATGATGTATGCAAGTTTTCTGCATGAAAAGGAAAAAAGGTGCAGTCTGATGATGCTGAAAATATATAGAAATAGTTAATCTGAAAGAAGTAACATAACAAAAGGAGGATGGTCCGAAGCCATAGAGCCTTTCGGCTCTATTTTCCGTGTCTTCTAGCTGCCCGAATCTTGCTGTAAACCCTCCTTAGAAAGGAGGTCTGCAGCGGCATTTTTTTACCTATAAATATGACAGATCAATATGAGTAAAATGAGTCTTCAAAAGCCAATATTCTTCAAGGATAGGACTTAAAACATAATTTGAACAAACAAATTCCTTATTGAACCATTTGATGATATTGAGCAAGTCCCCAAAAATCTGAACTGAGGTAATTTCCAGGTGAGTGAGCCAACATAGGAGGAGATGTAATGCTTTGATCTCAGCATAGTTGTGTGAACCTTGTCCAAGTCTGATAGAGGCTTGCAGCCTCTGGACCTGGTTAAAATGGCTAACAAGTCCAGCACCACACATATTCACAAGATCAGACGCACCATCAAAAACGCCCATGGGATCTCTCCCCTGATCGACTCAGGAATGATGATCCTTTTCTTCGTAATGGGCTCTTGATCTAGCAAAAGAGCATAGATGGCCGCCCCTTCCTGAGCAACTATATGATAAGGAATATCTTCGTTCCTGAAGATAACTCGATTTCTAGCGAGCCATATTCCCTAGGAGATTAACAAGGGAATTGTTTTTGTTTTCTCTGTCAGGCTGCCATTCCACCATATCTGCCAGGCATCCTTGAGCGTGAGGCCTATCCATTATTGTGTGCACCCAACCAGTGTACGGAACGAGTCCCATACCTTTATACTGCAAGGGCAACTCATAAACAAATGAGCCACAAATTCAGATTCTTGTTTGCATAAAGGACACCTTCTCGGGCCCTCCTTCCTTCTTTTCTGCAGATTGTCCTAGGAGGGGATCTTGTTTTCCAGCAAGCACCAGAAGAAAAGACGAATTTTTGCAGGGCATTTCATCTTCCAAATGGGTTTATGCCACCATTCAGGCTCCGCCCAACCTTTCTTCCCCATGAGGTGTGAGTAGCCAAGCTTGGGAGAGTAATTGCCAGACGGAGCCAAGGCCCATCTGAGAGTATCAGGCTCTTCCTGAATGTGGACATTAGTTCTGAGGAGTTCATTGGTGTATAGATTCCATGTCTCGATCCAGATTGGGTCTAACCGACGATTGGTCCCATATTTCCAGCCTTGTGCCCAGATGGATGTAGTTTTAGGATTTTCAGCTTGGTTTAGAAACAGGAGGCCCTTTTCAGCAAGGTGCTTTGAAAGCCTCCGGAAGGGAGTAACCCGCGTTGCAACCAACCCACGGGTCCAGTCCCACTCTGATCTGTTGCCCATTTCCTACCTTCCAAACTAGTCCCTCTTCGATCAGTTCCATGGCTCCAAGAGTGGCCCTCTAGACCACTGACCCTCCCTTTGTTTTCTTATCCGGGCTTCGCACCCAATCAATGATAGATCCAGGGTCGATGCACTTCCTTCTCATAACCGTAGACCATAGGGAGTCCTTGGCCAACAGAGACCATCCCATTTTGGCAGCAAGTGATTTGACAAAGGATGGTAATTCCTTGATGCCCCATCCTCCCCACTCTTTGGGTCTAGCTATTTTCTCCCACGCTACCCATGACAATGTGTGATCCTCCCTAGGTCCTGCCCATAAGAATTTGTAGCAGATTTTGTGAATTCGCTCCATAATTCCCTACGACATCCATGAAAGCAGTGCCCAGAAGACCGGAATGGCCATTAATACTGATTTGATGAGGATTAGTCTACTTGCTCTGGACAGGCACTTGTAGCACCAACACTTGATTCTTTTTTCAATTTTGGCCACCATCCACATCTAGTCTGTTATTCGGTATGAGTCCGGCTTTAGATGGAACCCAAGATATCGGAAACTTTTTGAGAGCAGCTTGGTCTCAAAGGGGAGAACTTCGACAACTCTCCTGATGGCTTCCTTCGAGAGACCTTCGATCATAATGGATGATTTATGAAGGTTAATGCTCATACTAGTGGCTTTGAGGAAAAGGTCTAGGGAGGCTTTGAGATGGGATATGTCCCTACTGCTACCATTGCTGAAGAGGAGGATATCATCTACGAATAGAGGGTGGGTGATTCTGAGATTTGTAGCGACCTCCACACCCTAAATGTCCCCTTTCTTTTTTGCCTCTAGAATCAATTGACTTAATCCTTCTGCCAACAAAAAGAGGGGAGGTAGGGGGCATCCTTGGCAAAGGCCTCTTTAATATCAGTAATGCACCCCATCACCCAGCGAATGAAGTGATAGTGAAAGCCCAGGTGGGTGAGCAAGAGTCTGATATACATCCAGTTGATTTTGTCATATGCCTTAGAAAGATCAATTTTGATGATCAGTCCTTTCCACTTGAATCTTTTCATGCTGCGTAAAATTTCTTGGGCCACTCCGATGGTTTCATGGATTTGTCTCCCTTCCAGGAACCCAAATTGTTCCTTGGAAATATGCTTTGATAAGATTTCTTTGAGTCTTTCGGCTATGACCTTGGCAATGATTTTATGAAGACAATTGCAAAGGGCTATAGGACGGAAATCATCAAAAGAATCTAGAGTATCCAGCTTCGGGATTAGAGCGATGAAAGTTGAGTTCAAAGACTTCGGAATGGCTCCATTGGCTCTTGAGGATTCTATCACCGCAATCAGGTCGTCCCCGATTATTTCAAAGAAATGTTGATAAAATTCAACGGTCCACCCATCCGGCCCCGAGTTTTTGTCCCTCTGCATGGCCTTTAAAATTCCCTCCACTTCTTCTTTAGTGACCCAACTGGAGAGCATTTCGTGTCTTTCTTCATCTATGTATCTAGGGAAAAGGTGTGCCACTTTAACAACTTTTGCAATAGAGATATCTCCGAGGGCCTTGTAAAGATTCCTAAAGTGATTCTTCCCCATCGAGGCAAGACTCTCCAAAGAGTTTACTATACCGTCGTCCTCTGCTCTCATTTCCCAGATGGTATTTGAGATTTTCCAACCCTTAGCATAGTTGTTGAAGAACTTTGTATTTTCATACCCCGCCGACAATCAGATAGGCCTGCTTTTTTGCCTTCATTCTTCCTCCCTAATTAAAAGAATTTTCCTTCGTTTAGCTTCTAGTCCTTTTATAACCTCTCTTTTCTCCAAAGTCTCGTATCCATCTTCTTTTGGTCCTTCAACCTTTCCAGTTCCTTCCCTATTCACGATAATCGAGCTTCCTCTTCTGTTTTCTTTTTTTTGCCCAATCTAAGGTGGCCTTTTTCATTCTTTTTAGGTTGGTCAAAAAGGATTCAGTGACATTGAGATGTCCTTCAGAGACATGAGGGACCAGGTCTCCTTGAAGAGGGTGTTGTAGGACTCCTCCAGAAGCCATTCAGGATTGAATTTGAAAGGAGAGCCGGGCTTATTAGTCCTCCCTTTGAGCTCAAGAATAATGGGTTGATGATCCGATTCCCCCCCTTCCCCTATCCATTGCCTGAGCATCAGGACGCTATCCATAAGATCTTCTTTGATCAAGAAACGATCTTATCTCTTAGCAACCCTGTCTTCCCCTGTTCTCCTATTCTACCAATATGGTTTCATTTTTATGGGGATTAAATCCAGTAGGTTGTCTCCACTGATCCGGGAGGAGAAGAAATCCGACAGGGGGTTAGGTCTAGCATTCAGACCCCAAGATTTTTCCTGTCCAAGAGAAAAGTTTTGGTCCCCTCCAATAATGAGGTTAGGGTTCTTCATGAATGATTTGGTCCAAAGGTCCTTCCAAAAAGCCTCTCGATCCTGACAAGGACCAGATATGTTGAGAAGTAGAAAATTTTGGCCGAGGTTAGGGGAGAAAACCTTTATAGCCAGTACAAGGTCGAGGCCCCAGGAGTTTATGAGTTTCACTTTCTTGGTCCTAAAACCGATGGCTAATCCCTCGGATCTCCCGTTTGCATCAAGGCAGAAGAAAGACCAACCAGGGCACAACTTCTCCATATCTTTTTGAATGTCTTCTCCAGCTCCCAATGTCTCCTGGAGCATGATGATGTCAAGACTATATTTATCGAACATAGCCCTAAATGCTAGTTTTTTTGGTTTACTAGCCAACCCTCGATAGTTGAGGGACAGAAAAATCATTTGGAAACTAGTCCCGGGGATTGCATTGCTCTAAGCACCACTGTCAGGATTTGTTGTTTGCCATCAGCTATGTCCAACCTGGCTCTCAGCTGGGCTTTTGAAAGATTAGATTTTCTCCCCCTTTGTTTAGGGCCAAGAGGGGGATCACTCGAAATTCCCAGGCCCCCAAACACTGCCAATAAATTGTCCTTTCGATCTTTGGGCCTGAGGTCGTAGGGGCAGCGTTCACTTACAGGGGGAGGGGGAAGGGGGCACCAGGGGCGAGCCCGAGGAAGGGATGGGACTCAAGCCAGGGTTGGAGGTAATAATGTTGTTCGAGGGGATACAAAAACAGGGCTCAATAGATTGTGAAAGAGTAATAGATGGAGGCCTGGAAGGACCAAGCCCTGTATCCACGGATAAAATTTTAGAAACAGAAATGAAAAATGAGGGAGGGGGATCAGAAGAGGTACCCTCGGGTCCTTCGTCTAGCGTAGTCTTCATCGCAGCCTGGGCTGGGCCTGTCTTGGATCCACCTCCATATCTAGCTCTGTGCAGTTCCCTGTCTCCTGCTGCAACGACTGTAGATCATCCTCTTGAATTTGTGAAGGGGGCTTCTCCTTTGTCCATCCCTCTATCGCCTGAGCTGGGTTCTCCTTCATACAGTTCCCCTCTGTTTCTGAAGGTCGATTGCCCTTATTTTTCTTTTTATTTGGCCTTTTGCGAATGGAAAGTGGACAATCCTTTGCCATATGACCAAACATATGACATCTATGGCACCGGAAGGGCAACTGCTCATAGTACAGGGCTTGGATGAAGGACCATTTCCTGTAATGAAGCTGAATGGCTTTGAATAAGCCTTCGCGTGGGTTAAGCCTAACCAGAATTCTGGCAACTCCATATTCCTCTGTTTGCTTGAAAAACATGTTGGCCTCCAGAAAAACCCCCAGCTCGTTCCCAATATCTCTAAATATGTTCTGTGTCCATAGGTGATGGGGTAGAACAGGAAGTTTGACCCAAATGGGGAGGTCCGCCACCTTCTTCGTCTGGGCGTCGAATAGGGGATTCCAAGGTTTGAACAAGATGGGAGTGCGGCTGAAACCCCAGTTTTGCTCGAGGACCCAGTTAGCCATTTCCATAGATTTAAACTTTACCATGAACCACCCATTGGTGAGGTTGAGGACCTCATAACGAGGGTCTGGTGCCATTACCCAAGCTTTTTTGGCCCATTCGGTGATGTAGCTTGCAGAGAGTTTTTTCTCGTTGGCTCTGCCCACCAGAGTCAATTTCGCTATCTGCATTGCGTCGTCTACAGAAATTTCGATGCCCAAGATCAGATTTGCAATTTTGTCTTTCCGACGGACCCCTTTTGCCTTCTTCCTAGTGCTGCGTGAGCTGTCCGATTCCCTCGCACTGTCTGATGGAATGGGGGCAATATGGGAAGGTGAGATGCCCTCAGTGTCCCGTATATCTGCCTGTGGTTCCTCCCTGGATTCAGTCCCCCCCGACCTTGCAGCAATTGGAGGAAGATTTTTGGTCAAGAGTCCTTCCTACTGATCACAAGTTCTGACCAAGAAAGTCGAAGGAGAGTCTATTCCACAGCTCAAAACCTTACTTGATCCTTCTGCACACGACCATTTTCCCTGGAAAGTCTCTGGAGGCTTCATTACTCTGCCTTCTGCGATGTCCTCGGCAATGCCTCCCCGTCCTGTCCCCCAGAGAAGTTGCTGTAGACGTCTCTCCCCCTTGCTCAAGGGAGTCAATGAAGTAATTAGGGCTCGATCATTTTTCCCACTAGATCTGTGCGACGTCGTACCAAAAATTTCATGCTCCGAGTGTATAACATCAGAAGCTTATCCAAAATAGATTCTACTGGTGCAGCTAAACACGATGTCTTCCAAGCCTCTAGTTCTAATGAAGGCGCAAATTGTGGTTTTGCAGGAGACCCCTGTTTTCCAGGGGCGGGGCCTTAAATCCTATGGGAACAACCTGGAATTTCGTTGGATCAACTGTCAGCTGCTTCTCCCTCTTTGCCGCCTCACAGGGAGACCCTTCACATCTAGCCGGCCATTCCTCTGCCCCCCAAGCCATCCCCGAGCCTCCAGGCATGTAGGAGCTCTTCCCAGCTGGGCCAATGAACTCCAAAATGTTCTGATTCGTTACTTCCATCCTGCAGCATGTCTCTAGGCTCGGGATCCACCTCCACACTTTCCGAGCCGTTGACCATGGCCTCCTCCTACAGCTAATGACAATAGAAGAACAACCCGAACCCTTGGAGACCCAAACCGGAAAACACATGCACCTTCAGAAGAAAACAATTTAAACGCCGTTTTTTTACATGTCCTTCAGCTAACGACAACAGCAAAACAAACCCGAGCCCTCAAATCGGAAACACAGGCGCCTTCTTCGGAAGTAGTTTAAAACGCTGTTTTTTGTAGTTAAAGTAGTAAATCTGCAGTAAAATGTTAAAAACGGCAGTAAACCCTAACTAGGGCATGGTTAAAGCTAAAAAACTTTGCATCAAGACGCCATCGTTAACCTTTATCCCTTCATCGCATTCCCGATGTATTCAACGCCGATGTCCACTCGTCTCTCCGCATGTTTTCCACCCGTCTCGTACAAGATGAGTTTTCTATGAGGGCCACGCCATCACCGTGTGCCCACTTCCATGAAAAACGTGTCCTGCGCTATCAGAAGACCCCTCATACCTGCATGCAAGGCCAAAAACGACCTCGGTGATCTCCATAGTTGTAGGTTCTACTTGATGTTATAACTTATGAAGTGAAGCATGTGGTAATTGCATGGAGACTTTATGACATGAGAATGTGGTGATTAACAATGATGTTTTGTTATGATGATGACATGTAAGAGTTGACATTATAACTAATGAATTGGTTGCATGTTTGGTGACTGGCAGGAACTCCACAAATAGGCCGAGAGGGCCAGATTATTTGATGATCTCATGGTTGCCCATACCTATAAGGGAGAATATGTAACACCATATGGGGTGGGGACAAACTCAATCAACACTACATATGCCAGTATTTCCTGTGTCTTGTATAACTCTTGCTGGATAGCTCTTGAGGGGCCATGGGACCATCTTGAGGAGGCCAAGTGTCTGGTATTGGATTGGGATGCCGAAGTTTGGAAGGGGTGTAAGGATTTCGATCCCTGGGGCTGTGCACGTTAGTGAGTGTGCAGGGAGTGGACTAGCCTTGCGAGATGTTTGGAGTATTGAGCTGGGTACCTGCCTTGGGGCAGATGAGGTCTGAGCCGGGCGCGAGCCTTGGGGTCAACCTTGGGCTATGTTACAGATCGATGAGGCTCATGCCTGGTTTTGAAAGTGGGAAAAAGGACAGAGATTCCTTGAAATTTCTTGGGTGTTGTGGAAACTTTCGATGCCTGTTGGTTATACTAGTTCAACAGAGGGTGTTGGGAAAACGTGAAGTAATAAATAACTAAATAAATAAAATATTAAATGATTCAACTTAACTTCGGGACGAAGTTGCCTAAAGAGGGGAGTATGTAATGTCCCCTAATAATAATAAAAATAAAAATAAAAAATAAATAATATAATATAATATTAAAATATATAATAATTCAATAATAGTAAATACATAATAAATAATAAAGAGAATAATAATAAACAAATAAATAAAATAGTAAATAATAAATTAGAGTTCTAAATAAAAATATATAAAAGTAAACTATAAAAATAATAAAAATAAGTGAAGTTAACAAAAGTAAAAAATGAATAAAATAAGAAAGAGTTAAACTAAGAAAACTATAAAAATAAGTAAAGTTAACAAAACATAAAAATGAATAAAATAAGAACGATATAAATTCAGAGACATTAAATTAAGTAAAACTTAAAATAAAGAAATAAAAGTTGCATGTTGACACAGAGAATGTGTGCATGCGGTTCCCTTTCCATTGTTTGGTATATTTAATAGACGTTGAGGAAGATGAGATTCATCATTCCTTCATCCATTCTCTTTGGGAGAAAAGTGTTGGAAGAAAAAGGATTCCCTGGCAGTAGTATGTTGTTTGAGGGCTTGGGGGTGGCCAACTATAGAAAGATCATGTGCAGCTGAGCCTACGGTTGGGTGGAGAGTCGTCCGCATAAGCTTTGTTGCGGTTAGCATGATTCAAATAGCGTTCAACTTCGGAGTCTCAAGTAAAGAATATTGTTGTTACTGGTAAGTCGTCTTTGCTCGTGTTTCTGAAATTTCTATGCTAGCTTGTTAATAGTTTGTGTGTTAATTATAAATCATATAAATTGATATAATTATTTTCATTTTAAATTTTGGGGTTGTTACATGTTCCTCCCCCAAGTCCTGGTCCTCTTGCTGCCCCTGTACTAATGGTTCCTCAAATTGACCCTCCAAAAGACAAGTCGACCTGCTCAAATGTAATATCCCTGTTTAGGGCAGCCCTGTTTAGGGTGGGCCCTGCCACGTGTCCGGGGTCTGCGTAATGAGGGGTTGTTTAGCCGCTGCCCTCGGATGCTTCGGTGGGCCTTAAGACCCCACCCTTAACACCCTAGGACGTCGCCCTCACTAACAGTTCGGACTTTTGGTGTAGTGGTTGGGCCTTCGTGGTATCAGAGCAGAGGTCTCGAGGTCGAGACTCGCGGAGCGTGGTGGGCTGTAATATCCCTGTTTAGGGTGGGCCTTGCCATGTGTCCGGGGTTTGCATAATGAGGGGTTGTTTAGCCGCTGCCCTTAGATGCTCCGGTGGGCCTTAAGACCCACCCTTAACACCCTGGGATGCCGCCCTCACTAACAGTTCGGACTTTTGGTGTAGTGGTTGGGTTTAAACTTGGCTCAAAATTGATCGGCAATTCAACCCTCAATCTAGGCTTTCAAAAATGTGATGAACCATTGAATTTGGCTTTTCGGATACTTTGGCAAGTAAACCCTCAGGCTGGCAAGATCACCAGCTCTGATACCACTGTAATATCCCCAAATGGGATATTTTACTAAATTTGCATAAATTTACTTAAATCCCAAATTATGCCGTAAAATCAACATTTATTCAACAAAAGATTGCCATGTAAAATTATACAAATAAAACACTGCAATCCAATGCCATATAGAACAGGAAGAATCTCAAATTTTATTATAAATAATAAGAGGGGTTTACATATAGATCTGACCCAGAAAGTGCTAAGATAGAAAACTGGCCAACAATACAATCTGCTGCACTGCTACACGGCGATGGCCTCCCAAAACTGAACTGCTGCACTCAACCTCCGGCAACAGTTGTCACTGAACCCACTGTAGATGATGAAGCCCAAGTTGAAGATCTGAATGATCTTCACACCAATCTCTGAAGCTCTGTGAAACTTCTAAGTGAAGTCTCCTCAAGAGAGTTAGGTTTTCGTCCAACACTCACAAATCACCCGAGGGTTTCCGTCCTGGGGCTACGGCACGAAGTAGAGAACCGCGTCCTCAAACCTCTCATACACAAGAAAATGATCTACTCCAAAGATATCTCCCAATGGCCTCCTCCCTTTCTTTTATAAATCTCTTGGAACCTTCTAGAGCATTATTTTATTATTATTTTATTCATGGAGCACTTTTCCCTTTTACTAAAATATTTCTTTTTAATGCAGAAAAGGGTAAATCGGCTACCACGCCTCCTCCGGTCACTGAAATCTGTGTCTAGCTATCCCACCATGTAGGTATCTTCGTCTCGGTTCCATGAGCTATTACACTAAGGTGTTCCATCATGTATTCCTCCCGGAATGCCACCTTGAGCATAATTAGCTGAGTTAAGCCCATAAATAATTCAAATTTCTGAAAGTTATCAGAATGCATCAGAACGAAAGCCAAACTGCTCGGATGATGGAGTATATCAAGCGAATGCCTCCGGACACCATGAAAACTCCTCAAAACTCCTCCGAAAAGCTCCTGAGCCCACTGATAGCACCAATCTGTATATGTGACCTGTCTGCTCCTAACTCTGAAGTCCCTCCTAGCCCTATCATGGGTGATACCAAAAAAAGGAATATTACATCAAAAGACGTGTCCTTTCGGACACAAGAACAACTATATATTGACACCTGTCCTCTACCATTTAGCAAGCGATTCTGTGCTCATCTATGGAAGAAAATTAGAATGTCTAAGGTATACTTTTCTGTGGTACACGAGCTTTCTAGGACACTACATTTCTGTGAGAAGAGGAGTTACATGAGGACCATTATCCCTGAAGAATGCGAGCTACAAGAGAGACATTATCTATATGAAATACGAGTTGCAGAAAGGGTCATTATCTCTGTGTAATACAAGTTGAAGGAAGGTTACTATCTCTGGAATGTGAGCTATAGGAAGATTATTATTCGAGTGAAATGTTAGCTACCTAAGGTACTTTATATCTATGGAATGAGGCATCTAAAGAACAAGCATGTGGCAGATTAGTTGACTATCTTATGGACAAAACTTGGCAAAGTTTGGAGGGTTGACTTGGCACTTGGATCACTGGTTAGTTTGACTTGTATTTCTATTATTGACAAAGAATCTATAAGGAAAGTATTTATGGGTTTTCCCCTTGTGGGGTTTTCCTTTGTCTCTGGCCTAATTTCTGGTGTCTCTTGCCTCTTGTGCTCTATGATCTCTACTTTTTTGTGTCTTTGAATGTATAATTGCTTGATGATGTAGCTAAATGAAATAAACACTATAAGGAAACATATATATCAGTCACAAGTAATTATCATGATTAGAAACTCATGCTTGCAATTGAATTTCAACACAAATATCTACAACAAAATAAAGAAAAGTTAAAAACTTAAAAGATAATCAAACTTTCAAATAAAAAATAATCGAATTTAAGAAATATAGAATTCTAAATTAGTAAATTCTAATAAGGACTTGTCACTTACGTGGCATGAAGATGGTCGTTTCACCAATAGCATCATCAAAGCCAATTAGTCCAACACCATCTCAATACATCTCTATCTCATGATTCATTTTGTTGTGAAGCTCAGGATCTGGTACCATCCTATGAATATAAGTACAAAGGCCTTCCATCACCTTGCAATCAAAATTAAAGTTGCATTTGTAGGAAAATGCAAGGTTGAGGTAAAGTGCTACTGCATGAATGGGTTGATGAAGCATCCCTGTCCATAGATTATCAATCGCATCCCATAACATCATCTGTCTATTAAACCGAATAGAACCCTTGTCTGCATTATAAGCATAGATGGTCTCTTTGGCCCTATCCATGGCCTTATACAAGTAAGCCATTGCAGACTTATCCCCATCTACCAATCTCAAATCTTTACTATAGGTTCACTAAGTGAGCACACTCCTACTCCTTGCGAAAAGGTGTCAATATAGACCATTTTTGCAATGGCTCTCCCATCATGTCTCCTGCTGTATCTACAATCACGCCTGTAATTAGAAACAAACATTTGCTTCAACTCATACTGACTTTGAAGCAACGACTGAATAGAAATGAAGTTGATGGCACAACGTGTGATTGCAGAACGCCACAACTCCCTATTTTTGGTGTATCTCCTCGTGAGGCTAAGAAAAAAAGCATGGTTATATGTGAACTTGGGGATGTTCCTAACCATATCAATCACCTCCTTGATGAAGGAGAGTTTCCCCATATCCTCAAGCATCAAATCGATACAATGTGCTAAGCATGGTGTCCAGAACAATGAGCGGTGCTTATCCATAAACATCCTGCCAACAACCACCTAATTAGCTGCATTATCTGTTATGACTTGCACCATATTATGCACATCAGTCTCCTGGATTAACCCATCTAACAACTCACATATCGATGTTGCATCTTTTATATGAGCTGATGCATCCAATGATTTAATAAACATGGTACCTTTAGGACAATGTACCAAGAAATTTAGAAGGGTCCTACCCTTTCTATCTGTTGAGCCATCAAACATCACTATGCATCCAGAGATCTCCCATCATTGCTTCAACTCTGCAAATCTAGAGTTGATGTCCTCCTTTTCTGCTTGAAGGATTGGCCCCTGCAACTCCTGATAGTACAACTTTTGAAACTTGGGCCCACAATATTATTAGATCACACATTGCCTGCTAAAATGGATTGTTTTTGGTGATGATGAGAAATAAGTCACTCCAGTAAAGGCACCTCCCCATACTCTGCCTACTTCTTGCTTCTCGTTTATTTTAACTAGTGACTTTATTGAAGATTGTGAACCACGTCTGGTTCGTGGAATGAAAAATGACGAGCCCCCACTAACATCAACAGGTGAAGTTGTGGAGCCCCCCACTAACATCAACAGGTGAAGTTGTGGAGCCCCTCCCATTACCCTCAGGTTCAATCTTGGAAGCAAATAGCCCTGAAGATATGGCTACACGTTCGGCCTTGTTTGTAGTTGGTTCTAGGCTAGGATTCTTATAAAGCCCAACATCATGTCTAGGGAGTTTAACAAGATGGTATTTCAATCAGGTAACCCCTCTTGTCATCTTGTCCCCACACAATTTGCAACTTAGATATTGCCAATTTGTCCCACCACCCAAGGGATTTGGCGTATTTGTAGTGGAAGTGTTTAATGGACAACTTCAAAATTCAGTCCCAAGGCACCAAGAAGACAAAAAAATGGCATTAAACCCCTACTATACCAAAAATAACAGCCTCCTCATTAGGGGAGTATGTAATGTCCCCTGAAAATAATAATAATAATAAAAAAAAATAAAAATAAAATAATATAATATAATATTAAAATAAATTATAAATAAATGATAAGTCAATAATAGTAAATACATAATAATAATAAAGAGAATAGTAATAAATAAATAAAATAGTAAATAATAAACCAGAGTTCTAAATAAAAATATATAAAAGTAAACTATAAAAATAATAAAATAAGCGAAGTTAACAAAAGTAAAAAAAGAATAGAATAAGAAAGAGTTAAACTAAGAAAACTATAAAAATAAGTAAAGTTAACAAAAAGTAAAAATGAATAAAATAAGAAAGAGTTAAATTTAGAGAAACATTAAATTAAGTAAAACTTAAAATAAAGAAAAAAAGTTGCATGTTGACACAGAGAATGTGTGCATGCAGTTCCCTTTCCATTGTTTGGTCTATTTAATAGACGTTGAGGAATATGAGATTCATCATTCCTTCATCCATTCTCTTTGGGAGAAAAGTGTTGGAAGAAAAAGGATTCCCTGGCTGTAGTATGTTGATTGAGGGCTCGGGGGTGGCCAACTATAGAAATATTATGTGCAGCTGAGCCTACGGTTGGGTTGAGAGTCATCCCCAAAACTTTGTTGTGGTTAGCGTGATTCAAATAGCGTTCAACTTCGGAGTCTCAAGTAAGGAATATCGTCGTTACAGGTAAGTCGTCTTTGCTCGTGTTTCTGAAATTTTTGCGCTAGCTTGTGAATAGGTTGTGTGTTAATTATAAATCATATAAATTGATATAATTAGTTGCATGTTAAATTTTGGGGTTGTTACATGCTCCTCCCCCAAGTCCTGGTCCTCTTGCTGCCCCTGTACTAATGGTTCCTCAAATTGACCCTCCAAAAGACAAGTTGACCTGCTCAAAAGATGTGTCCTTTCGGACACAAGAACAACTATATATTGACACTTGTCCTCCACCATTTAGCAAGCAATTCTGTGCTCATCTATGGAAGAAAATTCGAATGTCTAAGGTATACTTTTCTGTGGTACATGAGCTTACTAAGACACTACATCTCTATGATAAGACGAGTTACATGAGGATCATTATCCCTGAAGAATGCGAGCTACAAGAGAGACATTATCTCTATGAAATATGAGTTGCAGAAAGGGTCATTATGTCTGTGTAATACAAGTTGAAGGAAGGTTACTATCTCTATAATGTGAGCTATAGGAAGATTATTATTCGAGTGAAATGTAGCTACCTAAGGTACTTTATATCTATGGAATGAGGCATCTAAAGAACAAGCATGTGGTAGATTGGTTGACTATCTTGTGGACAAAACTTGGCAAAGTTTGGAGGTTTGACTTGGCACTTGGATCATTGGTTAGTTTGACTTGAATTTCTCTTATTGACGAAGAATCTATAAGGAAAGGATTTATGGGTTTTCACCTTGTGGGTTTGCCTTGGCCTCTGGCCTAATTTCTGGTGTCTCTTGCCTCTTGTGCTCTATGATCTCTACTTTTCTTTGTGTCTTTGAATGTATAATTGCTTGATGATGTAGCTAAATGAAGTAAACACTGTAAGGAAACATATATATCAGTCACAAGTAATTATCATGATTAGAAACTCATGCTTGCAATTGAATTTCAATACAAACATCTACAACAAAATAAAGAAAAGTTAAAAACTTAAAAGATAATTAAACTTTCAAATAAAACATAATCAAATTTAAGAAATATAGAATTCTAAATTAGTAAATTCTAATAAGGACTTGTCACTTACATGGCATGAAGATGGTCCTTTCACCAATAGCATCATCAAAGCCAATTAATCCAACACCATCTCGATACATATCTATCTCGTGATTGATTTTGCTGCGAAGCTAAGTATCAGGTACCATCCTATGAATATAAGTACTTTTCCCTTCCATCACCTTGCAATCAAAATCAAAGTTGCATTTGTAGGAAAATGTAGGGTTGAGGTAAATTGCTACTGCATGAATGGGTTGATGAAGGATCCCTATCCATAGATTATCAATCGCATCCCATAATATCATTTGTCTATTACACTGAACAGAACCCTTGTCTGCATTATAAGTGTAGATGGTCTCTTTGGCCCTATCCATGGCCTTATACAAATAAGCCATTGCAGGCTTATTCCCATCTACCAATCTCAGATCTTTACTATAGGTTCACTAACTGAGCACACTTAGCTGTCAATATACACCATTTTTGCAATGGCTCTCCCATCATGTCTCCTGCTGTATCTACAATCACGCCAGTCATTAGAAACAAACATTTGCTTCAACTCAAATGACCTTGAAGCAACGACTGAATAGAAATGAAGTTGATGTCACAATGTGTGATTGCAGAGTGCCACAACTCCCTATTTTTGGTGTATCTTCTCGTTTGGCTAAGAAAAAAAGCATGGTTATATGTGAACTTGGGGATGCTTCTAACCATATCAACCACATCCTTGATGAATGAGAGTTTCCCCAGATCCTCAAGCATCAAATCGATACAATGTGCTAAGCATGGAGTCCAGAACATTGAGCGGTGCAAATATGGGGAATACCCTTGCATTGGTTGACGGGCATGAAAATCATAGCAAATTACAAAAAAACAAAGAAGGAAAATGTTGGTAGGCAAAGAGTCAAGCAAGCATAAGCTTAAGTCTATGAAAAAAATAATTAACACAGGGGTTTTTAAGAACATAGCTGTGAATGGAAGAAATGAAGTTAATTTGAGTGATCTTGAATCTTCGATCCACAAAAACTTTTTGGTTGGTGATGATAATGGCTGTTTGATCCTCAGTTGCTCCTTGAAAATCACTACAAAGCTCTTCCCCTTCCTTCTCCAAAACCAACAAAGCAAAATGATCAAAAAACCCAAAAATTGCTTTTGAAACATGTGGACCTGCGCACTTGCGTGATTTTTCTCCAATTTTTTGAAAAAATCTCGAGTTTTCAGAAGGGAAAAAATCACGAATTTTTGTGCGCGATTTTGCATGGGCTGGAAAAAATCCCTATTTTTCGACGATATTTTCCACACTGATTTAAAGTATGGATTTCTATGTAAAGCCTTAGAGGTGATATTTTGAATTTCAAAAAAGCAGATCAAGGTCTGTTGCAACTTTCAATAGTAAGAGGTGAAATCTTTGTGCAAGTGGGTGGAAGCATCGATTAACTATCTTTTCTTGTGTCATCATTGAAAGAATTGAGCTAAATTTGAATAATGGTAATTGTAAATTGTGATGAGAGTATTGGCATTTGAAGGAAACATATGGAGCTGGTGCAGTGAACTATGCACTTATTATGTTTTGATTTTTGTTTTGTTTGTATTTTTTTAATACTTGGGCATAATTGTAAGAGAGTTTCCAGGATTTTTATTCCATTTGTTGCTAGTAGTATGATTTTCATTCAGGTCTTACATACTCTTCAATTGCTTACAGCCTTATTAACTCGATTCATAGCAAAGGCCAAAC
Source organism: Pinus albicaulis (assembly GCA_034641835.2). Taxonomy (NCBI): domain Eukaryota; kingdom Viridiplantae; phylum Streptophyta; class Pinopsida; order Pinales; family Pinaceae; genus Pinus; species Pinus albicaulis. Next base: position 986,985,649 of record CM076572.1, read on the forward strand.
CAAAATTTTTAAATATTTTTATTGAAAGTTAGCGAATGTTTATATTCTTGGATTTGGAGGGATTTCATATCTTTGGAACAATGTCTTAATTTTAGTAAAATATGCTAAAATTATAAATTGATTGCTTTTTATTTGTTAAATACTCTTTGTTTACATCTTATAGACTTTGCATTCAATATACTTTAGTTGTGTGTACTATTACATTGGTCATTGTTTTGCAGGGATTGTTGTCTTCAGCATCACACTTGGACATCCATTCTTTGATGCATACTCATGGGAATGATCATGCGCATCACGGGCATCATCATGGCATTGATATGGAGCACCCTATATTAGCTTTAAATATGGCAGTTATCTCAATATGTGTCAAAGAAGGGTTTGTATTGTCTTATGACTTTATTATAGATATATTTGTTACATTCTTTGTACCTCAAATGCATAGTGATTCACTACAATTTGTTTGTATTGCCTGACAGTAGCTTGATGTGTGCTATTTCTATTTGATGGTGAAAGTGATGCCATTGATACCAGGGAATTATCATTTCATCACTTGATCATTCAAGGAGTGTTTTTGTTAAAAGGAACCGATCAAAATGTTTAAGTCACAAGAATAATATTATGTGACTTTACATGATAAAGGATTTCTCTATATTTGTATAGAATTTATTTTTGCAGCCTTCAATTTTCTGCTAAATAGAACCTTTAATCTACATCCAAAAGGGTGCTATCTCATACAAAACAATATAAAACCACAAACTATGAGATCCTGATAAAACAAACACAAGACCTTAAGCAAACAATGTTGTGGATAGCTGCTATTGTGTTCATCATCTTCTCCAGACTGTCTTGACATCATTGCAGTGGAGAAGTCTCTATATCCATCTTTTAACTGTTTGTGACATGGCATCTTTATCTTCTGGATCCTCAATTAGCAATAGTCTTCTGATTGAATATCTTTGAGTGAAGGAAATTCATAATTTGTGTCTACCAATTGTTGCCAATTTAATGTCTAAAGATGTAGGAACCTCTCTAACATCTTCCCTGTCGATTGACTCTTAGCATTCCATTAACAGAAGCTCAATACCCTGCATATCATTCTATCTTTAGCTTCTAGTTTCTTGCATGTCTTTCTGTTATGAACATAAATATAAAATAATATAAATAATAATAATTCACAATGAAATTATAACTTATAATTAGTGAGGGGACATAGGAAAGGACATGTCCACTGTCTTGACATCATTGCTGTGGAGAAGTCTCTATATCCATCTTTTGAACTGTTTGTGACATGCCATCTGGTTCCTCAATTAGCAATAGTCTTCTGATTGAACATCTTTGAGTGAAGGAAATTCATAATTTGTGTCTACCAATTGTTGTCAACTTAATGTCTAAAGATGTAGGAACCTCTCTAACATCTTCCCTGTCGATTGACTCTTAGCATTCCATTAACAGAAGTTCAATGCTCTGCATATCATTCTATCTTTAGCTTCTAGTTTCTGGCATGTCTTTCTGTTATGGACATAAATATAAAATAATATAAATAATAATAATTCACAATTAAATCATAACTTATAATTATTGAGGGGACATAGGAAAGGACATGTCCCAACTAAAAGACGTGTTATATATATATATATATATATATACAATGTAAAAAAGAGTGAAATAAATTTAAAGAAAAACAGTATAGCAGTACCTTTAAGTATAAGTTTATTTTTCTAATAATCGTAGCACAACCACCATCCACATGGCTGCATGTAATTTCCTTTTCTGACCCTTAGAAGCAAAAGAGTGTTGAGTCATACCCTATGTAGATCCCAGGGGCTATTGACAAGGAAAATTAAAGGGGTCACCATAATAAGATATATAATAATTAAATAAAAAAGGTAAAAAGTCACTTTCCGGAAATTAAGTGATCCATGGTTGTACCCATAGTTTTCAGAGGAGGAAATTATTATTAAAAGGGTGAAGAAGATTGAGAGAGGACATGAGAAGAATTATTGAGGAAATTGAAAAGGAGCTCTAGGAGCATCTTAGGGACCTTGCACAACTGAAGTAGACAGGGAGTCCAGACAATTCTATTTCAGTATTTCAGAGATTAGCTATGATGGTTATAGATATATTGTTGTGATTTTGTATAAGTTGGTGTAGCATCGGGTGTGCTATAGCCCTGAAATTTTGTGGAGGGGCTAGGACACACTTGATCTTCAAAACCCAAAAAGGGATTTGAGAAATTTCAGTTGGTGTTTAAGTTATTCAAATAATTAGTTATTTTAATGGATTTCCTAAGTCTAAACTTAGGAAAATAAAATAATTAAAGTGAATTAATTAGCACGTGCTGAAATTGTCTTAAGTCACATGGATCAAGCAGTCTTTTAATCTCAGCCGTTGATGGATGATTTAATCTCCACCGTTGAAGGGTTCAACGAAAAGTATAAGAGAAAGGCTTGAAGGTCAGTTGGAAAAGACACACAATTGTAGAACTGAGGAATAGATCTAGAATTCTAGGGCGGGTTTGCTAAGAATTTCCGGAGGAATTTCCTGCAGTGAGGGGTAGTATTGGCTGAAGGGATGATCTGATCCCAAGAGCCAAGAAAGAATAAGAGGCAAAAGAGCAGCAACAAGGGCAGCACAAAGGGGCTTCAAAGCCACGCAGAGGCAACTGGGGCCACGCAGGGCTGGCGCAGGCCTAGCAAACGCAGCGCACGGGCAACATAGACCCTCCAGGGGTGACGCGTGCCCTCCCAGTGCCACGCAGAGGCTGACGCAGGCCTTCAAAGCTGACGCTGGGGCTTCAGGAGCAGCATTGAGGGTTTCTAGGGTCAGATCCAGACCGAGTCTTGTAAATCCCGTTTGAGGGTGTGGATCAGTCTGATATTTGGCACTAGAACTCCAGGTTAGCTGCAGATTTGATTTCTTTTATTCTCTGTCGGGTTTTCCAGATCTGGAACCCAGATTTGTTGTACTCAGAATCTACTAATTAAATAACTCTCATATCTGATGCACTGGTTTTCCCACTTCGGGTTTTTCCGGGGACTTATATCCAAAAATCCATGTGTCACTTTGTTGCATGAGCATATTATTCAGTGAATGATCTGCATGTGTAGGCTGTAGTTGTGTTTATTTTTCGTATTTCCTGAATCTAATTTATGGAAATAACTTTTATTAATTAAATCAAGTAGGAGAAAATAAATCAATACACTACAGTAGAATTTTCACATGGTATCAGAGCAATAGCAGATCAAGCTGAATCTCCAGTAATCAACTGGAGAAATTTTTTTCTGCAGGGTGGCAAAAGTAGCAGATCCGGAAAGTGCATCTTGACAGCAGGAGAATGCAGATCTAGAAGACAGCGCTGAAGCTGCAGAAGGCTTTTAGGCTTATGCAAACCCTTCCCAGGTCAGCATAAGGACTGTGTTATCCAGTTTGGGGTTACGCAGTCCACTTCTAAGCAGCGCTGGTCCAGCTAGTGAGATGCAGTCTAGTCATTTCTTCGGTTGCGGAAGAAGCTTGCCAAGATCTAGAAGCAGTGCTTTAGATATTCAGCAGCGCTGGTGGGGTAGAGATTTTGCAGGGCAGAATTGTGCCTAGCTAAGGCAACAAAGGCGAGAGGAAGATAGTTACTCAACAGATCTAAGCCAAACAGATCTGAGATTCGATCAGGAGGATCAAAGAGTACTGTCCTTTTGTGTTTTGCTAGAATATTTCCAGGGAGGAAATCAGTCTTCAGTGGAAGAAGCTACTAGAGGGTTTCTAGTCACCAAGAAACCCAGATCTAGAGGGAGAAGTACTGTTTCTGTCAGATCTGAGCAAAGATGGCTCGATATGGACTGAGGGATCAAGATAGATTGGACGACATGTCCAACTATGTTATCTGGAGGGCCAGAATCCTCTCAGTTCTGGATGAGTATGGTCTCAAAGAGCATGCAGAGAAGGTTCTTGCTGTACCAACTGATGCAGATCCTCTCAAGAAGTATGAAGAAAATCAAGCGCGGACGAAGCGTTTGATCATAGATGGAGTCAAGGACCACGTGATTCCTCATATTGCTAGTAAGACTACAACAAATGACATGTGGATAGCCTTGGAGACGATGTACCAAGGAGGCTCCGTACAAAGAAGAATGCTTCTTGAGAACCAGATGCGGTTGTTCCATATGATGAAGGGTGAAGAGATAGATCCATTCCACTTCAAACTTCAAGCCATCCGAGATCAACTTGTTGGCATTGGTGCTACTCCGGATGAGGGACTCTTAGTGAGGACTGCTCTGAATTCAGTCTCGGAAGATTGGGAAACGTTTGTCCAGAGCATTCTGGGAAGGGCATTGTTACCATCTTGGGTTGACATGTGGGCTATCCTCTGCCAAGAGGAGATCAGGAGGGTCACCAAGTAGCAAAATATCAGTGGGGGAAGCGGAAAGGCCAATGTCAAGGAAGAGGAGGATGCAACCCTTGCATCAAGGGAAGAAGAAGAAGGATATTTCCAAGGTCAGATGCTTTAACTGTGGTGATCTTGGAAATTTCGCCAGCAGTTGTCCTAAGAAGAAGGACAAAGGCTCTTCTGATTCCAAGTCTGCGACAACAAAGGATGATGGCTCTGATGATGCAGCCATGAGTGCTCATGTACCTCGAAATAAGAGGTGGGGTGACATGGATCTGTAGAGCATCTACAGACAATGGCGGGATCCTTGAGTCAACCCTACTCTTAGATCACATATGAGCTACGGGAGCCTTAAGACAGTATCAGGATGAGTCGGGAGATGGTTGCAGAAGGTCACATTAAATCGAAAGAGGGAGCTGAAGAGCTGAAGAGGGAGCAACGTAATGCAGAGGCAACAACAACGTGGAGGTAGCAGCGCAGAGGGGCTGATGGGACTTCAGTAGCGCAGAGAAGCTGGGCTCACGCAGTGTAGTGTTGCAGCATGATAGTGTCTCCAAGAGGACAACGTGATTCAACATCCAGGGAGCTACAGTGGTGGAGGGCAACTTGACTTGTCTGTCAAACAGTTGGGCAGAGTCTTTCAGTTGCTTACTTCTCAGCGACTGAGTTGCAGTGCAGCAGTTAGTAGTGGTAGTGCTATGGGAAGCATGATGCAGCAATTTGAGAGGGCGCTGCAGTACAGATGTGGCAGTGGCATGGGCAGCAGTACAGAGAGCAACAGTGCAGTGGATGGAGAGCAGCAGGCCAAGCATCAACAACACAAAATCCAGCGTCAAGATATTGTAGTGCATGGTGTGGATGCATTTGCTAGAGTACACTTTCCTAGAGCACACTCTGTGCTAAGTGGGAGTGTTGAGATTTTGTATAAGTTGGTGTAGCATCGGGTGTGCTTTAGCCCTGAGATTTTGTGGAGGGGCTAGTGTTGATTTATGGTAGCATCAGATGTGATCTAGCCTTGTAACTTTGTTTATAGGTTAAGGCACATGTATTCCATAATACCCGAAAAGGATTTTAGAAAATTCCACTTAGAGATGGTTTAATTAAATTAATTAATCGTTTTTTAATGTTTTCCTAAGTCTAAACTTAGTGAAATTGATTAATTAAAGGGTATTAATTAAACTAAGTGTGAATCTTCTAGATAAAGTCATGGATCACCTCCAAGTTAATCTTAGCCCTTGATTATGTTTTAATTTTGGCTGTTGAAGGGTCAACGAAGGATTATAAAGAGGGTGAGGGGCCTATGGAAATCACATTGAGCACATTGAGCATTTGGCATTTTCGAGCTTGTGAGAGAGACACTTCTTTTTGATCAAGATCGAATCACTAAGGCTAGGTTTGCTAAGTGATTTGATTCAGTGATCAGTTTCAGAGAGGGGCAGATGCAGTAACTGGTCAGGAGGACCAGGAGTACATTTCAGAGAGAGGCAGCAGTGACGCAGAGAGAGACAACGCAATCACCTGGAGGGGTGACACAGTTCTTGAGGGAATCACGCAGAAGTGACACAATGCCTTTTGTGATTAGTTCGGAGATAGCTGGAAGTTGGGGTTTCTGAGCCAGGAGGGCCAAAACTCAATTTCAGATCAACCTTGATCATTTGCAGAGGAGAGGTGACGCAGTTCTTCAACTTGCCCACGCATGCTTACGTAGTTGTAGCGTAGGCATCACGCAGAGGCAGAGAGGGGCTTCACCATTGCTGTTCAGATCAGCCGGGGATTTGCAGAGTGAGGTATACCTCACATTTCTTCTGTTTCCTAGATTTTCATTGAAGGGTGAGCCAAATATTGGCACCCTAGTTGTACTAAAGATTCTGCTGCTTAATAATACAAAACCCTCAGATCTGCTGCACCAGTTTTCCCGAGTTGGGTTTTTCCGGGGACTTAGTTCAAAAATAACTGTGTCAAATGTGGATGTTTTTCATTGTATTTTGTTCAATTTGTTTCAGCACTTAGATTTATTTTGCAACATTATTTGTGTAGACTGCTTCAACAATTACTACGATATTTCACTGTAATGAAATAGTTATGAAAAATAATAGGAGAAGTAATTCAGATTTGTTGCAGTAGGAATCTAGATTTAGGATTTTTCACATGGTATCAGAGCTTATTCAAGCTGAAGTGCAGGAGAAACATGAGTGAACCAACAAATATGCGCTGAAGAGACTGGGATATGCGTAAGCAACAACAGACTCCCCCCTAAATTACGCAGTCTAGGCCAGGAGGGAAATCCAACGTAGAAAAGGCTCCCTCTGAGAGAGTTGACAGAGGGGTAAGCTTTTTCAGCAGTAGAAGAGGCAGTTGAAGGATGCAGTTGCTGCACAACAGTGAATGCTAGTGCATAAGCGTCAGAAAATTTCTGAAAAACACAGATTGGGGATTTCTTGATCTCAAAGAGATTTCTTACTCAAAAAAACTCAATTTTTTCCCGTGCAACAACAGAAGCATTGACTTACTCCACAAGGAGTGCGTCAGTCTAGCTGAGCAGAGGGTTAGAGGAAGATATCGACAGTTGAGGAGATGGCCAGCAATGGATCGCGTGACCAAGATAAATTGGAGGGTGCCTCCAACTATGTTATTTGGAAATCAAGGATTCAGTTTCTCCTTGATGAGCATGACCTAAAGGGCTTCATAGACAACGCAGTTGCAGAACCATTGGATGCAGCACATCTGAGAGCCTTCAAGAAGAATATGGCAAGAGCCAAACGATTGATCCTAGATGGTGTGAAGGATCACATCGTACGTCACATAGCAGCGAAGAACACTGCTAGAGAAATGTGGGTAGGTTTGGAAAAGCTATACCAAGGATCTTCCGAGCAGCGAAAGATGTATTTGGAGGAGAAGATGCGTAATACCAGGATGAAGAAGGGAGAGCGTTTTGATTCCTTCCTGTCTAAAATTCAGGATAACCAAGACCAACTGTCAGCAGTGGGATCAACACCCAAAGACTTAGAGTTAGTAAGGCTCACTCTGAACTCTGTTTCAAAGATTATCAGGTCTTTGTCCAAAGCTTTTTGGGAAGAGAAAAGCTTCCAGGATGGGAAGCGATGTGGGCAGCCTTGCAGCAAGAAGAGTTGAGGAGAGATCTCCTCAAAATCCATATTGAGGATGGCAACAGCGGTTCGAAAGTCAAGGAGGAGGAGGAAGAAAACACAACCCTTGCATCAAAGGGGCAATAGGCAGAAGAAGAAAGATCTGTCCAAGATCAAGTGCTTAAGGTGTGGGAAATGGGACATTGTGCCACACAATGTCCTCTTAGGAAAAAGGATAAGGAGGAGAAGCAAGATCCTCAAGCCAAAGTTGCCAAGATTGAGGCATAAGCTGATTGTCCTATGTTAGCTCATATTCCTAAAGGAGAGAAATGGGCTGACTTGGAGTTGTAGATCCCGAATCTACAGATGGCAGGATCCTTGTATTTTTGGACTCTTGGATCACATGTGAGCTACGATAGCCTTAAGACAGTTGCAGGATGGACGGTTGCAACGGAAGATGAAAAGGCAATGCAGTGGCTAGTAGTACTAGAGCCTGATCAACGCAGAGAGGGAGCAACAGACACAACAGTTGAGTAGCAGCAATGCAGTGCACACTAGTGCAGCGCAGTACAGTGCAGTGCTCACGAAGTGCAGAGCAGCAACAACACCATATTTTCAGAGAGCTGGTGCAGAAGTTAGAAGCAGTCAGTCTTATTTTTCAGATGCAGTTTTACTTGTCCAATTTCGGATGTTTTTCTGTTGCAATTAGCAACAATGCAACAACAATAGTAGTTGAGCAGCAACAACAAATGAGCAGTGACAGTGCAGTGCACAGTGCTCACGCAGTGCAGAGTAGTGCTCACAAAGTGCAGAGCAGTGCTCACGCAGTGCAGCTGCATAGTTGCAGAATTCAGAGGGTGTTACAGTACAATGGCAGTTGGCAGTAGCATACAGATTCAGCAGCAGTACAGATGCAACATTTGTGCAGTGTTGGTGAGCAGCATCAACAACACAACAACAGATGTTCCAGAAGTCAGAGCAACACATTGAGTGGTCTTGCTGGAGCACTTTCCTCGCTAAGAGGGAGTGTTGATTTATGGTAGCATCGGATGTGCTCTAGCCTTGTAACTTTGTATATAGGCTAAGACACATGTATTCCATAATACCCAGAAAGGATTTTGGAACATTCCACTTAGAGATGGTTTAATTAAATTAATTAATCGTTTTTTAATGTTTTCCTAAGTCTAAACTTAGGGAAACTGATTAATTAAAGGGTATTAATTAAAATAAGTGTGAATCTTCTAGATAAAGTCATGGATCACCTCCAAGTTAATATTAGCCCTTGATTATGTTTTAATCTTGGCCGTTGAAGGGTCAACGAAGGATTATAAGAAGGAGGGTGAGGGGCCTATGGAAATCACATTGAGCACATTGAGCATTTGGCATTTTCGAGCTTGTGAGAGAGACACAAATTTTTGATCAAGATCAAATCACTAGGGTTGGGTTTGCTAAATGATTTGATTCAATGGTCAGTTTCAGAGAGGGGCAGATGCAGTAACTGGTCAGGACCAGGGGTACATTTCAGAGAGAGGCATCAGTGACGCAGAGAGACGCAACACAGTCACTTGGAGGGGTGACGCAGTTCCTGAAGGGAATCACGCAAAAGTGACACAGTGCCTTTTGTGATTAGTCCGAAGATAGCTGGAAGTTGGGGTTTCTGAGCCAGGAGGGACAAAACCCAGTTTCAGATCAGCCTTGATCATTTGTAGGGGAGAGGTGACGCAGTTCTTCAGCTTGCCCACGCAGGCTTACGTAGTTGTAGCGTAGGCATCACGTAGAGGCAGAGAGGGGCTTCACCAGTGCTATTCAGATCAGTCGAGGATTTGCAGAGTGAGGTATACCTCACATTTCTTCTGTTTCCTAGATTTTCATTGAATGGTGAGCTGGATATTGGCACCCTAGTTGTACTCAAAATTCTGTTGCTTAATAATACAAAACCCTCAAATCTGCTACACCGGTTTTCCCGAGTTGGGTTTTTTCGGGGACTTAGTCGAAAAATAACTGTGTCAAATGTGGATGTTTTTCATTGTATTTTGTTCAGTTTGTTTCAGCACTTAGATTTATTCTGCAACATTATTTGTGTAGACTGCTTCAACAATTACTTCGATATTTCACTGTAATGAAATAATTATGAAAAATAATAGGAGAAGTAATTCAAATTTGTTGCAATAGGAATCCAGATTTAGGATTTTTCACAACTAGGACACACTTGATCTCCAAAACCCAGAAAGGGATTTGAGAAATTTCAGTTGGTGTTTAAGTTATTCAAATAATTAATTATTTTAATGGGTTTCTTAAGTCTAAACTTAGGAAAATAAAATAATTAAAGTGAATTAATTAACACGTGCTGAAATTGTCTTAAGTCACATGGATCAAGCAGTCTTTTAATCTCAGCCGTTGATGATTTAATCTCGGCCGTTGAAGGGTTCAACGAGAAGTATAAGAGAAAGGCTTGAGGGTCAGTTGGAAAAGACACACAGTTGCAAAACCGAGGAATAGATCTGGAATTCTAGGGTAGGTTTGCTAAGAATTTCTGGAGAAATTTCCTGCAGTGAGGGGTAGTATTGGCTGAGGGGATGATCTGATCCCAAGAGCCAAGAGACATCAAGAGGCAGAGGAGCAGCAACAAGGGCATCACAGAAGGGCTTCAGAGCCACGCAATCCAGCAGGCGCAGCGTGGAGGCAACGCAGAGGTAGCTGGGGCCACGTAGGGCTGACGCAGGCCTAACAAAGGCAATGTAGGGGCAGCATAGACCCTCCAGGGGTGACCCCTCAGGAGTCCAAAGCTACAACACCTTTAGAGTTAAAGGTACCATGCAGGGGCATCAGGTCACTATCTTAATCGACGGTGGGTCAACCCACAATTTTATTTTCTGGGCATTAATAGCTAGAAACGACATCCCAACAAAGGATTTTGGAGGCTTTAATGTGGAGATGGCTGACGATTTCATCATGGCATGCAATCAGACAATCTCGAAGGTAGAGTTAAAGACAAGCAACTACACTATGGTTGACGATTTGTACGTGCTGAAGTTATTGAATTCTGACATAGTACTGGGCGTCCAATGGCTTATCACTATAGGGAAGCACTGGAAAAACTATTAGACTATGGAGACAGGGTTCAATATGAAGGGAGCTTGGAGGGTAGTCTTGAGAGGCATGACTAAGGATCCCCTAAAGATTGCTACACTCAAATAAATGACGGGCAGAAGCAGGCAGGAGCACATGGCGTCATCACAAGATACTCAACATATTTGTTCCCAGTCCAATTTAGATGAAGGGGGAAATTCACAGCCAAGGTCAGGTGTGATGACTCAAAAAGAGCCAGTTCTCGCCCAAATTGTACAGGTAGGATGCGACAATGCTCAGGGCGGGGGTTGCGACTCTGATCCCCGCCCTCTCCATTCTAGTTGTCTCCCTACAACAAGCTATGGGGGGTAGTCCCTATGAAATGTGAAGATAGGAGACTTGTTGGCAACTGACAAGTCCGGGAGACACAACATGATGACCTAGCAACTTGGTTGAATTAGCAAGTTAAATGATTTGATTAGATTATTGTGGAAAACCAATGCTTTAAATGGAGTCGATTACTTGCTTAAGACAAATTATTTACGAAGTCATTAGATGAACAAGTGTTGCTTAAGGATGTGTCAATATCCTAAATGAGATGCAAATCTTACAATCTAAGGGAGATGCAAAATCTTGGTTTATTTTAAGTTATATGTCTATTCTAAGTATATCCTTCCTCTTAACTGTTTTGAAGCTAGTCTCTAGAGTAGGTTGTGAAAGAGAAGCCAAGGGGAAGCAAACAAAGATTTGGTTAACGATACCTCCCCTTAGGTTCTAACCACCCATTGCCTTCGACGCTACAGAGACTGTGGCTCTGATGATTGCAAGGTCATTGTGTTAACCACGAAAGAGTTTCTAGACTCCTCAAGCTAGATGAGAAAGGTGGGCCTATCTCTCTATTGTCCAAGCTTATGCTTGGAAGTAAATTAGTCAATGCAAAATGCTAATCCTAAGATGTGCATGAAAAATGTGAGTGTTCTTAAGGTGAGATTACTTAATGTTCTCAAGTACTTGATTACAATAATATTTAATGAAAAAATGAAGTACTTATACAATGGATAAATGGCAATCTCAACCACAAAAAGAAGTACTCAAAACTTGACGGTGGCAGAAAATGATGCCAACAAAGATAATTTCTCAAGTGATAAACGATACAAGATTAACAAATCACCAATATGCCAATTTGATACACAAGAGAGAAAAGTAGAGGTCTTAATTATGATTAAAATAACATTCACAAGAGATATCCAATTTAGCAATGAACAATGAATCCACTTATCCAATGACAATAATGGCAATGAGAAATCAAGAGTACTAATCAACAATGTCACTTAGGGAAAATCTCATCAACAACTACCAATCCAATTAGAGCACTTATGTGTGTGAATGCAAGAGTGCAACTAGATGCAAATGATGCAAAAAGAAATATGGATCAACCACTAAACACATGATTGCAGTAATGAGAAAATCACTCAATTTTCCATTAAATACTTATCCAATATTCACAAGTTACAAGAAACAAAAGCTAAATGAGGTTAGATGACTTTCAACCACTTTTATCACCACTGTAATTTTTTATATCAAACTCTATGTAGTAAATTTCAGACGTTGGAATATTATTACAGCCTTTAGAAAAGGATCAAATATGCATAGAGGTACAAGCCTAATGAGTGCTAGTGGCAATGTAATGACAAAATATGATCAGTAATGTGTTATTATGCCACTGTTATGAAATTTAATCATTGTTGCAAGTGTTTTAAGGTGGCTATAGCAAACATATCAGATTTGAAACTAACCAATTAATCCACCAGAAAACCACTTATATGAACTCAAATCAAATTAGGCTCACTTCTTAATCCATTATGTGAATTATTAATGAACTTAGGCTTACAAAAAATGTGTTAGGGCTTTCAATATACTGCTGTCATGAAATACTTCAGAATTAGAATTTATGACAGTGACGAAATTAGTGGGTTAGGTAGAAAACCAAAAGGGCCTAAGGCCTAGTTGAAGGCTAGATTGACCTCCAATGAACTTGGCTACCTGCTACTACCAAATTAGTTCTAATATTGCTGCAAAACCATAATATTAGCACACTAAAATAATGCAAAAATCAGGGATGATTGAATACAAGGCTAGGGCAAGGGTTGGAAGGCTAGAAAACCCCAAGACTAGGGCTAGAAATGACAAATGAGAGGCTATAAGGGCCAAACAAGCGCACAGACTAGGGGGAAAGGGGCAAAAGAGGCCACGACTAGGGAAAATAAGCCCTCCAAGGTTGACGTCAAGCCCTTAAAGTCTGACGCAGGGCTAGAAAGGCCCTAGAAGGGCCAATGACTAGGGTTTGTGCCCTTTTGAAGTTGTGGCTAGGAAAGGAAGGGAGGCTGAGAGGGAGAAAGGCCTCCTAGAGACCACGATAAGGAGGAAGGTGGGGGGCTGAGCCCTTTAGAGGGCTGGACGACTACCCTACAGGGGTCCGAGGCCTTATCTTATCCTGCGGTTGGGGGAAACAAGGGGGCCGAGGGCTTAGAAAGCCCTCTGGGGCTCACAACCAAGAGTAAAACGGCTAGCTGGCTAGCCCTTAGGGCCAAATTTTTTTCGAAACCCCGACAAATAAATAATACTCCACAAATTCGTTGCAAAAAAGTTGGATGACTTCCTTCTTGGGCTGGACGTTTAGCTTGGAGGCTAGATCTTTACTTCCTAGGCCTAGATCTTCCCAAAATCCCAACAAAATCCTTTGATCAACTTGAAATTCACCTGCGCAAATGAATCAAAAAATGCCAAACCCCAAATATATATACCAATGTTTTGAAAATCGTGATCGGGATTAAATCGGCGAGGGGAAAAAATCGTAAAAATCGGGCAAAAATAGGTAAAAATCGGGAAAAAATCGGCAAATACAAAAATATTCATTTTTTTTCAATTTTTTTAATATCTAAAGCACCCACAACATAAAATAAATGCATTGACACATAAATATGAAAAAAAAACTAATATTTAAGATGTGTAATATCATGTCTAGTGCTACATCACACATAATAGTGAATCATGTCCTGAATACGAAGTCCTGAGTCTCAACTCAACCTCAAAATATCAACAAAAAATATAATAATGTATCTCATATCATGAGTCATAATGTTTTATACAAAGGAATGCACCAAATAACCTATACTATTGATTTCCTCTGCCCCTCTTGCAAGAAAATGTAACAGCTTTCCCTCTAGACGAAGAAGCTGGCTGGGCTAGCAATGGACTCTGTTGTGCTCCAGATCCTGAAGCACCAGGAGCTAAAGGAGGCAAACCACGTCCTCTATTGGTAGCAGGGGTAGGTGGTGTCACCTCCTCCTCCTCCTGTTGCTCCTCCTCCTCCTCCTCCTCATGAAACTCATCATTGATTCATCGCTACTATAAATAGGATCATCAACAAGAGATACATAAACATCATCTAGCTCAAAGTCTTCAGACTTGGATTGCTCAACCTTATAACATGATAGAAAATGAAAAAGTTTAACATGCCTAACCAATGATTTTGGTTTGAGTGAAGGGTTCATCTCCTCAACCTTAAAATGTGGTAGAAAAAGATTAACATGCCTAACCAGCTTGTTTTCCTTGAGTGAAGGGCACATTCGTGTTAAGGCCATCGTAGGGGAGTTCAACAATCAATAACACCAACATCAACAAAGTTCAACAATCGTTGCCACCAACATCGAGGTTCTTAAAGGACTTCATGCTCTTGATCAAATGCCAATCTCATACCCTTACACATAATAAAATCAAATGGAAACAATGCAAATCCCCAAACCATGAAACCCTAAAAACCATTAAGTTTGTTGAATTTTGAGTTAAATCTAAAATTCTAGTTTCTCCATATGAAATCCCATGAGGTCGAAATCGGGTGTGTCAGGAAAATGAGAGGGCTGCAAAAATGACAAAAAAAAATCGATTTTTGAACTTATAGGGTTGCTGTTTGATGGGCCCACGATTTTTACCGAAAAAATCGCGATTTTTTCAAATCCAAAAAATCATCCAAAAAATCGCCGATTAAATCGGCCTTCCAAAAAAATCGCGATTTTCGCTGCTTTGATATATATACACAATATAAAACCCCCAAAATAATAAAACTCCAATTTGTGCAAAAACAAATAGTTTATAAATAATTTACGAATATACAATATTTACACAATTTGAAATTTTTGGAGAAATAATTTTGGATAAATAACAATGGATGAGCAAGTTTTGAAAAATAAATTTTAGCTGAAACCCTCCTGCAAAATCAAATACCATAAAGAAATCTCAAGGCCCAAACATAGTTAGCTCTTCCTCACAGTCTGTAAACTTGGAGCCTAAGGGTTAGTGTCCCTGTAAATATCTATAATATTCTTGTTGAGAAATTAGGGCTTTTATTACAATTTCTCTTCTTGATAATTACTTGTGATTTCGTTATGCTTCTTTCACTTAGATCTTATCTTCGTTAGATTATTATGTTCTTCATCAAGTCAATTATCAAATGCACAAGAGACAAATTTTAGGCTAGCAAGCCAGGGCCAAAACCTCTCCCTCTTGGAGAGGAAAACCCGATAGTAACTCTTCTTATAGACCTTCAATTGACGAGTACCAAGACCATGACCAAGACCCTTGACACTAGTATACCTCCAAGACCCTTATCACTGCTCTTCTAGGCTTCTTATGTTGATCATTCTTTCTGTCACTGCTCTGCACCAACACTAAGGAGCTCGGTCCCTACTCTAATAACCCTAGACAATGTGCTGCCCTCCTTGATCTAGTCTTGGTCACTTAGAGATGTCTCCTTAGCCTTCTTTCTGCACCCTTGATACCTAAGACCGAGATCATTGTCTTGCTGTAATGGCCCTCCTTCATGCTACATATGCCCTAGGCTCTTTCCAAATATGGTAACCCAGGACCGAGGCTCACATTGATTGCAACCTCCTTTACGCACTGTATTGCACACCTTTTCCTTCTTTGTGGTAGCCCTTGACCTACCTAAAGTATGCGGGGTAGGATGGACTTGTGACATGGCTAGATAAACCCTTCTCTCCTTCGCTTGTTAACCTTTTGTTTTCGTGCCAACAGAAAACCCTTAACTCGCACTTAACCCTTCTCTCCCTATTTGTTGCTCCATTTTGTTTCTGCCATGTGCACAACTGCACAATCCGTTGTTGCACCGAAGAGTCTGCATGTTCAGTACCATCTAGAAATGTTCTTTAGGGATGTGAAGATCGAAGGACACATTCTTTGTAATTGTGTCATGTCCTTTCAAAACCTCCATTAAAATTAACCCACGATAAACAAATAAAAACGTATAGAAATATCGTATCGAGAGGTTCAAGATGACAACACAAGTGAAGAAAGTTGGGAAGCAATTAAAGCAAAGAAAATTAGTATCCGTAAAACTTTGAGGACAAAGTTTCTGAAGAGAAGGGAATGTTATGAATATAATTCATAACGAAAATAATAAATATAATTATTAATAGTTAAATAGGGATTATGTAAGTAATCATTAAGTTAGTGAAAGGACATGTCTAAAAGACATGCCCATTAATGAAAGGCCACCTGCATAGGTATATAAGTAGGGCCTCATTGTAACATTTATCATCATCTTTTATACATTTTATATATAATATATTATTATTACAATACTTCTTGTGTATTTTACAATTAAGTCAACAAGCCTACAACTTTGTTGCTCCATACGCACTGATTAGACCCAAGACAAAGATGTGAGAGAGCTCTTCCTCTTCCCTGAATTGCCTCCTCCCTTCACACCAAAGCACAAACCTTATCTCACACTTGATTACAAACCTTGTCTGAATTATGGTCCTAAAATGAGGCTGCGATGCACTCTTATATAGGGATTGTCTCTTCTATCCTAGGCCGACATGATCAATTGTGTGTAGGCCGACTTCTTCAAGGAAACTTCCATCATATTCTAAGCCGATTTCAAGAGGCTAGTTGACAAGGTCTTGGAGTATACTTCATACATTAATAACATGTCTTTTCACAAGTGTAACACGACTCCATATGCATGACTCTAATTATATTTATGACAAGATGACAAATCCCTAAATACATCAAGAAGAAGTCTTTTACCTATAATAAAAACTCCTTGGCCATGAAACCCATGAGTCAAGTATTACAAAATACATTTTATTATCTTTGTCTCTTCATTACATAAATTCATAATTACAAGTCATTATGAAGGCCGAACCTAGTTACACTTTTCAACAATTCTCAAGAAAATTGTTAGATCACATGGTGAATCAGATCACCTAAGATAGCATGTACCAATAGAATGTTCTTATCATCGACAAATGAAATTACAATTATTTGCAATGTTTGGCAAAATATAGGATCACACATAACTAACACATACCACAGATCAACGGAAGGAAATCACCATGAACTGAACCCCAAAGTCTTTCTATTATGATACAAAATGTTCTCAGCAGAGCAACAACTCAATACCAACGTTCAAGAATTATGTCATCCAAAGATATCACATAGAAACTCAATAGCTTCTTATATACTGAAACTGCTCCATGTGGACAATAACGACTAGTTGGCTTGATCCTCGTCAAAATAATCTCGATCGTTGAAAATAATCAGATCATCTTTTAATCTCCACCGTCTAATTTTTAATTTTGAGGAAAAATTCGTTTTTTCTTAAAGCTCTCCTTTAATTAATCCAAAAATTAATATTTTGGATTAATTTCTAGAGCGTCAACTTGTATGCTTAGACTTATGAATTCTCAAAAACTGGATAAGAGATTTAAAAAGATATGTATATTTTATTGATATGAAAAATTGATGATTACAAGGCTGAGGCGGTGCTCCTTAAATAGGAGTTGACTGGCCACGCCCTATCAGATAGACATGTCCCTTGGGGACTAATGTCTCTTCATTTTTACTAAATAATTGCTTAACTAACTAATTACATTAATCATTAAATTAATTAAAGAATAATTTAATATTTTAAATGGTTATGAACTTAAATTCATAACATTGCCTTTCCCTTAAGATGATTTGTCCCCAAAGCATAGGTAGATTTGGGTGTTGATGAAGAAAATGTTATGACTCCCAAGATGAGTCTTCCTCGGGTAGCTTTTTCCATTTGTTGAGGTATTATTTTATTGTCTTGGACCATAAAACCTTTTCTTGGGTAGCAAGTATGCCTTCAAGTTCTAGGATGATCCTTCCTTCTTCATCGGTCTCCAATATTTCTATTTGTGCTATTGGTTTTTCCCTAGTTCCTTCATGAGATTTGATACATGAAAGGTAATATGGATTCGACACTTATCTGGTAGCTTTAATCCATAAGCTACACTACTTATTTTTTTGATTTTTTGATACAGTCCATAATATTTTGCTGATAGTTTATTTTTTCCTTGTTGCTTTAATGATAATTGCTTGTAAGGTTGGAGCCTAACAAAGACCCAGTCTCCTTCTTCGAATTGTCTCTCAGTGCGATGTCGATCAATTTGTTGTTTCATTCTATTACGCGCAATCGTTAGATTTTCTTTTAATAGGTTAATGATTCTTTGGTTTTCTTCCAAGTGGTTTTTTACGGATGGACTTTAGAATTGAGAAGTGCAAAGTCCTTCCATCTAGGTGGTTCGTAATCATAAAAAGCCTGGAAGGGCGTCATTTTTGTCGATGTATGGTAGGTGGTATTATACCACCATTATGCAAGGTGTAGCCATGGGGTCCACTTACTTTGCTTGTTAGTGACGAAGTAACGAAGATATGTTTCTAAGCATTTATTTACAACTTCAGTTTGTCCATCTGTTTGGGGGTGATAGGCTGTACTCATGTTGAGGGATATTCCTACCTGGTGGCATAATTCCTTCCAGAAATTGCCTTTGAACCTTGCGTCTCTATCACTGACTATGATCTTGGGAAACCCATGTAGTTTGTATATGTTTTTACAAAACGTTTTCGCAATGTGCTTAGTTGTGCCAGTTTTCTTGATAGCCATAAAATGGGCATACTTTGTGAGCCTGTTGTAGGAATTTACAGGGTAAGTTCCGTAGATCAAGAACCAAAGGTCACCGCTCACAAACAGATCACAAATTAGTACTCTAGTATAATCACGTGGTTAAAACCCTCAAAGAGGGAAATAGTCCACGACCTGAGCCAACGCGGCCACTTGAGGGAATTTATTAATATAAAAAGAAAAGTTACATATGTTTCTCTCATAAACATTTACCGAACAAATGACCCTCCATGCTCTTTAAATAGAGATCATGGACCTATCGGGTGTTAAGCCACGGATCAAGTGTCATTAGTATCGAGGTGAGAGATAATCGTCGGATCACTACAAATCGTGACTGTCGGATTATAAGTTACAAATGTACATGGTAAAGAAACACACTTTACCTAACTCTACACTAGACTAAGTTATTCTTAATTATTTCCTATGTGTCGGAATATCCTACCATCCCCCCTTAAGAACAACTTGGCATAGGATTGAAGGATTTACAAAGGTGACACAAAAGGAGCCTATTTCCTATGTGTCGAAATATCCTAACATCCCCCCTTAAGAAAAAAATGGGATAGGATTGAAGGATTTACAAAAGTGACACAATAGAAGAAGGAAGGAGGCATTAGAGCTTGTCCCCCCCTTAATGACAACTTTCCTGAACTCCAAGCATGGATCGAAGTTTGGTAAACTTCGCTTCTGTGAGAGCCTTCGTAAAGATATCAGCTACTTGATCATTGGTTGGAAAATACTGCACTTCAAGAACACGATCATGAATGAAATTTCTGATGAAGTGTATGTGGAGTTCAATGTGTTTTATACGGTGATGATGAACTGGATATTTACATAGGCCGAATAGCACTACGATTATCACACCAAACGCCAGTTGGATCTTGCTGATGAAGACCAAATTCAGACAGAATCTGACGAAGCCACATGGCTTCCTTGCTGGCTTCAACTGCACCACGATACTCTGCTTCTGCTGAAGAAAGAGAGATGACACTTTGTTTCTTACAAGACCAAGTAATAGGTCTTGAACCAAGAGTGAATACATATCCTGTAGTAGACTTTCGATCATCAGGGTCACCAGTCCAATCAGAATCAGTGAAACCAATGGACAATGGAGATGCTCCTGCACTGTAATGAATCCCGAACTGAACTGTACCTCGAATATATCGAAGTATTCTTTTAGCTGCTTTCCAGTGACTTTCATGAGGTTGGTGCATAAACTGAGCGACAAGACCAACGACAAAGGAAAGGTTAGGACGGGTATAGGTTAGGTACAGAAGTTTACCAACAAGTTGACGATATAAGGTAGCATCAACTTCAGGGGTAGTACAAGTGACTGAAAGCTTGAATCCAGACTGAAAGGGAGAAGGGGCTGGCTTACAGTCTTCCATGTGAAAGTGGCGTAGAAGATCACAGGCATACTTGGATTGAGAAAGGGTAATACCTTCTTTGGGTTGCAAGACTTGAAGACCAAGGAAATAATGCAAGTGTCCTAAGTCTGTCATTTCAAACTTCTTTTTGAGGCTAGACTTCACATGGTTTATATGGTTGGGATCACTACTAGTAAGGATAAGATCATCAACATAAAGAACAAGGATGGTGAAGGACTTACCCACTTTCTTGGTGTAGACAGTGTTGTCAAAATGACACCTAGAAAGCCATTATCTAATAGAAATATATCCATTTTGGCATATCAAGCCCGAGGATCTTGTTTGAGACCATAGAGAGACTTCCTAAGGCGAAAAACAAGGCTGGAGTCATTTTGGATAAAGCCATGGGGTGGTTCCATGTAGATTTCTTCATGCAAATCTCCATGTAAGAAAAGTGGATTAACATCCACATTTGATGGACTTCCCATTTAAAGAGGCTGACAAAAGGGAAAGAACAAGGCGGATAAGATTCATTTGTATGAGGGAGAAGGTTTGATTATAGTCAATGCCTTCCAACTTGTGAAAATCCTTTAGCAACAAGATATGAGCTTTATGTCTGTCCATATCCACTTTTCCATACGGTCCAAACTTGGTTTTGTAAACCCATCTGCATCTAACAATTTTTCTTCCTTTTGGAAGAGGAACAAGATCCCAAGTATCGTTTGCCAATAAGGAACGATACTCTTCATTCATAGCTTCATCCCAATCTGGATGACTGGAGGCTCTTTCAAAGGTTTCTGGATCAATTTTTTCCAGAACTTGAGCTAATAAGGAAGAGGCCCTTTCGAACTGAGAACGTGTACGTCGTCGATCGGCAGGGTCACCTGCAAGAGAACCTGCTGCATCCCGAGTAGAGCAGACCCATCTTGGGAGTGATGGATTATAAGGAACAATTTCAAGAGGTGGAGGAGGATCTTCATCCTCGCTGTCATCATCTGAACTAGAAGGAATGTTATTAAAAGTAGAAGAGAGAGAGAGAGGTGGCACATATGCCGAATCAGGCTCGCAGGCCAAAGGTGGCACACTCGCCGAACTAGGCTCGCAGGCCGATATTTTTTCATCAAAAATTACATCTCTTCTAATGATTATATTTTTGTATTTTGGTTGAAGAAGTCTATATCCTTTGACATCTTCATAATATCCAACAAAAATGCATTTTTCATTCTTAGGTTCTAAGGCTTTATGTTTTGCATCTAGAATATGGGCCCAAGCATCACTTCCAAAAACACGAAAGTGACTTACATCTGGTTTGATTGAGCTCCAAGCTTTTTCTGGAGTTATATTCTTTAAAACCTTGGTAAGAACGATTTACCATGTAATTTGCACAATTAATAAACTCTTGCCCGAAAAATTGAGGCCAAGGTCCTTTAGTTGAAGCATACAATTAGCCATTTCTTTTAAGGTTTGATTCTTCCTTTCAGCTACACCATTTTGTTGTGGAGTATATGGAATAGTATGTTGCATTTGAATGCCATGCTCGGTGAAAAAGTTGATAAATTTGTTGTTAACATATTCTCCTCCATTATCTGATCTTAACTTAATAATTTGATGTCCATATTGTTTCTCAACAAAGGCCTTAAAGGCCAAGAATATGTTAAAAAATTCACTCGAGTTTTAAGAAGTATACCCAAGTGCGTTTGGAAAAATCATCAATGAAAGTTAAGAAGTACTTGCAACCAGAGAAAGAAAAAACAAGAAGTGCACCACATAAATCACTATGCACAAGTTGTAAAGGGGCTGAAGCGTGCCAAGGGGCACGTTTTTGAATACTATCCCAGTGATGTTTTTCGAGTACACATCCGAAGAAAACACCATCTCAGCAAGATACCATAAGAAGACCGTGTCACCATGTTCCTTACATAAGAGATTTAAGAAGAAACGATGAATTTTAGAAACTAAATAAGCTGCCCAAAAATTTTCTCCTTCATCGTGGTAACAAAACGGAGAGGCTGTGATGACCCAAAGTTGTCAAACTTATACAACCTTTGGTATCCTCAACAATGCCAGTAGCTAAAATATGTTTAGGATCTTTGTGGTCCTTGATTACAACATCATGAGGTGAGAATTCTACTATTTTCCCTTCACCTGAATGAATTATTTGATAAACAGAGAGAAGGTTACATGACAAGGTAGGAACACATAGTACATCATTAAACTGACCATTATCGAGATGAATGGTTCCAGATCCTTCAACACTAAGAGATCTATCATCACCAATATAAATATGTTTGGTGTTACAATCATTTAAAGAAGAAAACATGGCTTTATTTTTGGCCGTGTGATAAGAAGCTCTAGAATCAATGAGCCACTCATGAGAATGAGAAGAGGAAGATACATTTAATGCATAACCAGATCTTGATGCTTGACAACCACAAGCAGAAAGTGCCATTCCTGAAGATGAAGGCGAAGAGTGCTCCAAATTGATGTTGTGCTTCTTCATTGCTGCTTCTAAGGCTTCCATCTTCTTAAAACATTTGGACTTTAAATGGCCATCACAATTGCAAAAGTTGCAATGTCTATCTGTCTTCTTTCCTTTGTTTTTATATGGCTTATCATTTTGGTGAGTTGCTTTTTCAGTTTGTGGCTGAAATTGCTTAGGACCCTTGTTTAGTTTCGGACCATACTTTTTAGGATACTGCTTCTTGGGATTCTTTTGATATGATTGATGTTGGGCTGCTAAGGCTTTCTTAGAAGCTTTTCCAGAAGTGATAAGACCAAGGTGTAAGAGTTTTTCTTGTTCTCTTATCAAAGAATCACAAAAGGAATCAAAAGAGGGATTCTTGTAGGTGGTTCTTGAAGAAATGATGGCTTCTCTAGTGGAATGGAAGGCGGAAACAAATTCAGAGTAAGAAGGCCCAAGCTTAGCAAGAATGGAATAGATAAGGCTACTATCTTCCTTTTTGACCTTACAACCTTCTAAAAGAAGTCGAAGGGTCTTGAATTTGGACAAAAAGTCTTCAATAGAGGAGAAATTATTAGGGTCCAAAGTAAGCAACTCATTTTCAAGCTGGTGATCCCTGATTTGATTTTGAATGCCAAAGACAGTATTTAGCTTATCCAGGGCTTCATGAGGGGTGTCAATGTAAAGGATATGAAATCAAAGATCTTGAGCAATGGACATTCCTATCAACCCTCGTGCTTGATCTTGTTTATTTTCCCATATAGTGACTTTATCATCATTAGAAGGTTTAGTTTCTACCCCTGTGGCTATTCTGTAAAGCCCTTTACTTCTAAGTATATCTACCATGTGAGGTAGCCATTGGAAATAATTGGTGCGATTAAGAATAATCGGGCATGCACTTTCCATTTAAAAAAAAAAAAAACTGAAGCTGAGAAAAGCTGAAACTAACTGCTCCAATGGAAAGATCTCAAAAAATTAGGCTGTTTAAAAAAAAACGGCTCGAAAAACGGCTTCCGGATGAAGAAGTTATGCCTTTTTGAAAAAACGAGTTGAAGATGCCGAATAGTTACGAGAACGGGATGAAGTGTGGCTTTTAAAAAAAAAATTCCACCCCTTTTAACAAAAACTTTTTACAAAAGAAGCTTGAGAAAGGGATTTTAACCCAAGACCTCTATTCTCATAAACTAACCCCTCACCAAGTGAGATAGTAAAAGGATCACGTTCTTGTTTGAAAGAGAGGGGGGGGGGGTTATAACTCTTCGGTGTGTGTGCCTTTTCCTGCACAAAAAAACACAAAAATCGAGCCAAACAAAAAAACGAAATGCAAAACCTTATGGTAGAATGTTAGCTTTTCGGTTAGCCTTACCGGCAACTATCAATTTTTTAACTATTTATGATTTCCCGAGATCGCACAAAGACGCGAGGAAAGAACATACGTAGCAAAAAAAATCCCTTTTCTTGTTTCTGATTTGCCGAGATCGCACGCAACACACAACAAAGAGCATACACAGAGAAGAGGGTACAGATCTGGCAAATACATAAAACCTATAAACTGAAAATAAACAAAATAAACCAAAATAAGCAGAGCTATTAACAAATATAATTGCAAAACAGATGCTTTATACCTCCAGATCTAAACTGTCATAACTTGGGCAGCCGAAAACCTTTTCGCATGAAACGAAAGGCGTTCCTCACTCTAACAGACGCTTTGGACACAATCGAGCAGTTCTCCAAGCCCAAAAATGTTCAGAAATAGTAGATCTACAAAACGACATTCGCATGCAGTCAAATTGGCTTCGGATTTTGATCAACAATCCATAATTTCCACCCTGGGGATCCTAGTTACCGGTTTGGATGTTTACCAACACTTGCGAGTTTTGGTGTAACGGAAAACCTCTACATGGTATCAGAGCCTGGACCCAGGTTCAATTCCACTGAGCTCCGTTTGAGGGGTGTATTGATTCCCCAAGCTGCGTTTGAAGGGTGTATTGATTCCTTGAGCTGCGTTTGAGGGGGGTTGTTGGAGTAATCACCGCACCTCTATGGAATCCATAATTTTCACCCTAGGGATCCTAGTTACCGGTTTGGAAGTTTACCAACACTTGCGAGTTTTGGTGTAACGACAAACCTCTACACCTGTCGACTACGAAAAATATCTTATCCTTGTTGTCAGATACAGGTAAGCCTTTTATAAAATCCATTGAAATCTCTTCCCATTTTTGATTTGGTATATGTAAGGGGTGTAATGGACTTGGTGTTGGAATGTTTTCACTTTTATTTCTTTGACAAATATCACATTCAACAACATATTTTTGAATTTCCTTGCTCATTCCCTTCCAATAGAACGATTGTCGAATGTTGTAGTAAGTCTTGTAGAATCCAACATGTCCGGCTGCAGGTGAATTGTGTGATTCCTTCAGGATTTTCAACTTAAATTTGGATGCCGGTGTTAGGGAAATTCTATTCTTATACCATAAGATGTCATTCTTCCATTCAAAATTAACATTGACCGATATTCTTAATCATAGAGTCACAATCTTCATCCTTGGCATATTCGGTTCATATTTCATCCAACCAATCTGGAACAACGATCATGGTGGCACATGTTGTGTTGTCGTCATATTTATGTGAAAGTGCATCTGCGACGACATTTTCCTTCCCTTTTTTGTGTAATATCCCCAAATCGAAGGCTGACAACCTCTCCATCCACTTCTGTTGCTCTGTTGATAAAGTCTTTTGTTGAAGTAAGAATTGAAGACTGTTGTGGTCAGTTTGGATTGAGAATTTACTTCCAAGCAAGTATTGGCGCCACTTTGTTAATGCATGTATGATGGTGAGCATTTCTTTTTGGTATGTTGATTTTAACCCTTCTCTTTTATTAAGTTTTTGGCTTTCGAATGCTATAGGGTGGTTATCCTGCATTAATACAACTCCAATTCCAAATCCCGAAGCATCACATTCGACTACAAATGGTTTGGAGAAGTCAGGAGTTGCTAGTACTGGTGTGGTTGACATCACTTCCGTTAGTTTGTCGAAACACTTGTCTGCTTGATTGTCCCACTGAAAAGCATTCTTCTTTAATAAATTGGTTAGAGGGGGCTGTCAAATGCACATAGTTTTTAATAAACTGTCCATAATACCCTGTTAGGCCTAGAAACCCTCTTAGCTTAGATACGTTCTTGGGCCTGGGCCATTCTTTGATTTCTTTAATTTTGTTGGGGTTTACTTTGACTTATTCTTTGGATATAACGTGTCCAAGGTATTCGACTTCTTTCTGCCCAAAGGTTCATTTTGACAACTTGGGATAAAAATGGTTCTTTTCTAAAACAGATAGCACTGCCTCCAAATGTTTGAGATGTTCTTTCCATGTCTTACTATAAACGAGTATATCGTCAAAGAAGACCAATACAAACTTCCACAAGTATGGGTGGAAGAGATCATTCATCGTAGCTTGGAAGGTGGGTGGTGCATTCGTTAGTCCAAATGGCATAACTTTGAATTCATAATGCACTTCGTGAGTCCGGAAGGCTGTTTTCTCGACGTCTTTTAATCTTACCCGTATTTGATAGTATCCTGATCTTAAATCTAATTTTGAAAAATATTCTGCACCATGTAGCTCATCCAACATCTCATCAATGAATGGGATCAAAAACTTATGTTTAATAGTGATCTTATTCAATCCTGTGTAGTCTATACATAGTTAGAAAGATCCATCTTTCTTCCTAACTAGTACCACGGGTACATCGTATGGGCTTCTACTCTTTGTAATGATCCCATGTTTCGACAAGTCTTGTATCAATTGTTCTATCTTTGTTTTGTGATGATGTGGGTAATAATATGGTTTAGCATTCACTGGTGTGGAGCCTGGTTTAACTTTGATAATGTGTTCGATCTTCCTTTCAGGGGGTAACTCCATAGATAGGACTTGGAAAACCGTCTCGTATTTTTGGATCAAGGATGAAATTTTCGTTGATTGTGGGTTCCCTTCCATCGATAGTAACTCCAATTGTTGACATTGTGCCAAAAATGCTAGAGCTCCTTTGTGAATGAGTTTTTTCATTTGTTGAGCAGAGATAACTTGAGTAGGTGGGGCATGGAACCCCAACAACTTGTATTTTCTTCCATCTATTTTAAACTTAATGAATTGCTTTATATGATTTTCTGAATTCGTGCCTAGTGTTCGCTTAGTTGCAACGACATCTACTCCTCGAAAACGATATCTACTCCTTCTAGGGGAACTATATAAAACCTAGATTCCATCTCATATTCGCTTAGTTGCAACTTGACCTTGTGGCACTTGCCTATTCCATCTATTCGTTTCCCATCTGCTACCATTACTTTTAAGTCTGTTACAGGATAAGCAAAAATGTTTAGTCTTTTCGCAATATTAACATCTACGAAGTTGTGTGTACTCCCTGAGTCTACTAGGACTATAACATTCTGCTTCTTGATGTGGCCTTTAAGTTTTAATGTCTGCGGCTGAGCTATCCCTGTGATGGCTGCAAGCGAGATTCGTGGCATATCTTCTTCTAGTTCTGGATTAGTGTTCTCATTTTCTTCATTGCTCTCTTCATCAGTGCTATCTTCTGGTGATTCTTCATCTTGTTCAGCTTCACAGTTATACATTTTTTGAGTTGTATATTTGTGTCCTGCGAAATACTTGTCTCCACACTTCCAACATTTCCCATCTTTTTTCCTTTCAACATTAGATGGTTGTTTTCCTTCGCTGTGTATTGGTGGGGGAACGTATTTGCTCGAGTTCTTTGCGGATGGTCTACTTGACTTCCCCTTGGCGTAATTGACTACCTTCTCATTACTGGCATATGGCAGTCTATGGAGTTTATATTTTCGTTTGATAATTATGGCTGCATGTCTGGCCTCTTCAATGGTGTTGGGTTTATATCATTTTAATTCTTCTCGAATGTAGTCCTTGAGGCCACAACAATACATTTTTAATAATTCTTCGTCTGAAAACCCTCTTTGCCTTACTGCTAATACTTCCCATTCGTGAGTGTATTCACTCACCGATCCTTTCTGTTTGAGGTGAACAAATATTTCGTATACATCATCCTCTTCCTCGTCATGAAACCTTTTCAACAGAGAATTCTTAAAATTTTCCCAGTTGAACGAAAGACCACTACATTTAGAGGACCACCACATAAACCAGTCATATGCTTCTCCTTCTAGGTAGTTGGATGCTGTTACGACTTTTTCTTGTGAACCTAACGGTGGGTTTGCTAGAAAAATGGCGTTCATTTTGTTTACCCAAACGATGGTGCGCCCTTACGGTCCTTACCACCATATTTATGTAGTTAATTTTTATTTTTAAAGAGGTTCCTTTTTGGGGACCTAGTATAGTATTGAGTACCTTCAAAAGGCACTTTGGTATTCATGTCTGTAGATTTCTTAGAAAGTCGTGATCTGGAGAATTTTCGTCTTCTAGGGTCTTATGGCTTTGTGTCTGTGACAGTGGATTCTTTTCCCCAAAATGCTTGCTCATCATTGCCTTCAATTCTATGATACCTTTGGGAATTTTGTCTTGATTATTCACTGACTTTTCGACATTATTGATGCGGTCATTAATCTTACTGAGCTCTTCTTGGTTTTTTTTTATATCATCGTTATTATTGGAGTTTGTCATTTTATTCCTTTTTTTCTTATAAGACCCATTTTTTTTTTAAAATAATAATAATAATTAAAAAAAATTATATAATTACAAATTATATAGAAAATATATAATAACAAATTATATAAAATATATAGTTGCAAATTGTATATAATATATAATTAGAATGTATATAAAGTTTATAAAACTTTAACTTCGTTATGTATATCCGAACACACAAGTCGTTTACACCTTTTCGAGTTTACACCGTTTCGAGTCGACCTCACAAATTAAAACCCACGTAATCGTACAATTGTTACCGTATTTGACCGGTTGACTGCACGTCCAATCGACGGCTAAGTACCGACCCAGATTGTCAGGGAATAACTGCACAACGACATCGTGGACTACACAGCGGCATAATTGGGGTGAGATGATGGTAGAGGGACGATTCGTGGACTCCACAAACGACACTGTGGGGGTGAGACGCTAGTAGAGGGACGATGCTAACATTGGAAGGACTTACTGTCAGGACGCGTGAGGCTGCTGAGACAATGTCACCCTATTTTTTTACGCAGATGGAGTGGCTGTGGTGGATCGAGCGACTGCGGTGGTGGCGGGTTAGGATGTTGGGTCTTGGACGACTGTTGATGCGGATGCAGACAAGCGTATGATTGCTCGTGGGCGCAGGTATGATGGCTCTGATACCACTGGAGCGTCAACTTGTATGCTCAGACTTATGAATTCTCAAATACTGGATAAGAGATTTAAAAAGATATATATATTTTATTGATATGAAAAATTGATGATTACAAGGCTGAGGCGGTGCTCCTTAAATAGGAGTTGATTGGCCACGCCCAATCAGAGAGACATGTCCCTTGGGGACTAATGTCTCTTCATTTTTACTAAATAATTGCTTAACTAACTAATTACATTAACCATTAAATTAATTAAAGAATACTTTAATATTTTAAATGGTTATGAACTAAAATTCATAACAATTTCCTCAAGAATTTGACTTTGACTCAACCACCAAGGTCCAAGGGCTCAAATTTTCTTATAATATCCATTTTTCCCTTGGTGGGGGACCTCCAAAAATTGACTTATGACCCACGAATTTTAGATTATTTTCCACTTGGAGAGAAATTAATTTCTCTATAATTATTTTTGACACAAAATTAATTAATTAACACCAAAGGGGATTTAATGATTTTTCCACCCTCAAATATTTTAACCATGGTGTCTAAATATGAGGGACCGTGCACTAAAATATTTTTTACATCAAATTATTTCAATATCAACCCTTGAAAGGGGAACACACCTTTAGACTCATACCCTCAATAAGTTACTCAATTCTACGACTCAATATGATCTAGTATAGACCAAGTATGTTTGTAATAAGATAATTTAGCCAAATGTGCTCAAATTATTCCCAAACACACTTTTAGAAAGACTCGATATAACACTATGACTCATCTAAGACCTTGTCAAGCAATTCCACCCTAGCTTTGGGGTTTAACACTAGGGCTTACCTAAGACCTTGTCAAGGAATTCCACCCTAGCTTTGGGGTTTAAGCTCGAAGAAAAACTCTACCGATTATCCGTGTTTAGAAACACACATAATTCAATGAGGTTAAAAAACTTCCTAGGATGAAACCCTTTGCCAAAATTAGAGGCTTAACTAGGAAAGTGAAACTACATGTACCAAGGTTCAAAAATATATGGTTGTGGACTCCAGGACATCCTCTAATCTTGTCCGATCTGAATCTGTATGCCCTACTAACTAGAACTCTTCTCCGTTGTCTAGAATGCCAAAATCTAGTGTACCCTCTACATGCCCGATGATTCTTTTGGCTGCTGTCTAATGTTAAACATTGGTGGTTGTCACGAATTTGAAGATATAGCCGACTGTTAAACCTAGATTTGTTTTGGTGGTTGTAAGATAGATTAAGCTCCCCACTATCAGTCTATATAATGACTCAATAGTTGGTTGAGTCAAATTTGAATGATTTTTTTAGCTCAGTCTCCATATATGTAGATTCTATGTTACAATCAACCATTTTGTACTTTTCTAATAAATTTTTTCGGAAGCAAACGCACAATCATTAATTATCTATATATATACACCTATACAATATAGTAGGATGACTCGATAATTGTCAAAAGCATATTACAAGGTGGAAGTTTCCTTTGGAATGGTGGTTACCCAGTCAAGATAATTCTTCTTTTCAATAGTATTTTTTGAGACTCTTCACCCTAGACATATACTAGACCTTTCCTCCACACCGAGTTAACCTCCCATATTTTCGACCCCTTTCCAGCAACTTCGACTAGACATCAACATCCAACAGCGGATGGCTTCCGGAAATAATAAAACTTGGAAGACTTCGATCTCCCAATCTAAGGCACGGAACAGAGAGAGAGAGAGACACCAAAATTTCATTTTTCTTCTTCTCTTTAGACTTCCCCAAACTCACACTTCTTTTGGCTTCTTGACAACAAACTTTGAACTTTTCCCAGCTACAAGAGATATCGAACTTGCTGTGAGAGTGTGTGTCCCAAATGAATTCGATTTGCTTGTATTTATAGGCTCCATGTGAGGTCAAATAGGTGTTTCTTAGGCCAACATGATCTCCTTTAGGCCGACTTGGTGTGGAGTGTGAAAATTTCAATCCATAAATATATTTCTGTAGTGATAGATTTATTTCTCCTACTTATTACTTCGATAAGTTATTTACATAATTCTTTCAATACATTTTGAAATAAATACTACTGTAGAATTCACTAATGTATATGCAGAGAAAGGAACAGTAAGAAACATAAGCATAAGAAACAATCACATGAACACACTTATTTTTGGACAATTGTCCCCGGAAAAACCCAATGTGGGAAAATCGGTGCAACAGATGAGGGTTTATATATTATTCTTCAGCAATGAATTCTTTACAAGGAATAAACTGACAGATTCTTTTAGAAAACACTTGAGACAAATTCCCTTGTTCCTTCCAAAGATTTTCTGACATTCGGAAGACCCACTGTCTCCTTCTGCATCACTCTGCGTGCTTCTCTACGCAGCCCCTGCGCTGGACTGCGTCACTCACTCTGTATGGGTACACTGCGGTGCAGTTTTGGGCTGCCTTTTGTGGCCCTCTACGTCCCTCTCTCCTTCTTCCCAGTCACTGCTGACTCCCTCTTCTTCTTCTTCTTCTGCAACTCATAAATATTTTATTTTTCTTGTTTAAAGTTGGATAATATACAAATATATATATATATATTATAATATACCCTTGGCGAACCTACACACCCTGTTTCAAAAAATGACGTACCCGTCTCCTTCCCCGTCCCCAAACCCACTTTTCCTGGCAACATAGATGATAAGATTGTTGAAAATTTGGAGGGCTGGTGATTAATACAAATTCTCTTCTTGATAATTACTTGTGAGCTTACTCGAGTTACTTTATGTCTTCTTTCTTCTTTCCTTTAGCTTAGTTAGTCTTTCACCAAGTCAATTATCAAAAATGCACTAGACACAAAATTATGCTCCTAGAGCCAGGGCAAAACCTCTCCCTCTTGGAGAGGAAAACCCGCAAAGAATTCTTCTTATAGATCTTCAAATGACAAGTATCATGACCAAGACTCAGACCCTTGACTTATATATATGCATTCAAAAACCTTGTTACTGCTCCTTTGTCTGCCTCCAATGCTGATCCTTCATTCCTCCACCAATTTACACTGATCTGTAACAACCTTAGAGAACTTGGTCTCTAATTCAATCTAACTTGATTTCGTCTTTGTTCACCAAAACATTTCTTCTTGCTTCATCTTCACTTGGCAGATATTTCTTTAGTTTACTGAGGATAGGAAGGATTTACCTTCCTTTTATACGTGTACTTACAAGTGCATCACCTTACTTGAATCACATCTTACTTCAGATTGACTGCATATATACACAATGATTCACTGCCTCAGCTTCGCATTTCGCTCAGGTTATATCATGTTATTCCATCTCAGATATTACTGTACTGGATCTCTGTCTTAAGCTCACATAGATCTCTGTCTTAAGTCAGCTTTAAACATAGATAGATACTTTCTGCACTTCTGTCCTTAAACCCTGTCTAATTTCCGCATTTAACCAGACTTGGCCCGCATTTTATTCACAGATGTATCCGCATTTTCTTACGGTGCCACTTCAGAGAGATCTGCAATTCCTTACTGTGCCACTACAGAGAGATCAGCAATTTATTATAGGTATTGTCTGCACTTCTTCATAGGTATATTCCACACTTCTTCATATGTATCATTCCCATTTCTTCATATGATTAATCCACACTGTATTACCTGTATTATCCGCACTTCATATTACAGAAACCACCGAGAAACATATGTACAAATGATCCGCAGGTTCAGGTATATATAGTGGACTGTTCCAGCTATTAGGCTGACCATCCAGCTATGTGTTAGGCCGACTTGAAATATATTTTCTTCAGCATTTAAATTTTTAATTTGGCATTCTCCACTTGTCTTCCATCGTTGATTGAGGGCTTTTTGTGCGCTAGTCTTCCAGCATAGTTTGAGGGCTGTTAGGTGTCCTTCCACAAGGTTTTGGAGCATATATTTGCTAGACTAGATCCTTCATGAACATGACACTTAATTACATTTTATACCTAGAAGACACAAACCTAATAGACATCAAGAAGAAATCTATTAACCTATATAATAAAATCTTGCTCATGAAACCCATTAAGCAAGTGCAACAAAATACATAAATACATAGTCAACATGAAGACTGACCTAGTTACACTTTTCAACAAAGATTAAGATGGAAGTTATTTTTAGACCATCAGTTCTTGACAATATTGAGCTTTTGCAAATCTTCAATGATGAAAGCCAAGTGATTAGATTTTTGAATAATATGGAGGATTTTTTGGATTTCAAGGTTGGCTACAAAGAAGAGGGTTGCAACTATGTGGAGTGTAACGAAGTATCAAATCCCACTCCTAGCGATCATGTAGCCATGGAGAAAATGTTTGATAGGCATGATGTCGTAAACAGAAAAGATGATAAGAAAATTGACCCAGGGGAATTCATTGAAGTAAACATTGGTACCCATCAAGATCCATAAATTATGAAGATAGGGAAGGGTGCCACTGAGAAGAAGAAGAAAATTGGTAGATTTACTTCAAGGATATAGGGATGTTTTGGCCTTCTCATATGATGAGTTGAAATGATATAGGGAAGATGTCATGGAACATACCATTGCTCTAAAGGATGAGAATGCCAAGCCCTTTAAGCAAAAACTTAGGCAAATAAATCCTATGTTAGCCCCCTTGGTGCAAAAGGAGTTGCAAAAGATGTTCCAAGTTGGAATCATAGCTCATAGGTGGGATTGGGATGTTGGTAGAAATATTTTACACTTCCTTGCTAAGTATAAGAGTTAGTGCTGAAATTATTATTTGATTCTGCCTTGCACTCTTGGATGCACTACTGTGTGCAACTTCAGGTTATGGGAAAGGTTGGATGGGGATGAGCTCAACAAAGATTTGCCATGCGCTCTTGGGCACACTTTGTTTAATTAAGGGTTAGGTTACTATCCACATGTAAACTCCAGGGTTTGTCCAGGTCAGCACGAAACAGTCTTATATTCCTGATCCTAAGTCTGGCGGTCCTCAACTTGTACACTTTGTCATGCTATGCTAATAATTTAATGGTTGCATGTTGTTATGATCTATAGGCTACCAAATGCAGACTGTTATAGAAGAACAAACATATGAAGTTGATGTTCTGTGTTGCTGCAATAGATGTCCTAAAAATATAACGATATCCATTCATGAATCAAAATAAATTTTATGGGAAAGAGAAGTAATGGCACATCATTTCTACCCTTGGAATAGATTGTGATTCTAAGTTTTACAAAGTTTCTAATTGTAACTTATTTTGTAGTATTTACTGGCTATTTCCATATTTTGAATGATATTCTCTCGGACTGTCTATTTGATTGAACATAAGGGCGTAATAAAATATGGATTAGTTCTTTGCACTTATTGCTTTTCTACCTTTATCTCTGAATCTAAAATTTACAGGTTTTATTTTCCCAGGTCAGTGACCTATATTTTTCATGTGGCATAGGAAGACTTCTGTTTGCATAAGTAGATACAGTTTTTGTGCATTATTGTTAGAGGATTCTTGAGCTTCTAAATATCCTATGGATACCCTGCAAACCAGTTTTTGGCAAGAATATTCTATTTAAATCTGAACATATTGAAAGGAAGTTTAGTTCTGTTTCCTGCCTGCCTATATTTTTGTGTTATTGACTACAGTGTTTTCCAGTTATTCTGATTTTCCTTAGTCTATCATGATGTGAAATTTGTGTGGCCACAGACTCTATTGGGTGACAAAAAAGGCAGGAGAGAGGGAAGGGAGTGGGCTTCTTCAAGCGAATGCCTGGCATCATCGTGCTGATGCTGTTTCTTCAGTAATTGCTCTGATTGGTGTTGGTAAGTGCTTTACTTTCTGGAATGCTCAGCTTAATGCATATCACCACTAAACTTTACAAGTAATAAGTATACTGTTAGTTAAGTTGTTGGGAATACTCAATGGTTGTTTGCCTGGTTGGTGAAACCCATGTGGTATTGTTATCCGCAACAGGGTTCAAGTCTCTTCAGTGACATGCTTATGTTTGTGTTAATGCTTGAAAAAGGGTGTTAGCTGAGAGGCAGTGTTAATTTGGCAACTTAGTGACAAATTCCAGCCATGGGACTAGATTCCTCTTTTCGAGAGGATCAATTTGGACTATTGAAGCGCTTAATTTGGACAAGGGAAAGTGTATTTTTGAAGAATATCCCAAAATGTCACATTTGGTCAGGTCAGCCCTAACAGAAAAATGGACACCCTTGGAAGCCTATAAATACAAGTGACCTCAAGCTCATTTGGACTTCACCAAAAACATCTTCTTCTCTTCTTCATTGATTGGTTCGCACAGGTCTGAGCTGAGTCGAGGAAACTAGTTCGTACAGGTCCGAGATTACAAGGTCTGAAGCTCGCACGTGTTTTAGAGTTTTGGTTTCCGACCGCATGCTTGATACATGCAATTTTCAGCTATAACTGCAGGCTCGCTCGTGCGGTTGGAAGCTCTCAACTGCACACATGCCTCTTCCTGCATGCGGTTGGGCTCTAGGGTTGTATTTTGACATTTGATCGCAGTTGACTACAGACAAAAAATGTTGTCTTTGATCTGGACTGATGCTGCGAACATATTTCTGAATATTGTTGGGTTAATTTTGCTCGATGATTTTGTATTGGCTCATTGTACTCTCTGCTGAACATTTTATGACAACCTAATAAAAGAAGAATTACAAAGGGTTTTCCCTTTAGTGGGGTTTTCCTTGGTCATTGGTTGAAAATCTGGTCTCTCTTGTTGATGTGTTGATTGTCTCCTTTGTCATTTCATTTACTATTCTATTTTTCAATTACTATTGATAATTGCAAATATTAATTATTGTTGAAAGATTGTTAATTGAAGAATTGAATTGGGCAAAAATAATTGAAACAACATAGAGCAGTCTCGAATTTAACATCGATGTCTCCTCTCTTTGATTATTGTTGTTGCTATTGTTTTTGTCGTTGGGTATTCTCTTGTCTATATATTTTTCCTAATTGTATTTGATCTTCCATGGCCTCCTAGTGAGGATTGCAGGTTGATGACAAGGTCCACTTAGGCCTTGGCAACAAATGAAAGAAACAAAAGAACTAGAAGAATGAAGCAAAGCATGAAGACTTTCCCGATGTGTAGAAACAAGTTCAGAGGGAGACACTGTGGAGAAGGTATTGCCTCCGGAAGGACCCGTTAGAAAGCCCTGTTATGACCCTAGAGAAATCTGACC
This sequence comes from Pinus albicaulis, assembly GCA_034641835.2. Lineage (NCBI taxonomy): Eukaryota > Viridiplantae > Streptophyta > Pinopsida > Pinales > Pinaceae > Pinus > Pinus albicaulis. The sequence continues at coordinate 987,021,506 of CM076572.1, forward strand.
TCAGATTCCTGGATGATGGAATGTCAATGTGAGAGGTAGCATCTAATTTGGGTATCTGGAAAGCATTTGTAGTCTAATACTATTGATCATGGATGTTTTGAGAAGTACTACTGCAGACATAACTTGGACTTGTGGAGATTACCTCTCTTGTTGAGAAGGAGAGCTAATGAGATGGGCATTCTCCTTGTGTCTCCAATATTCTTCCTGTGTCATCTTGAACTTGGTTAGAGAGGTTCTCTCTATGTCATTATGACCTTGGCTAAAGAATGTTTTGAAAGATTGGATAACATCATGGACTGACATTCTTCCTGTGTCATGTACTTTGACCTGATTAGGGAGTTTATCCCTGTATCAAGTACGTAGACCTTGGTTGAAGAATGGTCTGGTGGACTGACATTCTCCCTGTATCATTGTATTGTGACCTGGTTAGGGTTGATTTTGCTATGTCACTTTGACCTAATTAGGAAGAGTGGTCCTGTGGACAGACATTTTCCTGTGTCATTGTATAGCGACTTGATTAAGGCTGTAGTCCCTGTGTTACTTTGACCTGTCTAGGAAAATGGTCTGACAGAGGACAACCATTCTCTCTGTTTCATTGTATAGTGACCCGATTAGGGAGGTTACCCCTGTGTCACTTTGACCTGATTAGAGAATGGTCCTAGAGGTTGTAGCCCCCCAACATTGTGCTCTGATCTCTTTCTAGAGTGAGCTGGTTTTGGCATCATGCTCTGATCTCTTTGTAGAGTGAGTTTCTTTATCAAACGATGCATATGTGCCATACGTTAGGGGTATTGACTGGGTTATGGCTATGTGGTTGATGTTGGTGATGATATTGATGATGATGCTTATCTTAATCTTGATGATCTTTGTCATAAAAGTCTTCAACTTGAGATCATCATGATAGTCATTATGAATACCTCCCTAGTTAAGAGGGAGTGTTGAATTTTGTAACTAGGTTCGGTCTTCATAATATTATGTATTTGAGTCAAAAGAAAAAGTTATTTTATCGTGTCCCTTTTGGACATTTAAAAGAAAGAAAAATGAATTTTTAACTGTGACTTTGGTAACTCTATGTTTACCAAGTCAACCTGCCCAAAGGGCATGTCCCTTCGCATGAATGAACATCTATATATTGGCATATATGCTTCGTCACTTGGCAATTGATTCAGTTTTTTTTGTGGACAATAAATTCAGATATTTGAGGTAGCTCGTATGCAACATCAAAGGCAATTTTGAGATAGTTTGTGTGTAACATCTGAAGTAATTTTGAGGCACTTCACATGGTTTTCTGAGGCAGTATTAAGGACCTGCATGTGGCAGTGGTGTGACAAACATATGATGACGAATTAGATGTAGAAGAAGTAAATTTCATTAGGAAGTTCAAAAGAGGAATCGAAAAACACAATGGTAATTTACCTTTTAAATGTTTCGATTGTAGAAGAATAGGTCATTATGATAAGAGATGTCCTTTTAAGGAAAAGGAAAGCTTCCACAAGAAATCTTTTTATTCTAAAGAACACACGAACTCTTCAGATGAAAGTGATACAAAAGAACCAGATGCAAGAGAAGTTCTCTTCATAACCCAAACAAATCAAGATAATGGTCAGGATGATGAGCAAGTAAATGATTCAAATGATGAAGAACCAAATATGAGAATAGATTCTTTGTGGGGACTCAAAATAACAAGCTTAGAAACAAAAGTAGAGAATTGAAAAGCTTGTTTGAAAAATGCGATGAAGAAATTATCTCCTTAAATGTCCGACTTGAAGAAGCAAATATAGTTGAGGAAGTAATAAAGGCTCAAATGATGAAGAAAGAAGAAGATTGTAAGAAGCTAGAAGGAAATTGTGACATTGAGGGTTGAAGTTGATAAACTCAAAAGGAACTTGAACAACTCGTTAGTATTGGATAGCATTATTAATTGTCAAAGATTGCCAAACAATCATATAGGTCTTGGCTATACATGTGCATCTTCAAGCAATGAGGACAAAAGCTCCAAGGAAGAAACTAAAAAAGTCATGGTGATGACTCCAAGACCACCCATCACAAGGATCAACAATGGATAGAATCTCCACCAAGGAAAAATAATTTCAAAAGATCATCCTACTCTCCTTGGTTGAAAATCTAAGTTGCAGGAAACATTGCCCAGAGGGCTGTTTCAGCGCGGAAACGAAACAGAACAGCGTTTCATCATATCGTACGGCCTGGAAACGCGTTTCCATCCGTATTGAGCTGTTTGATGTTGGGGAAACGTGCCCAGTATAGACGTAAACGTGTTTCTAGGCTGTACGGGCGCGTTTCTGGTGTTTAAACTTGTTTTTTTTAGCTTTTTTATTTTTATTTTATTTTCGGTTTGTGTGAATTATTGTTTTTTTAATCGTGGAAAGTATGTTTTGGATGCTTCTAGATGGCTCTCTCAACTTATAGAAAGACTCTCGCTCATTCCCTCATCACACAAATTGAGCAAGTCGTTTCACTTGGAGAAGGGCGATTTTAGCAAGCAGAAAAGGGGAAGAGAATAGTGCTTCAGCTAGGGTGTTTTCACCAGTGAGCAAAGGATATTTCAGCAACAAGAGAAAGAGATTTCAAAAGAAGAATTGGAGTGCAAAGTTTCAAGCTACGACATTCTTGGTTTTTGGCTCAGCTACAACCATATTTCTCTTGTCTTTTGTGGCATTTTGGGGTAGCTTCAACTACAAAAAATTTATTTGGGTAAGAAGCATTCATTTTCTTGGTTTTTTCCCATTGTTTCTTCTATTTTTTGAGGGTTTATGCTACCAAAATTATTGAAAACGTTTTTTCTTTACAAATTTGTTTTTTTAATTTTGTTTTGCAGCAATGGTTTCTATCCAAGGTTCAAGTTGAAGCCCCAAGTCCAACCTAAGGGCTGAATATTATCCTTTTTGGAAGCATGTTCAGAAGCTTCAAAGATGTGGAGGTGGTGGCTCATGGGAATGGCGAAGTAACCTTTGCAAATAATTCATACAAGGGCTCTTACCCAAAAGTGAAGGCACATCTTTTGCATGGAGGAGTATAGGGGATTGCAAGTTGCACTAAAACCCTTTAGTGAGGAGGGAATATCAAAGAGAGCAAGATCCAGCAGAAGGAATTAAAAGAAGGCACGATGAGCTTAGTCAAGATACTCCTAAAGCTCCAACAAACATTGAGTCAAGGATTTGTAGTTGAAGCAAGGAAGAGGAGAAGCACTCAACAACCAGAACAACCACCATCCAGAGGGGCATCCAGTGCAGTTCAAGATAGTAGAATTGTTAAATTGGTGAATGTGCAAGCAAGAGAAGAAGTTGATTTTAGAGTGGCTAGGTGCATCTATGCATGTGGTATCCCATTCAATGTTGTTCACTCTCCTTACTTGCAAGATATGATAAGGACAGTTAACAAAGCTCCTCAAGGGTACAAGGGGCCCAACTATGAGAAAGTTAGAACTCAGCTTCTAAAAAATGAGAAGGAGCTTGTGGAGGATATCTTATCACCAATTCGTTCTTCCTGGAGTAGCTCTGGGGTTACCATAGTCTTAGATGGATGGACAGATACAAGGCGCAGACCATTAATAAATATCATTGCCACTTCACCAAAAGGAGCAATGTTTTTAAAGGCAGTAGACTGCTCAATAGAGGTAAAATATGCACAATTCATTGCTGATGTTATTATAAAATCTATTGAAAAAATAGGTCCTAACAGGGTGGTGCAAGTTATCACGGCTAATGCACCAGTTTGCAAAGATGCATGTTTAATTATTGAGGGGAGGTATGACCACATCTTTTGGACACCCTGCATTGTCTATAATCTGAATTTGATCTTAGAGGAAATCGAGAATAAAGTTCCATGAATAAAGGAAATCATAGGGAAATTAAGGGAAATTGTTAAATTCATCACCAACCACCACCAATCTCAAGCAATATTTTGAGAGTACTTCAAATTGGAGTTGTTAAAAGTTGTTGAGACAAGATATGCCTCAAGCTTCATAATGTTGCGCCGCCTTGTTGAGGTTAAGCAAGCATTAGTTTCTATGGTGGTGTGTCAAGTTTGGGCTGAGTGGAGACAAGAACGTTCAAAACAGAGATATATGGTGCATAGATTGTGCCTTTATGAGGGTCGGTGGAGCAAGATATATTTCTTGCTAAAGTTCACAACCCCTGCATTTGAGCTTCTTCGGAATGCTCACACTGACCAACCTTTCTTAAGAGAGGTATATGATGGCATGGATTCCATGGTTGAGAAAACTATGGAAATTTCACAGGAGTCTCCATAGCTTTTGTTTGTAGATGATCATTTTGCTGATTTAGTCAAGAAATTCATTGTTGATAGGTGGAACAATTTCAACACTCCATTGAACACTTTAGCACATGGCTTGAACCCCAAATTTTATGATGAGGAGCTTATTGCTCAAAGCAATGGGAAGAGGAGGGCACCCCATAAGGGTAGAGAGGTGGCTAATGGGGTGAAAAAAGCTCTTATGAGAATTTTCCAGTTCATCTACACAAGGACGTGAAGGAAGAATTTGTCAGTTTTGCTGCAAGATTAGATGATTATTCAGATATATCATCTTTGGAGGAGAGAAGCACCAAGAACCTAGTTAGGTGGTGGATTTGTCATGGAGCAAATGGTGTACATTTGCAAAAGCTTGCCATTCATTTCCTTTCACAAGTGGCAAGCTCTTCATCAGCAAAAAGGAATTGAAGCACCTGTGGTTTTGTTCATTCTATGAAGCGCAACAGGTTGGGCTCACGGAAGGTAGAGGATCTTGTTTACGTGCACTCCAACCTTTGCCTTGCATCTCGTAGGGGTCCAAAATATAGCAGTGGTCATTTTAAAGAATGGGATGTGGATCCAAAAAGCTTTGATTTGGAGCTCTCTCTTATTGCCATGAATATTGAGGACCAGGAGCTTAGAAGTGGAATTGGCCAATCATCTTCTTCAACTCCACCATCCACTATAGAGCATGTTTTTGCTGCTATTTTTGATGAGGATTATGATCATGAGTATTAGTATTTTTCTTTATAGTACTTGCAGCCTCATAGTCTTTATTGTACTTGCAGCCTCATATATATAATAAAGGTTGATTTTGAGATTTGGATATATTGGATATTCTGATATTGCTATTTTCATTATGTGTCTGTGATCATTCATGAGTAAATGTGATGTAATTTTAGAGACTTATAGTTTATGTTAAATGTAATAAATTATAATTTATCATGTATGCTTTATGATTGCACATAACATTTCTTAAATGTCCTAAATTATATATATATATATCGTGTTTCCCCGTTTCCAAAATTTAGGGGGTCGTGTTTCGTAAGCGTGCCCTTTTCGGAAACTTGTTTCTGTTTCCTTGTTTGTGCAACTTAGTTGAAAATATCTTTCTTGGTCATTATTAATCTCTTAGAAATTTTGGGCATAAAGCAATTCATTGTACAATGAATACAAGATGCAATTATGTGAGCAATAATGATTATGGATTTAGATCTAGAAATGCACATGGATCTGCCTACATAAATTACATTCCATTTGAACCACTAATGAATCAAAATATTGCATGCTACAATTGAAATAATCTTGGTCACAAGGCATAGGATTGTAGGCTTTTGAAAGAGAATGTTCCAATCATGCAGTCAAAGAAGCCAACTTTGCATGGTAGAAGAAAAAGAAGGAAAACTGTAATATAACATTGATTGCTGAGGATGAAGAAGATGAATGGTACATAAACAGGGGATGCTCGACACACATGATTGGTGATGAGAACTAATTTGTCAGCCTAAAAGAAAAAAGCATCAATGTTGCATTTGAAGATAACTCGTCTCTCAAGATAATTGGAAAAGGTGTGGTAAGTCTTGGAAGGGAACATATGAAAGCACAAATTGTTTTGCTAGTTAAGAATTTGAAGCACAATCTTCTCAGTGTTGGCAAGATGTATGATCAAGGGTATAATCTCTTGTTTGACTCCTAGAAGTGCGAAATCAAAGAAGAAGACTTAGGAAGATTGTTTGCAACAACCATAAGAAGACCAAACAACATATATGTTCTAGACCAAGTAGAGTTAAAGAAAATTTCAGCCAAGCAAAGGAGCCGAAAGGAAAAGAAAGAGGGAAATGACAGGAAGACATATGTAGTGTTTAGTGCCATAGGTTCATGGGGACCATCCCCAAAGACATAAGTCACCCTTCACCATTGATGTCAAAAGGGGAGAGAAAAGGAAGTGCAACATGGAGACAAAGGAAGTGAAGCATGGAGATAGGGGGCGCATGAGTTTTGACATCAATGACAAAGGGGGAGATTTTGGAAGAAATTTGTTATTGATGTGAAAGGATGAATGGGCCAACATTTGTTTGATTTGTGTGTACAAATCAAGTGAATTTGGGTACAAGGAGCTTCTAGATTAGTATCCCTTGTCACGCCATTTCGTTTGACTGGTTGCACGCATTGTGGGTCCTCTTGGTTGGAGAGATATTTATTTTTGAAGTTTGTCCCCCAAGGATGGGTTTAGCATCAACACCTTTGCCCCAAAGGCTTATGACCTTAACACTTCATTGCTGCCCCTAGAAGAAGCTCACAAATTGCAATTTCTGTTGGCCAAAGTCGTCTGTCCATAGTTAGCCTCGATTTTTATAATGTTCTAATCCTTCTCTTAATAGGTTGACTTGATACAAGTTCAGGTCAGTACTAGTAAAATCGTGTCTTTTAAAGTATCAGGTCGGATCTAATATAGTTCCCTCCAAAACGCCTATATATTACACCTAGCCATGGGCAATTGTGGCAAGGCAATTTGGTGTGTCTGTAGTAGAAACTTATCTAAAGTAGTTCGAGGCTAGAACAGAATTGAAGATCCAACAAAAGCCATGTTTTTGGCATCTCTTCTGGAGCGAATTTTGAAGCATTTCTCTGCATGACATTTCATTGACAAGGATTGGTTGAGAAACTGTGTGAAGAAGTTTTGGCATAAATTTCTGAGAAATTATTGGGTTTAACTGTTGTGAAATTTCGGCTTTCCTGAAGTCGACTGCAACCTCTCTGAGGTAGGTCTTTGAGGTAGATCTTTGGGCCGCCTGATACCTAATTTGGGCTTCCAACCTGAGGTTGATTTCAGGCTTGTTTTAAGGTCAATCTAAGATTGATTCTGTGATCCAATCTGTGGATGATCTTGGTCCTATATTCTATGGAGAATTCACTAAACAGTGCATTCATTTGAGGCCTATTTTTACTGATCTAAGGGCATCATCAGTGGCTGGTCCAAATATATCGAGGGCCAAGATTTTTGAGGCATAATTGTATTTACTTTTTCTGGCTGAAGCAAATATGAGGCTCTTTTTATGTGAATGATGTAGTGCCCTTCTAAAGTAACTTTTGGCCCTGCTCTGAAGTCCCTTTTTGATCTATCTTAGGGCAATTTTTTGAAGGTCAATTTGGGCTGCCAGAGGGCCATTTCTGTCCTGTATTTGAGGCTGAATTAGTCCCTGTCTTAGGGAAACTCCTTGATGTGAATTTGGCCTTGGTTAGGGCATATCTGTATCATTGTTTTGAGTAAATTTTGGGACAGGTTTGAAGTTCGAAGCTGAGGCATAAAATTGAACCCTGAGTGCAGACTTTGACATGTGACTTGTGGTAGACCTTTGATGATCTGAAGCTGACTTTGACATGTGATTTGTGGCAGACCTTTGATTATCTGAAGCAGACTTTGACATGTGATTTGCGGCAGACCTTTGATGATCTGATGATCTGAAGTAGACGTCTAATGAAGTTGTGAAGCAGAGTATTGAGCTATCCTTGAAGAACTTGTGAGGAAAATCGAAGGCAGAGTAAGGGCACTTGCATTGATGATCTGAGGTATGCATTTCTTTTGTTGAATTTTCTACAGTTGAGTTAGTCTCAACAACTCACATGGCATCATGGACATGACATTGTGTAATAGAAATTGACATGCAAATATGTAAGCCCGTGTGCATGCCATTGAAAATAAGATCATTGGATTTGTATGACACCGAGGAGTGGGAATATGCCAGGAAATCGAACATTCAAATACTTTGGCGCCACATGCTAAAAATAGAAATACTGTCAAATCACATGCATGTCACATGCAATTAGATAGGAAGCTGTGAAATTACATGAATGTTACATGCAAATATATAGGAAGCTTGTGAATGAATGTCTCATTGTGAATCCTACATATGGAAATCATATTTGAAGTACAAACATGTTTCTAAAATTAGCGACATTGTAAAATGACATGCATGTAGCCAAACTAGAAATATAAGGGATGATGAAACATTAAACCTACTCTAGAGGAATAAGTCTTGAATAATGTATTGCAAAAATCTACCGATCGTAGCTACCTATTGATGGTTGCAACTGTTGATGTTGAAGTTGTCACCAAGATTCAAAGGTGTGCTATCTTCAGTGCTAAAACCTCAAATTCGGATATATATATATATATATATTAACACTCGTAATATATATTAAGAGTCCTAATATACATAATGAAGTGATGTGTGGTAAAGGTCATGAGTGTTAAAATGACATTAAGTTAATGAAAAGTTAGTGTTGGTAGCCAAGGGTGATTACGTACTACAACTACCCAAGTCACAAACGAAGGATGTTAGCACATTAAATCAATTGACTGTTTTCATCATTATCTGTGATAGCCATGTTTGGTTCATCAATTAGATATCCAAAATATTTGGAAATATATAGATATAATTGTATGAATTAAAATGTTTGTAGAAAATATGATTGATTTCAAATTAGGGCCCTTGATATATACGTAGGCAGGAGTGCCATTTCATGATGTGTCATGTCGTTTACAAAATACATGAACTTTCGTTATTACTAATTATCACTTATTAATCACATTGTCAAATGATACTTTGATTATAATGCTTATGTACTCTTCTTAATGAGTGAATGTACAAGGTGTTAATTATCACTTATTAATCACATTGTCAAATGATACTTTGATTATAATGCTTATGTACTCTTCTTAATGAGTGAATGTACAAGGTGTTAATACCCACTTCTTCAGTATGTCTTGAAGATGTAACTTGATACTTGCTTACTACATGATGACATGGGACATAGAGGACATAAAATACAAGTGTCTAACATGGGACATAGAGGACATAGAAATACAAGTGTCTAACATGGGACATGGCAACCTCAGAAATGGGATATGGAGGACATATTTTATATATATATATATATATATATATATATGTATGTATGTATATGTATATATATGTATGTATGTATGTACACACACACACACACACACACACAGATATATATAGACACACACACACTACATGATAAAATGGGAGATACAAGACACATAAATATGAGTGTCTGATATGGGACATGGCAACCTTGGAAACTGGACATGGATGACACACACACACACACACACAGATATATATATATGTTACATTTGTTGTTATCGACAATTTGTCATCGGGGGTCCAAAATTTGAATTATCGGCGATATCATGGAAAATATAAGAAATTTTTAGGAAACTTCAAAAAATACAAAAATAATCATTTTTTTTCTTCGAATTAACTTCTAAAACAACATCAACATCAAACAAAGACATTGCTGTATAAATATAAAAATAAAATCAATATATAAGATGTCAAGTGATACATCAGATATCAATATTGAAATATGATAATTGTCCTGAGTCATAAGATTTAATAGAATGATACAAAATCATATTTAAACAAAAATAAAAGCTTCTCCTGAGATGAATCACGACAATGAAAACAACATATTTTTCCTTTGTTTGCTTGATCGAAAATGTTCACAACATCCTCATAAATGTTGTCAAAATTGGACCAAAAGATTAGTCTACTGAAAAATATATAAAACATTCAAATTTTGAAACGAACATATAATTTATGTGCATCCATATGAATCCAAATTATTTCACACAAATATGCAAAATCTCTCATGTATATAGCAAGGGTGCATATAATGAAAATATCGTAGAGTACAATCCATCTCTGAATCAAAATAGATCAATAGAGAGGCTCTAAATTGCCTTTGAAATCCAAAGAAAATCATGCTACAACAAAGAACTACGTAACATCAAAATCATGAACTGCATTGGGATCCTCCTCATCAAGATCACCCTCTAAGCGTTAAAATGAAATAGAAAAAGCTTAACATCCTAATCAATGATTTTGCTTGAGTGTACATTTTTACTAGGGTCTTGAAGGAGGAGCTCATTAGTCAATGCCACCAACATTGAGGTACATAGAGGGCTTGGTGATTTTAATTAAATGTTAGTTACATGCCCTCATACATCGGAGAATCCAGTAGAAATGTTGCAATTCCACCATTCATGAAATCCTAAAACTATTAAGTCTGTTGGATTTTGAGTGGGATCTAAGATGCTCTACTTTCTTTGTACAAAATCCGAAGATGTTGGAACAACTGTTAATCATCCTAAGTCAGTTAATGATAATGTTTAAGTAAAAGGATGAAAATGAAAGATAAAGGAAAATGTTGCATTTACTTTAAGAATATAATATTAAGATTAACTACTAGGATATGCATCTCATGAAACGAATCATGGAAAATGAAAACAATAGATTTCCCGTGTTTGCTTGATGGAAATGGTCAGAGTATCCTCACAGCTCATTCCCCTAACTCACTTTTAAAAAAATTACAATTAAAAGAAAAAAAATTGGGTAATAAGTTGAAATTCACAGAGACGGGGTAACTAAGTCACCGGATTCGCTTAAAAGGGCCACGAATCCCGAATCCCCGTATCGGGTACGTATATGTACGGGATTCTGCCCTAATTCAACGGATACGGCGTATCCCGACCGTACCCCGTTCGGATACGCCGTATCTTGTACAGCGGGATACGGCCGGGCCCGCGGCAAGGAAAATAGCGCGATTTTTTCTATAAAGTGAGGTTTTGCCTCATTCTTTTTCACCCATTTCATTTGTGAAGTGAGAAGGAGAGCTAGTGTGAGCAAGGAGCAAGTGTGAGTAAGGAGAAAGGGAGTTCTTTCGAAGAGATTCGAGCATCTGGTAAGTGCATTGTCCCTCTATATTTTGCATTTAGTTTGTTGTTAGTGTTTGCATGTGCATATGTTTTATATATTTAGTTGTTTTTGTTTATTTTTTACAGTATTCATGGCTCAATCAAAGGCAGCGAGACAGGGGCAAAGAAAGGGGAAGAATGACCCCATTGGAGATTCCCCTCCTATCCCTCTTTCATCAGGGTCTGCAAGTATTCCATCCATTGGAAGTGGGGCTACAACAGCAGCTTCAAATGTGCAGGGAAATCAAATTGTTGACCCCAAATACCCATTGTGGAAATATGTGACAAGAGAGGAAGGGGCAGCAAAAAAGGGAGGAGGAGGAAATTGTTCATGGAAATGCAATTTTTGCAATGGCCATTTCACTTGCACATATTTCTGTGTGAAAGCTCATTTGTTGGGTATTCCAGATTGTGGCATTAAATGTTGGACAACAATTGAATCGCCAGATAGGAAGGAATTGGAGAAAGAGCAGAGTATTGGTGAGGCAAATGTGGCAGCAAAATAAAAAAAAAAACCAAGAATGATGACCCCCTTCCATTCTTGAGGAAAAGCAGCAGCAAGTTCCCTTTTGAGACTTCTAGTGGGGGAGAATTAGCAAAGAGAAAGGCAACTGCAGTTGGTCCAATGGACAAGATTTTCCAAAAAGAGAAGAGGGAAGAGCTTGATCTCACCATTGCATTTTTTTTCTATCAAAACTTCATATCCTTTAATGTTGCACGATCACCTCTATTTATTGAGATGTGTCGAGCTCTTTGTCATGGGGCTCCATCAGGGTATGTGCCTCCTGGGTCAGAGAAGCTCAGAACCACATTGTGGACAAAGGCAAAGAAAGAGGTGGACAAAATGCTTGAGCCTATTAAATCAGCATGGCCAACATCTGGGGTTAGCATTGTTTCTGATGGATGGACAGATCCAGCACGCCACCCACTCATTAACTTCATGGTGTCATCCACGAATGGTGCAGTTTTCTTGAAATCAGTGGATGCACTTGGACAATACAAGGATGCACAATATATGGGTGAGTTATTTCTCAAAGTTATTGAAAGTGTAGGTGTGGATTGTTGTGTGCAAATCATTACAGATAATGCACCTGTTTGCAACGCTGTTGACATGATTGTGGAAGCAAAATATCCACAAGTATTTTGGACACCTTGCATTGTCCATTCATTGAACTTGGCACTGAAATCTATTGCTTCTGATGTGCTTTGGATTGAAGCCACTATTGAGGATGCACGACATATCCGCAACTTTGTAACAAACCATACAAATGCCCTCACTATCTACAAGGAGTACAGCAATCTATCATTGTTGAAGATTGCAGACACACGGTTTGCCTCTTCATTCATCATGTTGAAGAGGTTGAGGGAGGTCAAGACCGCTCTTGGGTCTATGGTTATTTCAGAGTTTTGGTCTTTTTGGAGAAAGATGGATCAAGCAGCCTCAAAGAAGGTGAAGGACATAGTGTTGGATGATATATGGTGGGAGAAGGTAGATCTAATTATTCAGATCATGGAGCCTATCATTTCCTTGCTCCGATTTGCAGATATAGACCAACCCATCCTAGGAGAGGTTTATGAGGGATGGGATTCCATGATTGAGTCTATGAGGACCATTATTTTACAGAGTCAGTGCCTAGAGTATGAGACATCACCTGAGGCCTTCTTCACTGTCATACAGGATATTCTTGTCAGCGGATGGGACAAGAATTGCACACCTTTACATTGTTTGGCTCACTCCTTGAACCCAAAATACTACAGCCATGAGTGGCTGAATGGTGGACCTTCCCGCAGATTCCCTCCTCACATGGATGCTGAAATCTCACAGGGGAGGAAAGATGCATCGAGGAGGATTTTTCAGGATAGGGCATCCCTTGATGAGGTGGAGGATGCCTTTGCAGATTTTTCCACTGGCAGGGGGCGATTTGGAGGCTATGATTTGATTCGAGACAAGGGGGCTAAGAAGCCCCATTCTTTGTGGGCAACTCATGGGGCAACAAGCCCTCCTCTACAACAGTTAGCCATGAGGCTCCTCTCTCAGGTGACTTCATCCTCTTGTTGCGAGAGGAATTGGAGCACATATGGGAATTTGTATAGTGTGAAGAAGAGCAGGCTTGAGCAGTCCAAGGCAGAGACACTGGTGTATGTGCACACCAACCTTCGTCTCATCTACGGGCAGAGGGAGGATTGCTGAAGGGAAATGGCCAGATGGGATGTCTTTCCGGATTCTTGATGACATGGGTCCGGACAACAATGCTGAGTTGGCATCGTCAACTGATCTCACTGCCGTGCACAGAGCCTGTCACATTTGATGATGGAGTAGATGCATCATCCTCCACACCAGCAGATGTAGAGATGATAGAGGAAGAGGATGCATCAGAACCAGAGGAGAGCAGTGGTGAGCATGATGATCAGAATGAGGGCAGTGATGTTGATTATGAGGATTGATGACTCTGACTCATTGAGGTTTCAGGCTTGTAGTCTTGTAGACTGTAGTTGCTTTTGTATTTTCTATTTCTATTTGCCATTGGCAGTGCACTTATGTAAACACATTTTGATTCTGATGACTTAATGAGAAAACTACAATATCTTACTATCTTCAATCTTGTCTTTCTGAGTAAATTTGACAATTGTATCATGTATGGTGTATCAATGTATCATTGTATTATAGTATCAATGATGATGTATGATTCATGAGTATCTATGTTTGAATCAATGAATTTTGTATGAATTTGTGCAAAAAATATCTAATTTTTAATATATATATATATATATATATATATATATATATATATATATATTTTAAATATATATATATTTTTAATAAAATAATATATAACGTATCGTATCCCAGAAGTATCCTGTCCGGGGGTCACCATACCCATATCCGATTCATCGAATCCCCGTATCCCCGTGTCCCCGTATCAGGTGACTTAGCGGGGTAATAATTTATAAATTATCATGATAATTTCAAAGGGGAAAATTATCACGATAATTAATACAAATATTATTGCCGAGGTTGCTTTTGGCGATATTATCGCAATAAGTACAAGATATATATATATATATATATATATATAGAGAGAGAGAGAGAGAGAGAGAGAGAGAGAGAGAGAGAGAGAGATATCATACACACAAATACAATATGGACATAAATTCAAATCTCTTTAGGATTTATAAACTAAAACATTTTCAATTTTACATGATAATAATATAATCTCATTCATATAACTAGTGCATATAAACAAAATAGCACTGAGTGCAATCCATCTTTGTGTTGATTTTGTAGCATCCGGAAGTGTTCCAAGTCTCAAACTTCGCAGGGAGGCTTGGACAACAACATTCCAAAGAACCTAGAAATCGTTTGTGGAAATTCCACTTGGTTCATGACTTATTAAAATAATTAATTATTTTAATGAAAACCCTAAGTCTAAACTTAGGGAAATGAAATAATTAAAGGGTATTAATAAGTCAGAGTGTGAATCTTCTAGAAAGCAAGGATCAAGTCAAGTTTTAATCTTAACCATTGATTAAACTTCTAATCTGGGTCATTGGTTCTCCAACGAGAAGATTATAAAAAAAAGGCTCGAGGGTCATTTGGAAAATAAGCCGGGCATACACCCAGTACCCGAAGGAGATCGATTCTGAAGCAAGAGAATTCGATTTCAGTGGGAGAGTTGCAGGGCGAGGATTTTGCAGAAGCAGAAGGAGGGAGTCAGCTAGTGATCGAGGTCAGGGACAGAGGGAAGTAGTGGGCCACTGGAGGCAGCTCTGGGCTGCAGTGCATAGAATCCACGCAGACCCTACGCAGACTTACGTAGTCTAGCGCTGGGACTGCGCAGCGGAACACGTAGACAGGCACAGGAGATAGCAGAGGCTTATCAGGGTGTTAGAGATTTGTCGGAATGAGCCAGGAATCCTGTCTCAGGTGTTTCAGATTTTATCTGCTAGTATTTATCCTTGTAAAGAAATCAATTGCTGAAGAATTAATAAAACCCTCATCTGCTGCACCGATTTTCCCGCATTGGGTTTTTCCAGGGACAATTGTCCAAAAATAACAGTGTACATGTGATTCATTCTTGTGCTTATGTCCTTTACTGTTTAGTTCTCTGCATATATATTTGTGAATGTTGCAGTAGTATTTGTTTCGATATTTGTCAGAAGATTTATGAAAATAACTTATTGAAATAATAAGTAGGAGGAATAAATCTATCACTGCAACTGTATCGTTTTCAGATCGAAAATTTCACATGGTATCAGAGCCAGAGATGAATAACAGGAATGGAGAATCGACTAGTGAACGAAAGTCTACCCTTGCAGCAACAACATAGAAGGGTTCACGCAGTTCTCCAGGGAGGGAAAGAAGCATGATAGAACAGATGGATCATAGTATAAAAACTGGAACCAGTGACCGGCCCGGTGGACTTAATGAACCAGGTTTCTGACCGGAATCGGTCTAGCCGGTACTGGTCAGGTCTAAATGAACTGGTTTTTAAAAACATACATTAAATAATTAATTTTTAATAAAAAAAACTATTTGTAAGATTTGTAACCATGATTCCAAGCCAATAGAGACAAAATTTGCAAAGTTTTCTCATTTATATACCATGGAAAGGTGAATATATCAAAATGGCACCAAGTGCAATACATATCATCGAAAAAATTTATAAGCAATGAGGCTCCAAATGGCCTATAAAGTCCAAAAACAATGCTACAAGCTATGAGGCCATTGGTCTACTGCAAGACTACATATTAGTGATCAACAACATGATCACTCCTCATCATGATCAAAATCATCACCACTAATAGTCAAGGGATCATCAACATGAGCTACATAAATAATATGGCTCAGAGTTTGAGGACTCTTAAAACTCCTCTACAAATTAGTAGTAGTAGTAGCAAAAATAGACATCAAAACTACAAATCACTGAGCAACATGGTCTCTGATGAAACTCATCATTGATTCATCGCTACTAGAAATGGGATCATCAACAAGAGATACATAAACAACATCTAGCTCAAAGTCTTCAGACTTGGATTTCTCAACATTATAACATGATAGAAATTGAAAAAGTTTAACATGCCTAACCAATGATTTTGTTTTGAGTGAAGGGTTCATCTCCTCAACCTTAAAATGTGGTAGAAAAATATTAGCATGCCTAACCAATTGTTTTCCTTTGAGTGAAGGTACATTCTTGTTAAGGCCACGGTAGGGGAGTTCAACAATCAATACCACCAACATGAACAAAGTTCAACAATCAATACCACCAACATGAACAAAGTTCAACAATCAATGCCACCAACATCAAGGTGCTTAAAGGGATTCATGCTCTTGATCAAATGCCAATCTCATACCCTTACACATGATAGAATCAAATGGAAACATTGCAAACCCCCAAACCACGAAACCCTGAAAACCATTAAGTCTGCTGAATTTTGAGTGAAATCTAAAATTCTAGTTTCTCCATATGAAATCCAGTGAGGTCGAAACCACTCTCAAATGTCCTTAGTCATTTCATGATAATGTTAAAAATTTAACTAAAAGGATGAAAATGAAAAATAAAGGAAATGTCACTTTTAACATTAATTGCCAACATTGCTAGGGATGTGTCAGGAAAATGAGAGGGTGGGCATGCTTTTCTTAGAGGGGATGTTTTTGGAGGAACACAACCCTAAATTTCCCTAAAAAAAGCTCCAAAACTCACAAAAATGCATTATGTGGGGTCCGTAGTTGGCCTGGCAATGAACTGGTCGGTTTAGGATGGAATCGGCCGATTAGCACCGGTTGGACTGGTTGTTTTGGCGAAGAGGAGGGTCGAACCCGGTTTTTCTACCAGCTTGACCCAGTCGGCTAATGAACCGGCCGGTTTGATCGGTTTCCGGTTTAAGTCGACCGGTTTTTAATACTATGAGATGGATCACGATGTCTCTGTTCTGGCATCCAGACTTGAAGAAGAATTTGCTTGCATATCAAACACTGCTTCTTCTGATGTCTAGTATATTGACAGTGGAGCGTCTGTTCACATGACTGGAGTACGAAAATGTTTTTCCGATTACCGAGAAGAGCAGATGAATTTTAAGATAACCATGGGTAATAAAGCAAAGTGTACGCCTATTGGGAGAGGTACTGTAGTTTTTTAGACTGAGGCTAGAAATAAGGTCCGGGCCACTAATGTACTAGATGTGCCTGGATTGGGGATGAACTTGTTCTTAGTGTCTCAGCTTCAAAAACGAGGCTATGACGTCTACTTTATTAGCAATAGGGTCTACGTCAAACACCCCAGTTGGAAGAAGAAGGCATAGATCGGGGTAAGAAGCAACAAACTTTACAAGTTGTAGTTTGAGTCTCCAATGGCACTGGTCGGCAGCGCAGATGAGACGGATCTAAATGAGCTATGACACAAAAGAATGGGACATTTGCATCATGGGGCATTAAAAATTCTCCAGAAGACTGTCACAGGAATTCCAGAGGTGAGCATTAAAAGAGATGATGTCTACAAGGGAAAATATGCCAAGACAACGTATTAGAGAAGCAAGGGTATCACATAATTCCACAAGGGTGTCAATGCAACTTTCTCCTTTTGCATTTCAGTGTCCTCTTCATCCCCTTCCTCTTCAAACCCTTCCTGTTCATCATACATCGGGTCACTCATATGGGAACCACTATTGTTTTGTTTTTCTTCGCCTTCTATTCCTCTTCTATTCCTACTCCCCAACACCATCATGAAAACCAAAAGTGGAATCATACATATTGTAGAAATTTTTGAATCTTAATTCTTATGCAAAATTATTACTGTTAATCCGGTTGAGCTCCTCCTACTTATACAAGTTATCAACTGAATAAATTCAAGTTAACATCGAAGCAAAACACATAACAATTCTCTACCAATTCAGATCTAGAATAAGCACATGCACACATAGACAAAGTGACACAGTTATTTTTGGACAAACTGTCCTCGGAAAAACCCAATGTGGGAAAACCAGTCTCTGGCTGCTGGAGGGTTCTATTATTAAGAATATTTCTAAATACACAACTCTGGTTTCTAGATTTGGAAAAACCTACAGAGAAAACTCTTGATCTGCAGCTCCTGGCTGATCTAAGACCACAAATTATTCATCTGGCCTTTCTATGCGCTGTCCTTGCTGATCTCTTCTTTGCTTCTTGTGTATTCTAGACCCCGGGATCAGATCATCCCCTTGGTCTAAATTCCCCTCTCTGCAACTGAAACACTTCTGAGAATTCTTAGCAACCCCGCCCTAGAATCTCAGCTTAGCTTCAGTGCTCTGCCTCTGTGTGTCTTTATAAATTACCCCAAGCCTTTCCTTTATACTTTTCTCGTTGACAAATCAGTGGCCAAGGTTAAATCTTTAATCAATGGCTAAGATTAAAAGAAAGCTTGATCCGTGTGACTTGAGACAATTTCATCACATGTTTAATTAAATTCACTTTAATTATTTTATTTTCCTAAGTTTTAACTTAGGAAATACATTAAAATAATTAATTAATTTAATATCTCCTAAAAAAGATGAAATTTTCCAAATCCATTTCTGGGTCTTGTAGATCAGGTGAACTCTAGTCCTTCCTCAAAATTTGGGACCTAGAGCACAACTGATGCTACCCCAAATACACAAAATCTCAACACTCCCTCTTAGCATCAAGGGTGTGCTCTAGCAATACATCACACTTATGCATTACATGATTTTGGGCATTGGTTTTGTGTTGTTGAAGCTTGGCCTCCTGCCACTCAACTTGCACTACTATCGCCATTCTGTACTGTTGCCCATGACTCTGCCACTGCCACTGCAACCACTGTGCTGTAGCGCCCTCTCAATATGCTGCATCTGTGCTGCTCATAGCACTGCCGCTGCTGATCTGCTGCACTGCAACTTCAGTTGTTGAGAGAAACAACTGAATCTCCTGCCGAATCTTTGACAAACAAATCAGATGGGCTGCATCCTCATCACTGAAGCTCCATAGGCTACAGATCTGTGCTGCCATCTAAAGAACGATGCACAGCTACAGCTTTCCCTGCGTAATCAAACTCCCTCTGCACTACTTAAGTCACATCAGCTCATTGTGCTAAAATCTATCACGCTGCTGCTGCATTGCGTTGTCCCTTTGAAGCTCTCTGCGCTGCTGCAGCACTGCACTGCGTTGCTGAAGTCACATAAGTCTCTGCGCTGCTACTGCTTCTACATTGCTACTGCTATGCTCTGCACTGCTCCTCCCAACCTCTACCTTTGCCTCATCTATGATCTATGCACCTACTGCTCCACTTGTCCCGCTACTGTCTTAAGGCTGCCGTAGCTCACTTGTGATCCAAGAGATGAGCTGCTCAAGGATCCTGCCTTACTTCCATGTAGCTCCTCTACATGTCCATTTCACCCCACCTCTGTGGTTCATGAGCACTCATGGCTACATCATCTCTTGACCCATCATCTGCCACCGTTGCTTCGAAAGAAGATGCTTCCTTGTCCTTCTTCTTTTTTGGACAATGGCTAGCAAAATGTCCCATTTCACTACACTCGAAGCACTTGATCTTTGAAAGATCCTTCTTCTTCTTTGACTGCTTCTTTGATGCCAAGGCTACATCTTCCTCCTCTTCCTTCTTAACCTTGCTCAACTCAGGGCTGTGCTGCTTCTTGGTGAACCTTCGTAGTTCTTCTTGCCACAGGATTGACCACAAACTGTCCCAATCTGGGAGGTCCGCTCTGCCCAAGATACTTTGGACAAAGGTTTCCCACTCATCCATGACTGCATTGAGGGCAGTCCTGACTATCACTGCATCATCTACGGTTGCACATGTTGTAGTCAGCTGATCCCTGATTGACTGCAATCTGAAGAGGAAGTGCTCGATGTCTTCTCCCTTGGTCATCATGAATGACCTCATTTGGTCCTCCAACAACATCTTTCTTTGGACTGATTTTCCCTCATATAAGGAAGTCAAGGCCTTCCACATCTCATTAGTTGTCTTCTTCTCAGCTATGTGTGGCACAATATCATCCTTGATACTGTCCATTATCGGCCTCTTGGCATGCCCAACAGCTTCTCTATGCTTCTGTAGGAGATCCGCATCTGTCGGTGTGGCCAGGGTCTGCTCTGCATGGTCTCTTAGACCATATGCCTCAAGGACAATTAGGATCCTAGCTTTCCACACCAAAAAGTTTGGGAGGCCCTCTAGCCTATCCTGATCACGTAGTCCATGAGGAGCCATCTGCTCAGAATGTGTCTGAGTTCCTCTTCTCTATGCTAGAGATCTTGGATCTAGGGTCCTTTATGAACTGGACACCCTCTACTCCCTCTGACACTTGATTTCCCTCTTTGGAAATCTACCAAATCAACTATGATTCAGCTTCTTCTTTGATCCTCTGACCAAACTGCAAGTTTCCTTTGGCAAGAAACTCTCTGAGAAGCTGAGCTCTTCCCAAAGCTAAGGTTAAAAATTTGAAAACTTCAGAAGTTTGACCCCACCAGCTCTTCTGAATTTCTGCAACTTTTCTGCAGACTTTTTCTAGATCTGAATCACATTAACTGGCTTCAGACCCAACCAACGCTATTTCTGAGCTGCCTCTACGCAGTCATTGTGTGGGCTTGCTAGGACACAACGTTGGACAACGTCACCCTTCCCTTTGCGTGAATCTCCTCCTGAAAACTGCGTTGTCCCTTCAGATCTGCTTTTCTGCTGCCTTTCTAGCTGCTTTCTGCAGCTAGATCCTTCAGATTCTTCAACTCGTGACCCTTCTAGATCTGCAATTGCTCTGATACCATGTACAAATTTCTGAATCTGAATTCTTATGCAGAAATTATTACTATTAATCCGGTTAAGCTCCTCGTACTTATACAAGTTATCAACTAAATAAATTCAAGTTAACATCGAAGCAAAACACATAACAGTTCTCTACCAATTCAGATCTAGAATAAGCACATGCACACATAGACAAAGTGACACAGTTATTTCTAGACAAACTGTCCCCGAAAAAACCCAATGTGGGAAAACCGGTCTCTGGCTGCTGGAGGGTTCTATTATTAAGAATATTTCTGAATACACAACTCTGGTTTCCAGATCTAGAAAAACCTACAAAGAAAACTCTAGATCTGCAACTCTTGGCTGATCTAAGACCAAAAATACTGACTGATCCACACCCTAGAACTCAGCCAGATGTAGGCCTAGAAACCCCAGCGCTGCCCCTGAAAGACACTACTGCTGCTGCTACCTTCTGCTACTGTTGCTGCTGCCGTCTGCTGCTGCATTCCTCTGCGTTGTCTTTCCTAATCTCTTCTCTGCTTCTTGTGTATTCTAGACCCCGGGATCAGATCATCCCCTTGGTCTAAATTCCCCTCTTTGCAACTGAAACACTTCTGAGAATTCTTAGCAACCCCGCCCTAGAATCTCAGCTTAGCTTCAATGCTCTGCCTCTGTGTGTATTTACAAATGACCCCAAGCCTTTCCTTTATACTTTTCTCGTTGACAAATCAATGACCAAAATTATATTTTTAATTAATGGCTAAGATTAAAAGAAAGCTTGATCCATGTGACTTAAGACAATTTCATCACATGTTTAATTAAATTCACTTTAATTATTTTATTTTCCTAAGTTTTGACTTAGGAAATATATTAATAATTAATTAATTTAATATTTCCTAAACCAAACGAAATTTCCCAAATCCATTTCTGGGTCTTGTAGATCAGGTGAACTCTAGTCCTTCCTCAAAATTTGGGACCTAGAGCACAACTTATGGTACCCCAAATACACAAAATATCAACACATATAAGTGAAAAGAACACCATTTTGGAATATGAATATAGATGGACAACCTGCATTGAAATGAGCAAGAAGAAAGAATGGAAAGAGTAGAAGAGGGAGGAGAAAAATACAAACAATAATGAAAAAAAAAAAATGAGGGAGTTTGGGGTTTACACTTAGCTCTCTAGCTCTTGTAGATAGCAGCCCTTATTTACTCCTCCAAGCTCCTCCTCCTCCACTCCTAGCTCCTCCTCCTTCAATCCTCCAAGCTCTCCTCAAATCTCTCTTCTCCAAGATCTCTTCTCTTTTCTTCTCTTGGCTCCCCAAAGACACAAGAAACAAGAAAAGAGAGGGGGAAATGCCTTTTAACCCCATCCTATCCTTTCCCTAACTCACAATAAACCCACTTTAACCCCACCCCAACCCAACTTAAGTCAAAGAAAAGATTAAAAAAAATTTAGAAATTTGGGCCCCGCAAAACCGCTCGTCTCCCTCTGGCTTTGTTTGCGATCTGCATGGATCCGTGCCTGAACCTCCAAGGATCCACGGATTGGGAATTCGGAACTGCAGATCGGGCCGACTCAATTTTCGATTTCCAAGAATCACCTCAAAACAACAGAACTACTTATCTGATTTTTGAATCCGTGGTTCCACTGGAGGATCAGTTGCAGATCGGTACAAGACGTTGTTTCGGCCTTAGATCCTGGAGGGGGGGAAGGATTCTCCAACATTGTCTAAAACATCTTGAAACAATTAATGGTAATGTTAAAAATTTAATTAAAAGGATGAAAATGAAGGATAAACGAGAATTTCACTTTTAAAATAAAGGAGAATGTTGAAAATTAAAGATAAAAGAGAATGTCACATAGCATTAGTAGGGCCTGGACATATCCACTTCCTAGCGCTTGGAATTCTTTCCAACACTGCTTAAGAGGGCTTGGTGCTTTTGATTGAAATTTAGTTCCATACCATCATGTCACAGAATCTGGAAATGTTGCAATCCCCCAAATGCTGAAATCCTGAAAACTGTTAAGTATACTGGATTTTTGAGTGGGATCTAAAATTCTACTATTTTCATATGAAATCCAATGAGGTTCGAACACTCTTAAACACCTTGACACAATTAATGGTAATGATAAAAATTTAAGTAAAACAATGAAAATGAAAGATACAGGAGAATTTCACTTTTAAGATAAAGGAGAATGTTGAAAATGAAAGATAAAGGAGTATGCCACTTTTACTTTAAAAAGTTAATGTTACCATTAAATACATAGCAATAGTAGGGCCTGGACATATTTTCTAGCGTCTGAGATTCATTCTAACATTACATAATTGCTCTTAGCAACTCTCCAAAATCTTTGAGAGCTCCAAAACTGTGATTGAATTATAGAAGAATGAGGCAAAAAATCGGTTTTAATACGCTGCGGGCTGCTATTTCATTGGACACGTGTCAAAATTTTGGGACACAAAGTAGGGCTCTTGTAGGACACAAGTTTGACTTGTGTCTTGGGAGCAGGACACGTGTCAAACTTATGTCATACACGTCAAATATGTGACACCGGGGGGAGGGGACGGGGGGAAGGAAGGTAACTTCAAAACATATATAAAATTTTTCAAAAAATTCCCTTTATATATACGTAGTTATTTTCTTATAAATGGAATAAATATGCTTGAACCCTTTATAACTTTGAATTGGGTTAAGTCCTTTTTATTTTTAAGTTGAAACCAATGTTGCAAACATTGGCATCAGGATAAAATTGGCAGGTTCTGAAAAACCAAAAAATCGTAAAAATTGAGAAAATATCGGTAAAAATTGGCAAACATCAGAAAAATTAAGTTACCACCAAAATATCGGTAAACTTCTGCAAACTTCAGCTAGGCCAAAAATGGCGATTTCACGATTTTTTCACGACAAATTTAGGAGGTTTGCAACACTGATTGAAATCCCCTTGATAACTACATACAGCCCACTAGTGGGTAACTTAAAATAATATTTTGATTTATTAATACTAAATAGATACAGCCGTTTGGATGGGAGTTTTTCTTTTTGGAAATTAATATTGCGGAATTAACTTGATGGGGACAAGAACAATAGTATGATAGCAGGGCGGGTGAGTGACAGTGGCTGTATGAATTAGAATGCAGTAGAGTACGATAATTGTACGTCTGGTGGGGAATGTGGTATTGCAGATCAGAAGAAATTGAGCTGTATAGAATTTGCACGGAATTCTGCATGATGGATGCTGTACAGATGTACTGGTGGTGGTACGAACTGTGAATGCATGAACAGCGGTGGATTTGCACAGAATTCTGCATGGTGTATTCTGTACAGATGTAACGACCCTTCAACAGAGATGTGCCATTGCGATACCGATTATGAATGCATGGACAATGGCAGCAGTTGTATGGGTGGCCACTCAGAATAAATATTGCTGTACAGATGACACCAATGAAATCTGCAAGAATTGTATGCATAACACTGATGGGACAGATTTGTACAGGTGATTGGATTGTATAGAATCTGGATGACAGTTTTGGTCATATAGTAACTCTGACAGTTATAGCATTATGGCTGAGGAAGTGGACTATACGAAATTTTACACATCTAATAGTTGTGTATGGCCGACTGCATGGTGCACGGGTTGACACAGCAACAGATGTGTATATATATTTTGGTCAATGAATTTTCAACTGATTTTTATTTTTTTATTTTATCTTTTCTTGTGAACAGAAATTCTGATGTTTTTTCAATGGCCAAGAGCCTGAGATTGGTCAAAGACCTCAGTAAATCAGACAAACTATGAAGATATAAGCACTGGCCAAAATCAGGAACAAACAAGGTTTGATAAGGAGTATGGCCAAAGGTCAGAATTAGAAATGGAGCTCTGTTACCAAATATGATAGCCAAATCTGGCTCACCAATTAGATATACAAAATATTTGGAATATATATGTGAGTAAAATGATAGTAGAAAATATGAATGATTACAAATGAGGGCCCCGTATATATACCTAAGTGAAAGTGCCCTTTCCTAAAGATTCATGTTGTTTAGAATATACATGATCCTTTGTTATTACAAATTATCACTTATTAGTTTTTAATTTTTATTTAATAATATATATATTGTTAATATTCATAACATTATCTTTCAATTTTTGTATCTATCGTCAAAATTCCATCACATTTCCGGCACTCTGAATTTAGATGCAGTTTATTCAGAGTCGAATCTTTTACAAAGCAGTTTCTAATTGTTTTTGTTTGTTTTATTTACAGGTTCGTAGCGAATGACATTTTATCCCATATCAATAATTAATATCCTTGCTATGGAATTTTCTTATTTAACTAACAAACCGATATTTTAAAGTTCCTCATCCTCGACATTCTATAACATAGGCAGCACACTGCTTGTTTTTTGAATTTTCATTTATTGCTTTGTTAATTTTCATGTTTTTGCAATGCATTTCATTTAAGACATTATCTTTACTGGATAATCATTTATGTGATGTCTATGTCCAAAGTTTTTGTAATTGTCTTCTATTCAGGTTTCGATTGTGTAATCTCCATTTATTTTTTAATAGTGCTGCGATGATATTTCCATTTGTTCCCTGCCAAATTCAGTTTTTTTCATAATTGTGTTTGATATGGATATTTTTTTTAATTAATTGTCTGTTGAAGAATTTCGGAAAGTAACAATGGAATTATGTACAGTTGAAATCATAAATTGATACTGTTATTTTGGTAGTAATAACTAGTAAACTGTTTTGAGGAGCTCAATAGGATTGCATTTATTCTGCTTCTGTTTTTGTTCCTTACCCGTGTCTGGAAATTTTAGTATTAATACTAGAACATGAATTGGTGCTTATTTCTGTATACAATGGCCCTGTTTTCAGGAGGTGCGATCCTAGGTTTGCCTATTTTTGATCCTCTAGCTGGGATTTTAGTTTCATGCATGGTTGTAAAAGCTGGCTTACAAACAGGCTACGCAAGGTACTTCTCGCTCCTGCAAATATTTGCTATTACCTAAAAAAGGCTTTTACATGTTCACACTCAGATGAAGGTATAACCATGTATGCTACTTTGTATGTTCTTTCACAATGGGTTGCTAGGTATTGATGATAACCAGAATTGACTCCTAAATCAACTGGTTTTGAATCCCCAGAGAGTCCTCTTGAAAGAACTGTAGCTCCAAGAACTAGAGCTGCTACTGGGAGGGGTGTTGAGGTTAGCCCCTCCCCTATTAGACAACCTACCCACGGGGCTAGGCAACTCTTCCCTAATAATCCTCCTCCTCCAACCATGAATAGGCCCTGGGAGCTTGCATGCTTCAAACCTCTAGAATTTAGTAGATTTCGTAACGCATCTCATCCTCTGCCTGATAAGTACCATGAATGGATACCTAAATTTAATGGCATTGATCTTGACACCATGGAAAGAAATGTTCACAATTTATACTGAGCGGTGAGTCCTAAGTGATTTGATCATGAGGATGTCATCATGGTGCTCTTTTCCATATCATTAGATGGTGATGCCAGGGACTGGTATTTTGGCCTACCTTAAGGAAGCATCACTAACTGGGATCAATTTCACGATGCATTCAAGAAAACATGGGCATCTGTGTTGGATGTGAGCATGGCTCTTGATAGATTCCTAGCTATGGGCAAGATTGACAAAGAAAATATTAAAAAATTCGTCCAAAGGTTTGATAATCACCTTAGCGAAGTTCCTGACAGGCTTAAGACTTTCGATGCCTTTATCCTTGAGAGATTGATTATGGGCTGCTTAGGGCACATGACTTATCTCCTATGCAAATTGACATGTTCAACTATCCTAGGATTAAACTTGAATCTAAGCTGAAGTCAAAGTCTCATCTTGGTGATGTTATACAAGCCTTCGCTCAAAATTTTTGATATTTACCACTAAAGGCACTCAAGGCCAAAAGATCCTCATTAATAGAATGACTACTTTAGAGAGAGAGAGAGGCAAAAAGATCCTCAATTCAACAAGAAAAAATCCAACAGAATGTTCCCAACACTCTTGCTGCAATGAATTTGGTAGGTCAAGGAGGGTTACCTTGGGATCAACCTTCTAAGGATCCTCCAAAGGATAGTCCTTATGAATGAATGAATAAATGATATTTTAACGTCCACGAGACTAAAAATAGTCTATGGGACTACCAGCTTCCTTGTTTTTTGCCTTTTGTAATTCAATCATTTTCTTACTCAAATTGATGATGAGCTGACCCAACCTTCTAACAGTTCTCTCACTGAAAAGACAATGCCACGGAATTGATGCTAACATATTGCGGTAACTATCCCTGATGTCTCTGAAAGCATCACATTCCAAAATGAAATGCTTTTCTGATTCCATTTCCCCAGAAGTGCAAAAAGTACATATGCTTTCTTCCCAAGCTTCTTTAGGTCTCTTCCACTGTCCAATTTCTCACCGAAGTTGATATGAGTTAGTTCTTAATTGAGCAATAAGAACCTTTGCTCTCCATGGAATGCTAGCTCCAATGTACTTATTTTGTTGGAGATCACAAGTGGGGTTGAATTCCTGAACATAATACTTCTTCTTTCTACCCAATTCTTTTCCCCATATACCCTTTCGGAACTTCTCCAACACAAAATTCTTTAACTCCTTGCTAGTTGTGGGACATGCATTAAGGTAAATATTCCATTTTTGCATCCATTTCTCCAACACAAAATTCCCTCTAGAAGTCAATTCGGCCCTACGTGTCATGTAGGATCTGTCCCCAATGGACATGAGTATTCGCACCCCTCTGGACTAGTATAAATTAAAGAAAGTTGGAGCTCATTTTGGGCATGTTGTTGCACAGAATGTCTAGGAACCGCGACAACGGCTCAAATCGAGGGGCTGTCACCCTGATCCCCAATCTCTCTATTTAAGTTGTCTCCTTGCAGACTAAGGGAGGTAGACCCTAATGAAATGAAGAAGGAGAATTGATTGGAAACCAAACAATTCAGGAGACATAGTCAAACGACCAGGTACTTGTTAAGATTTAACGAGATTTTATAGTTTCAATTCGATTTGAAGTTTAAAACCAGTGCCTTGTGGAGTCAAAATATCCCGTTACGAAATTAAGATAAAGTAATTGATAGGTAACCGAGCCACATGTAGGGAAACTTGCACGTGCTGCTAAAAAATGACAGATATCTCGCTATGAAAATATCAATCCACCACGATAATATTCAATTTCTCAATTATTCAAAGTGGAAGATAAGCTCTCTTCAATAATACGATTCAACATTCGATAAAACATCTTCGTAATCATGCATCAACAATGTTCGATAAAGACATGCAATTTATCACCACTTGAAATATTCTCAAAGTTGACTAAATCAATTAATCACCAATTTCAAGCAATTTAAAACCACACTTATAGATAGTTCAACGATCATCAACCACAGTTAAGCATGAAAATACTTCAAACCGACATTTAATCTTCGAAACAAAAATATTATCATGAGAGAACCATCGAATCTAAATGCTAGACATTTCCAATAATTTCGAATTTAAATGATACTCTAAGTGATTTCAATTCAGAATTTAAAATTTTCCTATAGTCAAATTTTAGATATTAAAATTAAAGTTTCTCCTTTGACTATGGAATAATTTAAATCCAAAGCTACTTCCAAAAGAAAAACAACTTTAAAACAAAAGAAAACCCTAATGTTAAAAGTTTAAAAACAAATTTGAGATTTTTTAATTTTTAATATATATATATATATATATATATATATATTTTTTTTTTTTAACTAGAAAAAAATTAAAATTTTGAGGCTTTTTCCCTTTTTTTTTAAAGCAAAATCTAAAGTTAGAAAAAAATGAATATAAACTAAACTAAAGTTAAATTTTATACAAAAATTTAAAATGAATCTAAACATTCAAAATGCTAATTTTAAAATCTCAAACTAACTCTTAAGAATCTAAAAAAAATAAAATACAATGAAACTAAAATTTGAAATCGAAGTTAAATGTTTTTTTAGATTTTTAAAAATTTTAAATGTCAAACAAGAAAACAAAAATAAAAAATGAATTTTTCTAACGTAATGTCAAACTGAAATAAAAAAGGGTCAAAATCGAAATGGAAATAAAAAAAAATTAATGCGTAAATACTATGGGTTTATGTGCAGGTCCAGAAGGAGGGCAGCCCGCAGCGAATGACGCAGCATGAAGACTGCAGGGAATGGAGTCAAAGGCTGCGTGAAGAAAGAAGGATGCAGATAGGATGTCGGCAAGGAGTTAACGCAGCTTGAAGGGTCGAGCAGCAAGGCAGCTGCAGGAGGATGCGTAAGGAGGGATCGATGATAGTCGAGCAATGAATAGGATAGCGTGAAGGCAGTAGGGATAATGGAGAGGGCCAGCGGCTAAGTCGATGCAGGGAGAAGGAGAATGGAGTTGCCGCAAGTATGGATGCAGGAGTTGAGGAAATGGGCTGCGGGTCAACGTGGGAAAAAATGTGATGAAGGATGTAAAGGATTGAGGGGACGAAGCAGAAAAGGTTGACGCAGCAAGGGTTCATGCAGTGTATGGTAGCCAACAGGAAAAACACTGGCAACAGATAGGCAATGAAAATTTTCAAATTTCTCCTTCTGTCCAACAGTAAAACTTACAAAGAAACTTAGAATTTGACTTGAATATTTCTGCAAAATCCTGATCTTGAGGCACAATGCTGCCCAAAACTGCAGCCGAAATGATCTTGAGGCCAGATCTTACCCTCCAGGGCCTAGATCTGGCTCAGATCTAGAAAAATTCTTTGTAAAACCTGCACAAAACCAGAAACAAGAAACCCAAAAACCCAGTATATAGACAAAAAATAAAAACCCCAAAAACCTCAGTGAGTAAAATAAAAATAAGCCGGATTTACAATGCTATTTTATAGATCAAAGCCCTCATGGCCAGATTTAAAACCGTTCAGCACAATACATAAAAGAAGAAATTAAGAGAGAGGCGCAAGCCCTAAAAGAACCCTTAAAAAAATGGAATTTAAGATAAACTTAGGGAATTAGATCCGGAGGGCTCTTCAGATCTTATTTCCTTGGGAGTTAGCTGGTCCAGCTGAGGACTTCCCTAAACGCCCAATTCTAAATCCGAAAGATTTCTGCACACTTAAAGTTAAACTGTTAAATTAATAGAGAAATAAGATAAAACATAAAATTTTCAAGAATTGGAGATAGCTGCTAATTCAATCCAATTAATATTCTTACCTTAAATCTAGTAACCTAAGCAAGATACCTGTGCAATAAATTACTCTACAAGACCCATTAATCAACAATCCATTAAAATAAACACCAACAGAATATTAAGGACAAGTTTACCATAAAATGCTGAAGAGGAACACCACCATCAAAATAAAACCCCAAAGTCTTCATTTGTATTATTCCAGAAAAATATTACAGGAGAGCTTCAAGAGCGAGTACACGATCAAGAGATCTGATGACAATGACATACAAAGACTTCTAATATATAAGATAAAATCTCCAACGGCTAGTTTGGTTGATCTATGTCAAAGTAATCTTGACCGTCGAAAAAGATTTAATCGTCTTTTAATCTCGACCATCGAAATTATAAATTTTTGAGGAAATTCGAATTTATCATTTAATTCCATTTTAATTAACTCAAAAATAATATTTTTGAGTCAATTATCTCAAAATTTTGACTTTGACTTAACCACCAAGGCCCAAGGGTCCAAAATTTCTTGAAATTTTCAATATTCCCTTGGCTTGGGACCTTTAAAAATTGATTTTTTAAGGACCCACGAATTTTTCTTATGAAGAATTTTAACTCACCTAGGACTTAAAATTAATTAAATTAAAGGCTTAGGATATTTAATTTAAATTGGCCAGAAAATTTAATTAATTGACTGAGAGGGGATTTAATTATTTTTCCAACCCTCTTTATATAAGATAAATACATTTTGACACATGAAGGGGGGAAACCCATTCGTGATAGACCCTCAAATAACTACCCAATTCTGTGACTCAAAACATGATCTAGTAGACCAAGTAGCTTGTCAGAAAATAATCTAGCCAATTAGCTTGGATTATTCCCAAACTACTATTACAAAGACTCGATAGAAAACACCAAGACTCACTTAGCATCTTGATGACAAAATCCACCCTAGCTTTGGGGTGAGACTGGAGGGAAAAATTCTATCGATCACTTGTGTCGAGAAACACAAATGAATCAGTGAGACAAAAAACCTCCTAGGATAGAAATCGTCACCAAAATACTAGGCTTACCTAGGTTGTTACATACGTGATGGTCTTACTTAGATCATTTACATCCAATGTTCCACCAAGACTCCGGTGCGGGGAGACGCACAGAGGGGGACGTGTGGGAGTACCCTGAAATTTTAGGGAAATTTTGGGGGTGTGGGGAGTCGTTGAGGTATATAATTTTTTATTATATATATATATAATTGAAGTTCATATTCATTGTTAGATAATATATAATGAAAGGATAAATATTAAATATTAAATAGACTAATAATAATATACTATATACTATATGCTAATATGAATACCAATACATTGAAAATTGAAATTTGATCTACACATGATAAAATTTAAATTCATAATTGAATTGAATAATGACATACATTGATCCATCCTCATCTTTCATTTTGATACATACATCATTCATATGACATACTCATTATTCTAATATTCATCCATAATCAATGATCATTCAATAAATAAATTCAATAATTAAATCTTCAAATACATTGATCCATGATTCCATATCATTCATCATTCTACAATCTACAATGTACATTGATTTAAAAATTAATTTCATCATTCATCATTCTAGAATCGAAATTGAAAGCAAAACATACTAGAAGTAGATAGTAGATACTAAAGTTTGAACTTTGAACACTAAATAGTAAATAGTAAATTTATATAACTCAAAGTTTCAAACTCAAAAATAGTTAAGAGTCAAGAGTCAAGAATCAGTTTGAGGTCAACAACTGAAAAGTAATCCTTCAGAATCAACATCAAGGACACAGAGAGGTCAAGGTCGAAGTAGAAGAAGTCAGTCAGAGGTCGAAGAGCTAGAAATGAAATGAATCATTGAATAATGAATCGTAAACTTTTTTTAAACTTACCATTATTGATTTATTGATTTATTTATTTTATTTTTCAGAAGCACCCTTTTTGGGGAGTCGCATCTCCCTTCAAAAGGGGGACGTCCATGTTGAATCTTTAATTAAACTGAGAGGGGGGGGGGGGTGAATCAGTTTAATACATACATTAGCCTTTTAAAATTTTCACCAAAATTATTTACAGCTTAATATGTGAACAATCTTATCTGCAGCCAATATTAATTTATTGTGACACCATACTTATGTAGAAAGTAGCAAGCAATTAAGCAGATTTAAATAATCACATCAACACATAAGAAGCACACATAGAGACAGCAGATGTAAGTGGAAACCCATAAAGGGAGAAAACCACATCTTATTATTGTTGTGATGCAAAGTGAAAGCTCAACTCACTCTCTCACCAACACATTTTTTAACGTAGGCACCAGCTGGAGGGGTCCTCCAGCCTCGGTCGGCTACAGGCGGCCGCTATCAGTGCAACTTGATAGGGAAGCTCCAACTTCCTCAATTTATCAAACTGAATGTTTGCTGATTTACCTCAGATATCAGCTCTGTTCTGTAGCTTCTCTTTCTGCTCTTCTTCTCTTAATCTTCTCTGCCTCACTCTTCTGTATTCTGCCTTCTCTAAATTTACTCTCTCTTTCCACTTTCTTGAATATCGAGATGATATTATTTATAGATTTCCTCACATGACTGTTTGTATTTTACTTGGAATTTGAAATGGACAGTCATGTCTCTTTGCCTTCTGCCTTCTCACTCCTTTTATCTGCTTACTCAGGAATTATAACTGTAGGTGTCAATTCTAACATTACAGTGGGAGTTTGTTTTCCTCTCGGACACTTGCCAATGCATCACAAACAATAAAAATCAATTAAAACAATTACGTTCGAATTACAAAATGAATTCGAGTTCAACTCATTTAGTCTTTTGGCTTTTCTTTGACTGTGCTTGTCTTTTCTGTGACTGTGTTTTAACTCTTTTCAGCTCTGTTTGCTTTTCTGTCCTCTGCTGAGGTGTAACTGCTGCCTTTTAAATCTGGGGATATCCCAACGTTTTTCATACAATAAGTGTCTTGTTGATGTGGAAGTTCCGCAAGCGGAACGAACATAGATCACAATCGTTGTATATTAACAATCGCCCTCCCGTTAAGCTGAGGCATATACATACAAACTTCCTTTTTAAATCAATTCTCAGCGTAATATAATGAAGACCTTTTAAACATATAAGAACTCCTTTTGGGCCCACTTGACACGCTTCCCGATGAAATATATTGCTCCTCCGATTGCGATTGGGTATTGTTCACTGTTCTTTGCCGATGCGATTGGAACTCAAACACTTATTAATCATAGTTCATAAGCCCATCGGGTCCGGGCTTCAATCGCAATCAAAAGTCTTTTAATATATGTTCCGATGGTCTGTTTCTTTCCGATGCGATTAGGCCGGAATTCAAACTTATAAAAACATAACTTATAGACCCATCGGGTCCGGAACTTAATCGCAATCCTTCCTTCAGAAATTTTCTGTTTCCCAACCCGGTTACCCCGGTTTCAGTATCACTTATTTCTCCTTTTGGTTAAATGCCCTTTCCCATATCCTTACATTCAACACTCGGAAAAAATAATTTTTATTTGCTGAAACAGCAATCACTTTGCTGAAACAGAAATCACTTTGCTGAAACACAAGTTACTTTGCTGAAACACAAATTACTTTGCTGAAACACAAATTCTGGAAAACTTTTACAGAATGCTGAAACTACAGAAATAAAACAAAACACATAGCAAGCTGAAACAGTCATTCAACACATTTGAACACTGAGATTTTTGGTCAACTTGACCCTGGAAAAACCCCCTACAACTCTTGGGGAAAACCAGTCTTGAGAGCTCCTCCTTATTTCTGAAAAAATGCTTTTACAGAGAGGCAGAAATTACAGCAAAAATTTCAGCAACTAAACAACAGTACTTATCTCGATTTCCGTGCATTCACTCCGCCTTGGAAAACATGCAAAACAGGAAAAACCCAAAACAGAAATTTTACAGCATTTATGACAGCATTAAATGATGAATTAGCTTCTCGATTTTTGTGCCCAGCTGTACGGCCGTACTGCTATATGGACTGTACGGAAAACCCAGCTGCTGCCTCTCCTCAAAATCTGCGCTCCTTTGCCTCGAAATCTGTGCCGAAACTGACTGTACGGCTGCTGTACAGATTTCCAGAAATCTGTACCACCAAACAGCAGTCTCTCTCCTCGATTTCTGTGCCCAGAATCTGCCCAGAATTAAATGCTGAAGCTGCTGTACGGTTCTCCTTGAAAACTGTGCCTCTCTCCCTCGAAAAATGTGCCCAACACTTGCTGTACGGATTTCTGCCTTGGAAACCGTGCCTCCTTGCTGCTGTACGGACTTTGCTGAAGTTTCTATCAGCTGCTCTCTTTCTCCTCTCTGCTCAGAAATCTCCCTTGCTCTCCTTCTCTTCTTCTCCCAATCTGCTCATGAAAGAAAGAATGACCTTTTCCTCCTTGAACTAACCCTAGAAGTAGAAGAACTTTTAAGAATCCCTAAATCCAATGGTGAAATAGATTGA
Source organism: Pinus albicaulis (assembly GCA_034641835.2). Lineage (NCBI taxonomy): Eukaryota > Viridiplantae > Streptophyta > Pinopsida > Pinales > Pinaceae > Pinus > Pinus albicaulis. The sequence goes on from CM076572.1 coordinate 987,056,011, forward strand.
GATCTAGAGGCTGGTCTGTCTCATTTAAATCTCACTTTCTATTTTAATTCACCCCACTTTAATAAAGACCCACTTAGTCTTTTATTTCAAAAGTCACTTTTTCCTTTCTAATTTTACATTGACTTTATTAAAAAGTACAAATTAGACTTTAGTAACTTTATCACTTAAGTCACTTTTAAATTAGATTTGACTTTATAAAAATTATAAAAGTCACTTTAGGAAAAAATTAAATTCTTTTGGACACTTTTCCACCAGGCCAAAGATCAAGCCTTGAGACCATCCTCGGTAAATTTCAACAATCAGCAAGTTCACGTATGGGCCCGTTAGATCCCCCATATTCTCCGTCTGGTCTAGATTGTTCCGATGCGATCATGCCGGACTTCAAATATATATCATCCATCGTTTATACGCCCATCGGGTCCGGGCTTCCAATCGCAATCGCAACTCTTATATTCTCCGATGCGATTGGCCACTGTTCATTGTCTTTTGCTGATGCGATTGAGAAAGGACTTCAAACACATTTGAATTATAATTCATACATCCATCGGGTCCGGACTTTCAATCGCAATCGCAATTCTTTTAATATGTGTTGCGATGGTTTGTTTCTTTCCGATGCGATTGACTAATGCCGATGCGATTGACCACTATTCACGAAACTTAAAAACATATATCAATCGTGATTTATAATTCATCGGATCCGGAACTCAATCGCAATTGCAACTTTCTGTTTGTGATGTTCCGCTCCCCTTGCGATCTCCGATTGCGATTGGGGAGGGGTCCCACCTTATAAGCCATTTCGTTTTGATAGAACCTTTGGTTATATAGATATAAAGCGCTCCGCTTGTATATGTTTAAGCTTAGACCTTTGATTATATGATGTGCTGCACATATATGTATGGTGATGGATATATATATATGTATCCTCCATCGGGGTAGGCGATTCCCGGAATTTATGTGCCTTGCCGCTTCGGGTTAAGCGATTCCCGGAATATGGTTCTGTGCAATTCCCGGAATATTTGTGTTATGTATAACGCCGGTTGGAGTGTGCGATTCTCGGAATATGGTTCTGCATTATATGCGTAACGCTCGGCTTGGGGTATGATTCTCGGAATTTTATAACTGCTCTGCCTCTACCTCTGCTGCTTCTGTCGTTCTGCCTCTGCTTCTATCTCTGTGATAACGGTTCTGCCTCTATTATATTCGCTTCCTCTGCCTTCATTTGCTTCTTTGCTGCCTCCATTGTATTCGTTGCTTCTTTTGTCTGTCTTTGCTTCAGCGCTGCCTCCTTTGCCTGAGTGCTGCCTCCTTTGCCTCCTTTGCCATCAATGACAACATTTCCAACAGTCCAGAAGCACCCTTTTTGGGGAGTCGCGTCCCCCTTCATAAGGGGGATGCCCAGAAGCACCCTTTTTGGGGAGTTGCGTCCCCCACACTGGGGAAAAGCACCCCCTTGCGTCTCCCCAAGACTCCCCAAAATGGGTGCGCGGGGAAACGCACCCCCAGGAGACTCCCCGTCACGGGTGCAAGGGGTGCGAGGGGTGCGTGCATCCGACCCTGGGGGACGCGACCCCATGGAACACTAAATCATAAACATGCAGAATGGGTTTACATCATTTCCAAAATTGTCGACTGATGATGGAATCTAAATGGCGCAAACATCTCGAACATGATAAATCCCATTAAAAAAATGGGGGTGTACTGCTATGAGGTCGTTGACATAGAGTGGTCAACATGACACACAATTTGGAGCATCTGATCTAAAATTTCGCAAAGAAAGAGAACCCTTGTGTGTGGTTGTAGAACTTTACAATTTTCAAGTAATAGGTCTCGACATCTAGGATTTGCAAACCCTGTTGAAGTGGAATAAAAAGAGAAATCCTAGAGATGGAAACCTAACTGATTGTTTCCGCTGTGAAAGGAAAAAGGACCTGGTTCTTAAGCATGAAAGGTACTACATCATGTTGATGAGAAGACTAGGTATGATGAAAAATGGTCCAAGCATTTAGTTGAATGTGAAGATTAGATCCTAAGATCTAGAATTGAAATGCATTGAGGTTTTGTAGGATACTTGTAGAAGTTTTGCATGGTAAGATCCTGATGATTAAAAGGAATCTAGGGTTTGTAAGTTGTTATAGCTTTTGGTATCTAGGGTTTGTAGACTTTAGATGAGACTTGAACTAAAAAGTTAGAAAGTTAGAAACTCTAACTAATTGTTCCCTTTGTAGGAATCCCCAACTCTTGGGAATTGGTATCTATGGTTTGCAAGGCTAAATGACCTAGGGTGTGTATTAAACCCTAGTAAAAGTTGGATTAAGGTAAATACAAGGGCTTGAAGACAAATCCTTAGGAATGGGTGTTTTTGTCAAAAGTAAAAACCCTAGTAAGGGTTAGTTCAAGAAGTTTCTATGGTCTACATCTAAAACTCTAGAAATACACTTTTGAACTATGTTGCAGGAAACGTTTCCTACGGGGTCGTTTCCCCTCTGAAACGAAACTGAAATGTGGAAACCCTTACTGTACAACCTGAAAATGCGTTTTTGGCCGTAATGGGTCATTTTGCGTGGAGGAAACGTGGCCCAATACGGCTGGAAACACGTTTTGAGGTCGTACGGGTGCGTTTCCATGGTTTAATATTATTTTATAATTTATTCGATTTTTTTTGCCGTTTTGTTTTTATTATTATTTTATTTGGCAAGTAAAGTATCTTTTGAATGCTTCTAGATGGTTCTTTCAACTTATGAAAAGACTCTCGCCTCATTCACTCATCACATGAATTGAGCAAGTTGTTTCACTGGGAGACGTGCGATTTTAGCAAGGAGAAAAGAGGAAGAGAGTAGTGCTTTAGCTAGGGCATTTTCACCAGTGAGCAAAGGAGATTTCAGCAGCAAGAGAAAGAGATTTCACAAGTAGATTTGGAGTGCGAAGTTTCTAGCTACGATATTCTTGGTTTTTTGCTTAGCTAGAACTATATTTCTCATCTTTTGTGGCATTTTGGGGTAGCTTCAGCTACACAAAATTAATTTGGGTAAGGAGCATTCATTTTCTTAGTGTTTAAGTTTTTTCGATTGTTTCTTCTATTTTTCGAGGGTTTATGCTACCAAAATTATGAAAACGTTTTTTCTTTACAGATCTGAGATTTGTTTTTTTATTGTTGTTTTGCAGCAATGGCTTCCAACCAAGGTGCAAGTTCAAGCCCCAAGTCCAACCCAAGGGCTGAATATTATCTTCTTTGGAAGCATGTTTAGAAGCTTCAAAAATGTGGACGTGGTGGCTCATGGGAATGATGATGTAATCTTTGGAGTAATTCGCACAAGGGCTCCTACCTAAGAGTGAAGACACATCTTTTGCATGGAGGAGGACATGGGATTGCAGGTTGCACAAAAACAATAGACCCATTAGTGAGGAGGGCATATCAAAGAGAGCAAGATCAGACAGATGTAATTAAAAGAAGGCATGAAGAGCTTAGTCAAGCTATTCCTCAAGCTCTAGCAAACATTGAGGCAAGGATTGTAGTTGAATCAAGGTAGAGGAGAGCCACTCAACAACAAGAACAACCACCATCTAGAGGGGCATCTGCTACAGTTCAAGATAGCAGGATTGCTAAATTGGTGAATGTGCAAGCAAGAGAAGAAGTTGATTCCAGTGTGGCTAGGTGCATCTATGCATGTGGTATCCCATTCAATGTTGTTCGCTCTCCTTATTGGCAAGATATGATAAGGGCAGTTAACAAAGCTCCTCAAGGGTACAAGGGGCCCAACTATGAGAAAGTTAGAACTCAGCTTTTCAAAAATGAGAAGGAGCTTGTGGAGGATACCTTATCACCAATTCATTCTTCCTGGAGTAGCTCTGGAGTTACTGTAGTCTTAGATGGATGGACAGATACAAGTCGCAAACCATTGATAAATATCATTACCACTTCACCAAAAGGAGCAATATTTTTAAAGGCGGAAAACTGCTCAGGAGAGGTAAAATATGCACAATTTATTGTTGATTTTATTATAAAATCTATTGAAAAAATAGGTCCTAACAGGGTGGTGCAAGTTATGACGTATAATGCACCAGTTTGCAAAGCTGCAGGTTCAATTATTGAGGGGAGATATGACCACATTTTTTGGACACCGTGCATTGTCTATAATCTGAATCTGATCTTAAGAGAAGCTCGATAATAAAGTTCCATGGATAAAGGAAATCACATATAAAGTAAGGGATATTGTTAAATTCATCACCAACCACCACCAATCTCAAGAAATATTTCGAGAGTTCTCCAAATTGGAGTTGTTAAAAGTTGTTGAGACAAGATATGCCTCAAACTTCACAATGTTGTGCCACCTTGTTGAGGTTAAGCAAGCATTAGTTTCTATGGTGGTGAGTCAAGTTTGGGTTGAGTGGAGACAAGAATGTTCAGAGCGGGGATATATGGTGCGTAGATTGTGCCTTTATGAGGGTTGGTGGAGCAAGATAGATTTCTTGCTAAAGTTCACAACCCCTGCATTTGAGCTTCTTCGGAATGCTGACACTGGCCAACCTTTCTTTGGAGAGGTATATGATGGCATGGATTCCATGGTTGAGAAAACTATGGAAATCATTTCACAAGGGTCTCCACAACTTTTGTTTGTAGTTGATCATTTTGCTGATTTAGTCAAGAAAATCATTGTTGATAGGTGGAACAATATCAACACTCCATTGCACACTTTAGCACATGCCTTGAACCCCAAATTTTATGACGAGTAGCTTATTGCTCAAAGTAATGGGAAGAGGAAGGCACCCCATAAGGATAAAGAGATGGCTAATGGGGTGAAAAAAGCCCTTATGAGAATGTTTTCAGTTCATCTACACAGGGAGGTGAAGGAAGAATTTACCAATTTTGCAGCAGGAATAGATGATTATTCAAATTTATCATCTTTGGAGGAGAGAAGCACCATGAATCCAATTAGGTGGTGGATTTGTCATGGAGCAAATGATGTACATTTGCAAAATGTTGCCATTCGTTTCCTTTCACAAGTGGCGAGCTCTTTATCAACAGAAAGGAATTGAAGCACCTATGGTTTTATTCATTCTGTGAAGCGCAACAGGTTGGGCTCACAGAAGGCATAGGATCTTGTTTATGTGCAGTCCAACCTTCGCCTTGCATGTCGTGGGGGTCCAGAATATAGCAATGGTCCTTCTAAAGAATGGGATGTGGATCCAGAAAGTCCTGATTTGGAGCTCTCTCTTGCTACCATGAATATTGAGGACCAGGAGCATAGAAGTGGAATTGGCCAATCATCTTCTTCAACTCCACCATCCATAGTAGAGCATGATTTTGTTGATATTTTTGATGAGGATTATGATGATGAGTATTATTATTTTTTTCTTTATAGTACTTGCAGCCTCATAGTCTTTATTGTACTTGTAGCCTGATATATATAATAAAGGTTGATTTTGAGATTTGGATATATAATAAAGGCTGATTTTGGATATTCTGATATTGCTATTTTCATTATGTGTCTGTGATCATTCATGAGTAAATGTGATGTAAATTTAGGGACTTATAGTTTATGCATTGAGTTTGGACAATTTAATCATAATGTTTAAACCTAGGTTGCGGGGAAACGTCCCCCCCCTCTCGTTCCCGCTCCCGAAACGCGCTCAGTGCGGGAGCGTTCGAAAACGCGCTCCCGAAAACGCTCCCCTCAGGAAGCGTTTTCGGGAGCGCGTTTCTGAATGCTCCCAAAACGCTCCCTGCCTTTTCGGGAGCGTTTCCGGAAACGCTCGGGAGCGAATGCTCCCTGAGCGCTTCCGGCGTTTAAAAAACGCTTCGGGAGCGTTTTTTAAACGTTGGAAGCGCTCGGGGAGCGTTCGTGCTCCCGAACGCTCCCCGAAACAAAAAAAACGCTTCCCACTGGGCGGAAATTTTTTTCAATGAAAAAAACGATTTGTTTAGGGCAAGAAATGGGTTTTAGGGCTGATGTGGAGGTAAGGGAAGCATTGACATTTCATGGTAAAAGTGACATTTCCTTTATTTTTCATTTTCATCCTTTTACTTAAATTTTTAACATTACCATGAAATGACTCAGGATGTTTAAGAGTGGTTTCGACCTCATTAGATTTCATATGGAGAAACTAGAATTTTAGGTTTCACTCAAAATTCAACAGACTTAATGGTTTTCGGGGTTTCATGGTTTGGGAATTTGCAATGTTTCCATTTGATTCTATCATGTGTAAGGGTATGATATTGGCATTTGATCAAGAGCATGAAGTCCTTTAAGAACCTTGATGTACCCTTCAATCAAAGGAAAACAACTAGTTAGGCATGCTAATATTTTCTACCGCATTTTAAGGTTGAGGAGATGAACCCTTCACTCAAACCAAAATCATTGGTTAGGCATGTTAAACTTTTTCAATTTCTATCATGTTATAAGGTTGAGCAATCCAAGTCTGAAGACTTTGAGCTAGATGATGTTTATGTATCTCTTCTTGATGATCCCATTTCTAGTAGCGATGAATCAATGATGAGTTTCATGAGAGACCATGTTGCTCAGTGATTTGTAGTTTTGATGTCTATTTTTGCTACTACTACTACTACTAAAATTGTAGAGGAGTTTTAGGAGTCCTCAAACTTTGAGCCATATTATTTATGTAGCTCATGTTGATGGTCCCTTGTCTAGTAGTGGTGATGATTTTGATCATGATGAGGAGTGATCATGTTGTTGATCACTAATATGTAGTCTTGTATTAGGCCAATGGCCTCATAGCTTGTAGCATTGTTTTTGGACTTTATGGGCCATTTGGAGCCTCATTGCTTATGTATTTTTCGATGATATGTATTGCACTCAGTGCCATTTTGATATATTCACCTTTGCACGGTATATAAATGAGCAAACTTTGCATATTTTGTCTCTATTGGCTTGGAATCATGGTTGCAAATCTTAAAAATAGTTTTTTTTGTTAAAAAATAATTATTTAATGTATTTTTTTTAAAACCGGTTCATTGAGATATGACCGCTCCCGGTTAGACCGATTCCGGTTAGAAACCCGATTCATTAGGTCCACCGGTCCGGTCACCGGTTCCGGTTTTAATAACTATGCTCACACAAATCCAGAAGTACAAGAGGGGTACATGAAGGCATTGGACAAGTTGGTACCTGACAGGGAGGAGTGTGCTAGATTGCGCCTTGAATTAGACAAATACTTCAGTTGCACTGCTAACTTTGGTTCTTTCCATGCAATGGAAGACAGGGACAGATTTGATGCTCTCACATGGTGGGAAGCATATGGCGGCATGGGACTTTTGTCAAAGTTGGCTAAAAAAGTTCTCTCACAGGTTGTGAACGCTTCTTTTGCAGAGAGGTGTTGGAGCACCTACAGCTTCATACACAATGTGGGAAGAAACAGGCTGAATGAAAACCGAGCTGAAAGCTTGGTTTATGTGCATTACAACTTGAGGTTGTTGAGCCATTACTGTGATCGGGCAAATGAGGATCAATCATACAGAGTCTGGGACAACAACCCAGAGGATGATAATTTGGAGGACGACACGGTACATATGGAAGAATTGGAAGCATAACTTTTTAGGGATGATGATGAAGCATCAGCAGCACCGCCACACACAGGGCCAGTTCCACCATCTACTGGTAGCAGTGCGGGTGCCAGTGCCAGTGCTAGTGCCAGTTCTCGATATCACACTATTGTTCCTTTGCAGATCCAGCCTCCACCTTCTAGTCATGGTCGTGGTACTCCTGAGAGTACTAGAAGACCACCATTTCCTCGTGGCTTGCACAAATTAGACATTTCTAGTGGGCGTGGCAAGGGGCCAGCCAGGAGATAAAATATATTTGTTGTTTACTAGTCTTTTCTAATTGTTGTTGACAGTTGAACAATTGAAACTTGACTCTTTCTGGTTTCATATATTTAATGACAATTTAAGTTTGAAGTTTGAATTTGAAAGGTGAAACATTGAAGTTGGCATTTATAAGTTTACTATTTACAAGTCATTATGAATTATGAATATGATAATTCATGAAAGTTATATGGTGATCAATGAATCAATGATGATAAATGTTATATAATATCAATCATGATAAATGTTATATATTGAATTTTGAAATCAATGAATCAATGATGATAAATGTTAGATATCAATGATGATAAATGTATATTGAATTTTGAAATCAATGAATCAATGATGATAAATGTTAGATATTGAAATTTGAAATCAATGATGATAAGTATATTGATTTTGAGAATCAATGAATCAATGATGATATAAATGTTAGATATTGAAATTTGAAATCAATGATGATAAATGTTATATATTGAATTTTGAAGAGGGAGAGAGAGAGAGAAATGAAACGAGGATTGATGATTTGCAAGCCTCATGATCGTATATTTGTATAATTCCAACTCGTGGTGTGGTTTGTTAAGATTATAACTTCTAGATGATTGATGTTATATGATTCAATCTATGTTTTTATGTTTTAATTCATCATTCTACATGTTTTTGTTGACATATATGCATCAAAATATAAAAAATATAAAAAATATTAAAATATATATATATATATATATATATATATATATATATATATATATAAACGCTCCCAAAAACGCTCCGGACCGGAAGCTTTTAAAAATGGCGCTCCGCGCTTCGCTCCCACTCCCGCTCCGCGCTCCCGCTCCCGCTTCCAAGTAACCTTGGTTTAAACTGTAAATGTAATATATTATAATTTATCATGTATGCTTTATGATTGCACATAACATTTCTTAAATGTCCTAAATTCTAATATATATTTCCCCGTTTCGTATCCGTGCCTATTTCAAAAACTTGAACCCATTTCCCCATTTCGCGCAGCTTAGCTATTGAGATATCATAGAAATCCTAGATTGATCGGATTAACATTATGCTCTTGTCTTTGTATATTTTGCTTGGTTGTACTTGCTGGTGTAAATTGCAGTTACATAATGAAGGCTGTCAAGATTATGAAAGAAAGATGAGCATGATGGAAAAGAAAACACTTTTGCGTGACAATGAGTGTTGTCGTCCAAATTGTACACCCTAATGCGACAACACTTAGGGCAGGGGTTGTCACTCTGATCCCTGCCCACTTCGTTTAAGATATCTCCTAAATGCAGGTTAGGGGGGGGTTTTGGCCACATATCCTTGGGTACAAAACCCCAACCTTGGGCTCTAAGCCCACAAACCCTACTTGTGTGTCGATTCCTCCATAACCCACTAGCCTAGATTTTGGAGTACCTCCCAAGCTAAAAATCTCAACAGTCCCTCTTAGCGAGGGAGGTACTTCAAACGCTAGGAAGTCGCCATCATCATCAGTAGTGACACTAGCCCATTTGGCATCTATCATGGTAGCATACTTTGTAGAATGAACCCTGCAATCTTGGCAGTGCTTTTGCCTCTTCTCATCAGAACCTGAAGACCTCAACACTTCAATAGGGTTGCTCCCTTTGAAGCTAGACTCCCTCTGTGTCTACATGATCTTCACTGGCTCAACCTGCTACTGATCTTGTCTCCTGCAAGGTCAATCTGTGTTGCGGTTCAACATGAGCCATTATCACTGCAACCTAGTACTACAAGCACTCAGCCTCTTGGGACAAACACAACTCTTGCACATCCCTCCATTCTTGGATATGCAACATCATAATCCAATGAAGAAACTAGCCCGCCAATCTGCAGTCCATCACATGAAGCAATCTTGATTAAACCAATCTCGTCCATGCCAAAGCAATCCTCGAGTTGTCCCAACTATCCATGGAAAGTCAAAGGAAGTCCATGATCAACAGTTTACCCTATAACAAATTGTTGTTCACCAAGATCACCACCAATCCACCAGAACTCATAGCTTGTCTCACTGCCAAGCCAGTCAATACCACATCTCCTTGTCTTCAGCTAAACCCTCTGCTCCATGATCTAGACAATCTCAACTCCCATTGAGCTGCTTCGCTGTGCACACTCTGATTCACTAGCCCTTCAAAGTAGATTTGATACCATGTTGTTTTTCCATGATACTAGAGTCTATGTTATAATCTTATAATCATTGTTGCTACCAATCCAAGTATCACAACAAAATACTTTCCACAATGGAAAAATAAATAGCAGTAAATCAACAAATGCACAAATATAGACAATTTTTACAAATTTTCAACGCAACTTTGTTATTTTGATCAAACTATTAATACAACTGTCTAGGGTTCCCGTACTAAGGATAATGGCCCTTATATATTCACTGATACAAAGATATACAACTAGGGTTTGGTGTCGGTCACTTCGACAACCAATTTACCTTAAAAAAGATACACTGACCCTCTAGCTGATGTAGTTGACTTCATAGCTTCCTTTGTCGTATGCTGAACACATTTTCTAGGTCCTTCGACTCCAATCTCAAGCAACTCCAACCTGCCTCTATCAATGAACCAACTCCATTAGGTCACTGAACATGGCTCCAATTTCTCTCTAGTTGATTGTTAGTCCTTCAATGCATCAACACATCGAGACTCTTGTTGAGTTGTCAACTCTCAACTGCCCCTTGTTGCTCCTCAGCTCCTTTGGGACTTCTTTCCCAACAAGCTGCTCCTTAGTTCTTCAAGAACACAACTCCTACGGACTTTCTTCCCACTGGTGTCTTCCTGTGCTTCCTGATGAAGACACTCCTTAGGGCACAAAGGTCTGCCACCTATCATTGTCAAATGTCCTCCAACAATGAACTTGGGTTGATGTGATCTGGTCCCCTGAACTCCTTTCTTCGTCTTGAGATCACCTAATTTTTCCTCTTCTAGCAACTCATTTGTCCTTCAATGATCTAGATTTAGGGCTTGAAGCAAGCCACTGCAACCCTCCTAACACTTGCTCTTTTGGCTACTCCACAAATTGTCCTATACTGGGACAACATCCATTAGCATCTTACATCAACTCAAGAAGATGACCCAACCTATCCTGCAACCTCTTGCTGCTCTTCTTGACATGACACATATGCAATTGTTGATGTAATCTGATTCTAGGATGTACCAACGAAATTGTCCAATCTGGACCTCCTTCAAAACCGTTGCTACAATTGCGGCCTCCTTCCTCCTTGATCTTTCCTTCCTTTGCTGCCTGCTAGGGCTAATACCAGCCCATTGTAAGGTCTTCCAACCATCATAAACTTGGTCGTCTACCTTAGGATTGGCTGCGACTCTCAAACAAAGGTCTGTTCCTCTTGTTTGTAGGCCTCTCGAACCTCTCCTCAAGCTGCTAAACACCTCGACCTACATCTGCAATCACACAAGGATATGCGACTGCCAATCTAGAAGGAAAACCACCTCAAAACACGTCCTAAACCAACCCTGACTTCAATCAAACCACTCAGATTGCACTCTGATCTATCCCGACCTCCAAAACAACCATAAAAGAGTCTTGACTAGCCTCCTTCTCCTTGAGTCTACCCAGATATGCGGCCCAAAAAGAGAAATGTATTCCTTAGATTTTCTTGCTCTTGGATGTCTATATGAGGTCTCCTCCTCATCTCCTTTTATACTTTTCTCTAGGGAAAGGTCTAACCAATCTAGGGCCTTCCTTAAGTTAAGCTGACCTTTCCTTTGTGCCGCTCTGCACACATATATATTCAAAAATTCATATCTTCATTTTTACAAGGCGTCTCATGGTGCTTGAAATGGCTCCTTTCTCCTTAAGGATGCCCTATGTCCTCCATGTGCCAACTACCCAAATTTCCTCATGGTTTTGGCCCCACATCCTTGGGTACAATACCCCAACCTTGGGTTCTAAGCTCACAAACCCTATTGTGTGCCCATTCCTCCAAAACCCACTAGCCTAGGGTTTGGAGCACCTCCCAAGCTACAAATCTCAACACCCCTCCATGTGCCATGGCCCTTTGGATTTGGGGCATGAGTTTCCCTAGGGTGTTGACGTAGATGATGATGCTATCGATGAATTATACCTTTCCTTAGAGAGATCATGTATACAAAGAAGATCTGGATAGTCTGAATACCTCCCTAGCAAAGAGGGAGTGTTGAAATTTGTAGCTATGGTCGGTCTTCATAATATTCATTTGTACTTGTAAAAGATGAAATGTAAAGTATATATGTAAAAGAAAATTATATGAAGCATGTTCTTCATGCTTGCAAAAAAAAGGAATTTATTTATTTGATTTCTCTTTAAGAGCGGGAAAAATGAAAATTTAAATTTGTATTTTGCCTTCACAAAGACCGAGTCGGCCCTCCTAGGGTCAAGTTGGCCTGCCCAAGAGACACGTCTTGTCGCATGGACGAACAACTATAAATAAAGTCTATTTTCTCTCCAAAAGTCATAACACGGATGGTCTGATCTGAAGTAGAAGTGTGAGATTTCTGATGTAGAGGGGCGAGACCCTGAGTCAGATTTCTGAGTTAGAGGGCTGAGACTTTGAGGCATCTTCCTCAGGTAAAGGGCCGAGACCATGAGGTATATGTCAGAAAAAGGGGCCAAGAATCCTGTGATTGATTCTCTGTGGAATGAGGCTGATTTCTGTGTCATAGTGCAAATTCTGTAGCAGACTTGGAGGATGTTTTGTGACCTTGTTGCAGAGCTTTTATGGACAGAATTGTGGGGGGCTGATTTGGTCTTTTATGGATGATAATCTTGCTGGTTAGTCGACTTTGATGTATCTCTTGTTGCATTGATTCTCTAAGGAAAAGGTTGGCTGGGTTTTTCCCATTGAGGGTTTTCCCAGGGTAATTTCTTGTGTTCTTGTGTGGCTGTCCATTTATGATCTTACTGTATCAAATGTTATATGGTTGATGTCTTTCTGTGTAATTATTGAATGAATCAATGTTAATAAGAATGTGAAAAGGGGATCAAAAATAATGATCAATTTGAAAGACACCTTCAAAACTCAACACCCCTCTGTTTTGATTATGTTATATTATTTCTGGTTGTAATAACTAGTCCGTTTTGATCTATTTGTGTTTTAGGTGGACATCAATACAAGTTCAATTATATTTTTCTCATAACAATATGCTTCACTTGATCATTTTCTATAGAGACCCATTGACTGTAAAAATTATCTCTTCTTCCTAGCAGAAAGTACAGCTAGTTAATTGTACAATTCTATAAGAGGGAAGGAAACTCATGAAGTTTTAGCTCAAGGCACTATTCCTTAGTGTACAAATCTTGTTACATTCACATATTGAAAAAATTACTTGCCCATGTGCCCTGGACTTAGCAGAGAGGCTGTTAAAATCTTTCCAGCAAGTCTTGTCAACAAGCTTTTAATTTTAAGTTGGGACTTAACTAGCGTGTTTCATATTTTCATGGTCGGGAGAATTTATATCTGTAAATAGCAATTCTCAGCTTATTCTTATGTTAAGAATGTTTTTTTGGTTGCTAATTGTTTCTGACATTTTTTGAGTTATGGAAAACAAATCCATACTTACTGGCATCATATTAGTCTGACATTATGTCTATAGCTATTTTTTATTTGAGTTGAAAGCACCAAGAACTGGTTCATGAGAAATTTTCTGATTTTACATGAACTTTTTTGACTCAATATAGGTATTGTAACTGAATCCTCACTTCCACCCAAAAATTTGCTTTTCCTTTAGTAATGTTTCTGTTTGGTTTTGATACGGGAATTGTTTTATTATAATTTCTCTTGATGCTAAATTTGCAAACTCTTTGTTCTGTAATGTAAATCTGAGATGTAGGTATCATGGCCATTTCCAAATTCCCTGCAATTAGTTTTTTAGTTAGCTTCTTTTATGTGGGAAAGATTGGTCAAATTATGACATTTTGGTTACACTATGTAGCATAATGGAGCTGGTAGATGCTGCTGCCCCAGAACCCCTCCTAGTGCCTATACGTGAAACAGTTTTGCAAATAGAAGGAGTTAAGGTACAAATTTCATCCATGATTATTGTGGAATTTGTGTTACTGTTTTTACATAGTTATGCTTGTTTTAGACTAGTGCTTCATTTTCTTATATTGATTGAAAAAGGCTATTGTTAATTTGATTTCTTTGTTGATGTTGCGCAAGCGAAGCAGTAGCAGCAGGACACCAATTCCCAGCAAAACTTTGGGAGTGAAGTGTCCCTAGAGTTCTTTGTGCATGTATATATATATATATATATATATATATATATATATATATATATAACTACTCTACCCACCCTCTAGCAGGAAAAAATGAGATATTTTGCGTAGGTCATGAAAAGCCTTATGTTGGGACAGGTCTGTTAAACACCTTGCAGTTCTTTGTGGAGCAAACAATGATTACTGAGCAGTAGTAGGGAATAAATGCAAAGCAGTAGCAAGAAATAAATCCAGAGCAATTACAATGAGTAAATGCTCACTAGTGGCAGGGATTAAATGCAGAGCACTAGCAGACAATGAATGCTAAGCAGCAGCTGTTGGGTAGTTACTTGGTAGCGGTTTTAGAATGTAAAATTTGAAAACCATAAATTGTTTATGGTTTTGTTATGCAGAATAGGGTTGGAGGAAAACAATGTGTAACGTTTTGTTATGTTGTCAAAACTTCTCTTGAATCCTTATGCTATTACTGAAAACTCTTGCTGAGAGCAGAAAGACTCTATACTGTAACCAATTAGTGGCTGAGTAATACGTTTGAGTGTGCTTTAGGGTGTGGGTTTTCTCTCCTAGAAGGTTTTCTCTAGGAGATCATGTTGTTAACAGTTTGTTGTTTATTTCTCATGTTTGCAACGATAATGTTCGAAGTTTCTGAAGATTCTCCTCTCATAGATTAATGTAGGAAGCATATTTCACAGCTCTGCTTTCAGTTGGTGATAGATCTTGATTACGTTGGACCGAGGGACCGGATTTTTGATCTAATCTTGGTTTGAGTGGGAGCTTGCATAGAAGGAAATCTCGTTGCAGGGGAATAAATGTAGATCACTAGAAGGCAATGGAGGCTAAGCAACAATAGTTGGCTAGTTACTTGGTAGCGTTTTTTAGAATGTGTAAAACAATGTGGTAGAGGAAAACACTCTGCAACTTTTTAACTTATTGTTATGCTGTTGAACCTTCTCTAGAATCCTTATGATACTAGTTAACACTCTTGTTGAGAACATAGAGAATCTATATTGTAACGATTTAGTTGCTGAGTAATACATTGAGTGTGCTTTAGAGTGTGGGTTTCTATCTCCTAGAATGTTTTCCCTAGGAGTCCATGTTGTTTATTTCTTTTGTTTGAAACTGTTATGTTTGTAGTTTCTGAACATTATTCTCTCATAGATTAATGTAGGAAGGAGGTGTATTTCACACCTCTGCTTCCTTTTATTTCGTATTAGAGCTTGGTTATGTTAAAGCTTTTGTAGCTTTGGAAGGTCTTCTACATTTGCTTGGTGTCTTAACATGTAGAAGATAGTTGATTGCATCTTTAAGTGCTTGCTTGGTGGATTAAGTGATGTTATGGTTTCTTTCCTAAGGTTAACTTAGGAAAGATGGTGGTTGTGGAAGTTGTGGCACTGAAATTGATGAAGATGAAGTCCTTGCTGTTGGTGTTGAAGCATGGAACCTGGGAACCAAGGGACTAGATGGGGGTGGCGTCTCAACTCGATCATCATCATCTTGGATAAGAGCATCCTCTAATTGCTCTAATCGCAACACTCCATCCTACAAATTGGGCTCCTCTGGATTTCTGTCCTAAACCTTGAGGTTTTTATTAGTCTTTGCATCATCATAGTAATGGGACAACAATTGCAAGTTGTAGTGAACATAAACAAAGCTCTCTGCCCAGTCTAAATTTAACCTATTCCTTTTAACAATGTGGATGAAAGAATAATAACACCAACACTTCTTTGTAGAAGAAGTGTTTACCACTTGTGATAGCACTTGTAATGCTAAAGTCTGTAGAAGTGGAGTAGCAACTCCGTGCATGTTCCACCACTCAAGAGAAGAAAAAGTCTCTCGATCTCTAATTGCATGCATGCTCCCAAATGGACCAGTGCTAAGTGTGTACTTGCTCAACTGTTTCTGTACCATGGCAACCTCCTCATCAAGAACTAATTTATACAATGCTCTCATATAACTAGATAGAACCTCTGAATCTAGGCGTGGTTTTCTCCTGCTCCCCCCCAGGTGTTCGTGTTGAAATCCATGATGGATGATAGTATTTAGGTGTCAGAACATATGCTAAGACATGCAATGGAACATTTAGCATATCCCATCGTTTTTCCACCTTTTTAATCTGCCCCAACATGCTACCCATTTGCTCATACACCTCTCCAATTATTGGCCGATCTGAGTCTGAAAACTTGATAATGTAATAAATTGGTTTGTTGAATTGTAAAACATATTTAATCTGTAACTAAAATAACATGTCAAGAATAGTATCCTTGGCTACATTAGCACCATCTCTATCAATGTTAATTTCCTCCCATGATTTAGAGGTCGCCATATTAGTTAAAGCTTGTCTCACCTTCACTAGCCACCTAAAGGTGAGGTAATAACTTGCAAATCTTGTTTTTGCAAGTTTAAGCAATTGCAACTTGGAGTAAGTGCCATAAAAGTAGTTTACCATTGTATGCCATGTGATAAATTTAATGAGTTGCTTCCCTCTCTTGTAAAGCTCATTAATCCACCCACATTCTTTATGCTTCACAATATCATGCATCAAAAGGTTCAATGTGTGCACCAAGCACCTAGACCAAAAGATGTGTGGATGAGTACGCTCAATAACTTTTCTTGGTTCCTTACAATTTGCTGCATTATCAATGATCACTTGAACTACATTATTAGGACCAACATCTTTGATTGATTGCAATAGGAAATCTACAATGTTTTGGGAAGTTTAACTGACGGAGGAGTCATGACATGTAATAAATATTGCACCACTAGCAAAAACACCAAGAACATTTATCAAATGTTGGTTTCTAATATTTTTCCCAACGTTGCTCGAAGCGGGGAGGAAGCGGGGATGTGGAAGCGTCATTTTCCAAAAATTTAGGAAGCGAAGCGTTTTGGAAGCGTCTAGTATATATATATATATATATATATATATATATATATATATATATATATATGTTTTTGCATTTATATTCAAAACAAACATTCCAAATACCATATTAGTTGTAGAAGACATGAAAACATGCATATTTTTACATAAATCATGATAGATATGTCATCCATGATTCCATTGTACATCAATAATTAATTATTCGAGCATCAACCGTCTAGTTTCTAGATCTTAGCAATTACAAACATACATCAAATTTTTAAGCATGATAAATCATTTAAGCATACCATAAAACATAAAACATTTAAAACATTTAAGCATACTATAAAACATAAATGATAAAACATTTAAGCATGCCGCATATAAAAATAAAACATTTAACCATATTATAAAACATAAAGCATATTATCTATCAAGTGAGCAATTGTCAACATTAGTCATGTCCAAAATTCAAAAAATAATGTTTTCAAAATAGGCCACTTGGCCACCACCAAGACAAAAAATTTCAAATTCACAACAAGCCTACAAGTCTAATCTATGACAAAAGCAGTAAATTGTGAAAATATCTACTAATCTCTCCTCCTTCCACCACGAAGAGTACGTGGCGGTGGGCCTCCATGTGGTGGCAATGAAGAAGATGGTGGCTGTGGAAGTTGTGGCACTGGCACTGCAACTGATGAAGACGAAGCCCCTGCTGTTGGTGTTGTACCATGGAACCTAGGAAGCAAGGGACCACTTGGGGGTGGCATCTCAACTCGATCATCATCATGGATACAAGCATCCTCTAATTGCTCTAATCGCAACACTCCATCCTCCAAATTGGCCTCATCTAGATACCTGTCCCAAACCTTAAGGTCTTTATTATTCTTTGCATCATCACAGTAATGGGAGAACAATCGCAAGTTGTAATGAACATAAACCAAGCTCTTTGCCCGGTCTAAACTCAACCCGTTCCTTATAACACTGTGGATGAAAGAATAAGAGCTCCAACACCTCTCTGCAGAAGAAGTGTTTACCACCTGTGATAGCACCCGCAATGCCAAAGTCTGTAGAATTGGAGTAGCACCTCCATGCATGTTCCACCACTCAATAGAAGAAAAACTCTCTCGATCTCTAATAGCATGTATGCTCCCAAATGGACCAATGGAAAGCGTATAGCTGCTCAACTATTTCCGTACCAAGGCAACCTCCTCCTCATCAGGGAATAATCTAGTCAATGCGATCATATATTTTCTAGGACCTCTGTATCTAGGTGTGGTTTTCTCCTGCCCCCTCCCAGGTGCTGGTGTTGAAAGACATGATGGATGATAGTATTTAGGTGTCAAAACATATGCTAATGCATGCAATGGAACATTTAGCATATCCCATCATCTTTCCACCTCTGCACGCATATAATTGTACAAGGTGATATCTTTAGGCCCAACAATGTCTTTAATTTGCCCCAACATGTTATCCATTTGCTCATACACCTCCCCAATTATTGGCCGATCTGAATCTGCAAAGTTGATCATGTAATAAATTGGTTTGGTGAATTGCAAAACATATTTAACCTGTGACCAAAAGTACATGTCAAGAATAGTGTCCTTGGCTACATTAGCACCATCTCTATCAACATTAATTTCCTCCCATGATTCAACGGTGACCATATTAGTTAAAGCTTGTCTCACCTTCACTAGCCGCCTAAAGGTGAGGTGATAACTTGCAAATCTTGTTTTTGCAAGTTTAAGCAACTGCAACTTGGAGTAAGTGCCATAGAAGTAGTTTACCCTTGTATGCCCTATGATAAATTTAATGAGGTGCTTCCCTCTCTTGTAAAGCTCATTAATCCACCCACATTCTTTATGCTTCACAGTATCATGCATCAAAAGGTTCAATGTGTGCACCAAGCACCCAGACCAAAATATGTGTGGATAAGTACGCTCAATAATTCTTCCTGCTCCCTTACAATTTGCTGCATTATCTGTGATCACTTGAACCACTTTACTAGGACCAACATCTTTGATTGATTGCAATAGGAGATCTGCAATGTTTTGGGAAGTTGCATTGACAGAGGAGTAATCATGACATGTAATAAAAACTGCACCACTAGAAAAAACACCAAGAACATTTATCAAATGTTGGTTTCTGATATTTGTCCACCCATTTCATACAATGGATACCCCACTATCCACCCACTCATTTGTAAAACATGTCAAAGCTGCTTGAACCTTTCTTTTTTCTCTTTCTAATAACACTGTTCTAGCTTTCTCATAGTTGGGGGACTTGTATCCTTTTGGGGCTTCATTGATGGCCTTTACCATTTCATGCCAACAGGGAGAGCGAAGCACATTGAATGGTACACCGCAAGCACAAATAAATCGGACTATCTTTCCATCCACATCATCCCTCCCAGCAACATTAAGAAAATCCCCTATTGTTTTTTTTCCTCCAGAGCTTGTAGAGGTACCATGAGGAGATGAGCTACCAAATCTAGAGGTTGCACTTGATTTAGATTGAGTTTTTTGTTTCTTGTTTTTTGTTGTTGTGCAACCTCCTCTATTTGTATGTATTTGCTTCTTTGTTTAGCTGGAACCTTTGGGCAAATTGCTATCCCCAAGACACCCTTTTTTTCATCACTGTCCATCACCTCACAAAGATGCCTCCTCACACGAGTATATGAACTGCTATATGGTTTTCCTCCATGACAACCATGATGGCACAAAAACTTGTAGCTTCCACCACCTTTTCCCCTTCAAGTTTGGTCACATAGTTCCACAAGGGTGTGAATGTAGCTTTCTCCTCTGGTGTTTCAATGTTTTCATCAAAATCATCCCCTTCTTCTTCAAACCCTTCCTCCTCATCATACATTGGGTCACTCATATGGGGACCACTATGTTCTTCTTCTTCATGTTCTTCTCTTCTATTTCTACTCCCCCTTACCATCATCAAAACCAAGAGAGGTATGATACATCGAAGCCAATAAAACATCATCTTTGAATATGAATATAGATGGTGGACAACCTACAAATAAATGAGTAAGAAGAAAGAATGGGAAAGTGTAGGAAAGGGAGGAGAGAAAATACAAAAAACAATGACAAAAAAATGAGAAATTTTGGGGTTTGCACTTACCTCTTTAGCTCTTGTAGATGGAAGCCCTTCTTTACTCCTCCAAACTCCTCCTCCTGCACTCCTCCAAGCTCTTCTCAACTCTCTCTTCTCTAAGCTCTCTTCTCCTCTCTAATCCAAACTCT
This sequence comes from Pinus albicaulis, assembly GCA_034641835.2. NCBI lineage: Eukaryota > Viridiplantae > Streptophyta > Pinopsida > Pinales > Pinaceae > Pinus > Pinus albicaulis. The sequence goes on from CM076572.1 coordinate 987,076,178, forward strand.
CCAAAAACACAAGTGAGCAAATGAGAGGTGAAAGAGAGCTTATATCTTTTTCATCCTATCCCTAACTCAACACTAACCCACTCTCTAACCCAACTAAAGCTAAAAAATAAAAAAAATAAAAAAAGTCGTTTTTTTGTTGCGCTAGTCGGATCCGTACGTTGCTTTACGGAAGTGGTCGCGATCCGTACTGATCCGCCTTCGAAGTGGGGTTCTTCCGTATGTCGATCCGCCATACGAAACACAGATCCGGTGTATGAAATCACGGATCCGGCTATACGGATCCGAATTTCTAGGAAGCACAATTTTTTCTGTGAAACGCGTTTCGGAAATTTCGAAATGCGTTTCGTACGATGGATCTCGTATGGTTCCGTACTGGATGCCTTTCGGGGGTTAGAGCCGGGGCAGGGGGTGGGGACGTTTCCTGCAACACTGATTTGTCCACCCATCTGATACAATGGATACCCCATAATCCACCCCCTCATTTGTAAAATGTGTCAAAGCTCTTTGAACCTTTTCTTTTTCTCTTTCTAATAACACTGTTCTAGCTTTCTCATAGTTGGGGCTCTTGTATCCTTTTGGGGCTTCATTGATGGCCTTAACCCTATCATGCCAATAGGGAGAGCAAAGCACATTGAATGATACACCGCAAGCACAAAGAAATCAGACTATCTTTCCATCCACATCTTCCCTCTTAGAAACATTCAAGAAATCCCCTATTGTTCTTCTACCTCCAGAGGTTGAAGAAGTACCATGAGGAGATGAGCTACCAAATCTAGAGGTTGCGCTTGATTCAGACTGAGTTTTTTGTTTCTTGTTTTTTTGTTGTGCAACCTCCTCTATTTTGGATGTATTTTCTTCTTTCTTCATTTGAAACGTTTGGGCAAATTTGTATCCCCACGACACCCTTTTTCTCATCACTATCCAACACCCCACAAAGCTGCCTCCTCACACCGGTATATGAACAACTATATGGCTTTCTTCCATGACAACCATGAGGGCACAAAAACTTGTAGCTTTCGCCACCTTTTCTGCCTTCAAGTTTGGTTACATAGTTCCTGAAGGGTGTCAATGCAACTTTCCTCTTTAGTGTTTCAATGTTCTCTTGAGGTTCATCCCCTTCCTCCTCATCATACATTGGGTCACTCATATAGGGACCACTATCCTTTTCTTCTTCCCTTATATTCCTACTCCCCCTTGGCATCATGAAAACCAAAAGTGGAATGATACATAGAAGCCAAAAGAACACCATCTTGGAATATGAATATAGGTGGTGGACAACATGCAATTAAATGAGAAAGAAAAAAGAATGCGAAAGAGTAGGAGAGGGAGGAGAAAAAATACAAAAAACAATGACAAAAAAATGAGGGAGTTTGGGGTTTGCACGTACCTCTTTAGCTCTTGCAAATGGAAGCCCTTCTTTACTCCTCCAAGCTCCTCCTCCTTCATTGCTCCTAGCTCCTCCTTCTTCACTCCTCCAAGCTCTCCTCAAGTCTCTCTTCTCCTCTCTTCTCCAAGCTCTCCAAAAACACAAGAATGAGGAAATGAGTGGAGAAATACACTTTTATTCCCTTCATTCTATCCCTAACCCAACTTTAACCCACCCCCAACCACAAGTTAACAAATACCGAAAAAAAAGTAAAAAAGTAAAAAGGTAAAAAGTGGGTCCACGGCGGACCACAGAAACGGTCGGGATATGCCCTGAGTCAGCCTCGATCCATGGCAGATCCACGACGTGATCCGGCCCCAAAACCGCGTCCCCAATTTATGGAAATGCGGATTGGGCCGGACGGTTCCCACAGGCCAGGAATAGTCTTGCTCGACTCGATCAGCGTTTCGGTTTTTCAGGACACGGTTTCAGGGTTTGAGTTGGGGGGGGGGGGGTGTTTCGTGCAACACTGGGTTGAACTAGTCTAAAGTGAAGTAAGGAATTTTAGAAGAAATTCAAGGAGGCTGAGTTCAAGAAAGAGGGAGGTTGAATTGTTTAAGAATAGGGCTGAATTATGGAGGGGGCCGAAGTATGTAGGGAGTCCTATTTCTATATTGCATAGTGTGTTAGATTTTGTAATATCTGCTATGTTCTAGCCACGAAATTTGGTGAAGAGGCTAGAATACATGAGATCTCCAAAACCCAGAAATCATTTTTGGAAATTCCACTTAGAGATGGTTTAGTTAGAGTATTGACCGATTTTTAAATATTTCCTGTGTCTAAACTTAGGGAATATGTTTAATTAATCAAAATTAATCAAGTCAAGATGAGAATAGTTTAGAAACTCACACATATCAACTTCCAGATGATCCTAGTGCTTGATTAAGATTTAATCTTGGTCGTTGGAGTCCCAACTGAGGATTATAAGAAGCCGATGGGCACTTGGAGAAGACACCAATAGTTCGATTTCCTTGGCAAATCAATTTCCAGAGAGCAGTAGCAGTTTCCGGAAGGCCAGAGATCGAAGCAAAGTCAGTGAGGGGCAAAGCCGTAGAGATAGTGATCCAGAGGAAGTTTTCCAGATTCAGAGAGATTGCAACAAGAGGCTGAGTTATTCCTAGTGAGGCAGTGCAGAGAACTGTGTAGTTGCTTCAGAAGAGCAACTCGATTTGGGTGGAGGAGAAATTGTTTTCAAGGATGGACAAGGGTTCTAGAGTGTTGGAGAAGTGATTTCCTCAGCAAAGATAGGTAGAACGACTTCATCAGAGGCAATTTAAAGGTTAGACGTCATAGGGTCTGTGCAGAGGCTGACGAAGACGGTCAACGAGGACGAGTTTCTGAAGGAAAGTTGTGCCAGGGTTGCTTGTGGAGGAAGGGAATTTCCTTAAGGTAATTTTGGCCAGATTTTCTTGCTGTTTGGATTGCTAGTTGGGAATCCATAGATTGTACTCAGAATTTACTGCTGGATAACAATAAAAACCCTAAGCTGCTGCACCGGTTTTCCCACATTGGATTTTTCCGGGGATATTTTTCCAAAAAGGTGTAATGTTTATGTGTGTGCTAGTATTTTCTCAGTTTCACGCTATTATTTCTGCATAATTATTTGTGAAGATTGCAGTGTGATTTATTTGATATTTTCTATATCAGATAAATTGTTAAAATAACTAATAATTAGAAAAATAAATTCCAGTTGTTGCAATAAAATTGGAATTTTGATAATTTCACATGGTATCAGAGTGTGAGTGATGAATTGGGAAGCTCAAAAGCGAAAGAGAGAATTTCACTTTTCAGAGGGAGTAGTAGGCCAAAATTCTTAAAGCAACGCAGTTCCTTGACTGGCAAGCCGAATTGCTGGGGCATGAATTCGATTTTCAGTCGCAGGGCTGCAAAAAAAGTCGAGTTGTTCGGGTTAGGGATTCTAGCAGTCAAAGGGAGTAGCTGCAATTCAGATTTTCGTTGAACAGATTCCTTGGTTGGACGAAGAGGGTTTTTGCAACAACAGAACCAGCTTCGGGTGGGAGAGAAACGCATACACATCAAAGGGAAAATTTCTCTTAGGGAACTTCGAGTTTCATAAAGTTTGATTTTCTAGGCAATAACAGCTAGCATATCTGCGCATTTCGAAAGGGAGTGCGAGTAGCAGAGCAACAACCAAGCAAAAGGAAAGAGAGAGTTTTCGACTTGATGAGAGATGGCCACTGCAGGGCTTAGAGATCAGGATAGGTTGGATGGATCTCTTCCAACTTCCAACTATGTCATTTGGAAGGTTAGGATGTCCTTCCTTCTAGATGAATATGGCCTGAAAGCCTACATAGATTTTGTGGTGGCAGTTCCTTAGGATGCTGATAAGCAGAAAGAATCTAGAAAGGAAATGGCGATGGCGAAGCCGTTGATCCTGGATGGAGTCCGAGACCATATAGTTTCACATATAGCGGCCAAGGGAACAACCAAAGTGATGTGGGATGCACTCTCCACGGTATATCAGGGCACTTATGAGCAGCGGAAGATATTCTTGGAAGAAAGGTTGAGATGCATTAGGATGCAGAAGGGGGAAGGCATAGATCCCTTCCTCACTAGGATTCAAGAGGTTCGAGATCAACTTGCAGTTGTTGGGGCAATGCCTCAACCATCGGAGCTAGTGAGGTTGGCACTGAATAGTGTGTCTGAGGAGTGGCAAGTTTTTGCCCAAAGTATATTGAGCAGAGACAAGCTACCAAAATGGGACAGTATGTGGTCCGACTTGCAGCAGGAGGAGTTGAGGCGAGCTTTGCTAAGGAGCTCCATCAATGGGAACTGTAGGAGCGGATCAAAGGGAGTGAAGGAGGAGGAGAATGTGGCCCTCACATTAAAGGGTCCCAGTCAGGGGTATGGGGAGCAGAGAAAGAAGAAGAAGGATCTATCTAAGGTGAAGTGCTTCAGGTGTCGCGAGTTTGGCCACTACAGTACCCAGTGTCCTCTCAGAAAGGACAACTAGGAGAAGCAGGACCAGGCGACAACACATGCTGAGATAGATAGGCTGTCCTCGAGGTTGGAGGAAAACTTCGCAATGTTGGCAGCCATACCTCTAGGAGTGAGGTGGGGTGTCTTGGAGTTGTAGTCCCAGAGAGCTACAGATTTGGGTAGGGTCCACTGAGGAGTTCACCTCATGGATCGTTACCTGGTTACAAGGGCCCATAATATTCAGTAACAGAATGGATTAGTGGCAGTTGGTGCAGTCAGAACCACAGTGACAGTTGTAGACTAGTAGAAGTAAGATGCTGGGTGCACAGTGCAGAGTTGGCAGCAGTGTAGAGTGGTATAGTGCAGAGTTAGCAACAACGCAAAGTCTTTAGTGGACAATGCAGTAACTATTAGTAGTCAGAGACTCAGGTGACAGATGCATCATACTAAACATAGTTGATTCAATATTTCGGATGCTTCTTAGTTGTAGTAGTTGCAGTTGCAACATCAATAGATGAGAGGGAGTTGCAGTGTAGATGCAAAGTTGGCAGCAATATGGCAGTGTCAACAACAACACAAATACATCATCAGAGTTGTGCAGTGGTTGGGGAACAATAATGGCCAAACATCAGCAACGTGACAAAGGGATGATATAGAGACAGAGTGTTGTGGCAGGATATGCAGCACTAGAATGCAATCCTCACTTAGAGGGACTGCTAGTTTTTGTAGCATCGGATGTGTTCTAGCCACAAAATTTGGTGAAGAGACTAGAATACATGAGATCTCCAAACCCAGAAATTATTTCTGGAAATTCCACTTAGAGATGGCTTAATTAGACTATTAACCTATTTTTAAATATTTCCTAAGTCTAAACTTAGGGAATATGGTTAATTAATCAAAATTAATAATGTCAAGGTGAAAATAGTCTAGAAACTCACATTGATCGACTTCAAGATGATCCTAGCCCTTGATTAAGATTTAATCTTAGTCGTTGGAGTCCCAACAGAGGTTTATAAGAAGTCGATGGGCACTTGGAGAAGACACACCAGAAGTTTGATTTCCTTGGAAAATTGTTTTCCAGAGAGCAACAACAATTTCCGGAAATCCAGAGATTGAACCAAAGTCAGCGAGGGGCAGAGGTAGTGATCCATAGGAAATTTTTGAAATCCGGAGAGGCTGCAACAAGTGGCTGAGTTGTTCCTAGCGAGGCAACGCAAAGGACTGCACAATTGCTTAAGAAGAGCAACTCGATGTAGCTATAGGAAAAATCGTTTTCAAGGCTGGATAGAGGTTCGAGAGTGCTGGAGAAGCGATTTCCTCAGTAGAGACAGACAAAACGACTTCATCAGAGGAAATTCAGAGGCTAGACGTCATAGGTTATCTGCAAGCACTGCGTCGAGGCTGACATAGAGGGTCTAGGAGGATGAGTTTCTGAAGGAATGTTGTGCCGGTGTTGCTTATGGAGGAAAGGAATTTCCCTTAGGTAATTTTGGCCACATTTTCTTGCTGTTTGGATTGCCAATTGGGCATCCATAGATTGTACTTAGAATTCACTATTGTATAATAATAAAAACCCTCAGCAGCTGCACCAGTTTTCCCACATTGTGTTTTTCTAGGGACATTTGTCCAAAAGTAATAGTGTCATTTTTATGTGTGTGCTAGTATTTTCTCATTTCCAACGCTATTATTTCCGCAGTTTTATTTTTCAATATTACAGTGTGATTTATTTGATATTTTCCGTATGAGGTAAATTGTTAAAATAACTAACAATTAGAAAAATAAATTCGAGTTGCTGTAATAAGATTTCAATTTTGAAATTTTCACGTAGTGTTGATTTTGTTGTAGCATCGAGAGGTATTCCTGCATGCCAAGAGGCCTCCTAAGTCGGTCTAGAAAATTTATGAAAATAAAAATAAAAATTCTATTTTTATTGGGCTTCATGTAGGCTCAAAATCGGCAAGTCGGCCCTGCTCATGAAGGGACATGTCCGTTGGGGTAAATTTACCCATTTGACTTGTATATATATACAATGTGACATCTTCATTTTGGTCACTCATGATCATCATCTGTCTTCTATGGTATCCACACGTGGGTGTAGATAGAGGACGAATTTTAGTGAAGTTAGGACTTGGATTTTTTTGGCACAAATTTATAGATAGTTTGGAATTGTAAACCTTGTTGAAGAATAAGGTCACTTCATCCAAGAAATGGTGCAAGTAGTAGTGGAACTCCAATACATATCCACAGATGAGTAGATTGTAGACATTCTCACCAAGCATTTTTCCAGAGTGATGTTTATATACTTCAGAGACAAGCTTGGAGTGATGCAGAATGTCTCCCTCGTTGAGAGGGAGTGTTGATGTCTTTGTAGAATTACGGTAGACCATCTCTAGAATCCATAAAGGACTTTGTTCCAAAGGTGAATGGCCCAAGGCAATTATAGGATTGGATAGATCTTCTCCTAGGAAGCCAAAAGGACTTGGGTGGGTCATAAAGGACTTTCACCAGAGATAGATGTAGCTCACCTATGAAGCCATAAAGGACTTTGGTTGAGGGTGAATGGTCCAAGGGTAGATTCTCTCCTAAGAAGCTAGAAGGACTTGGCTAGGTCATCAAGGACTTTGACCAGAGGAGATTGATACATTTACATGAGGAGACATAAAGGCCTTTAGCTAGAGGTAAATTCATTGGATACTCACATTGCCCACTCTAGGTTGGAGTGATTTATAGACATGCATCAACATAGCAGGCTCATGAACTTTTCTTATAAAGGAGAAATTTCAGCTAAGGGAAAATCTGTTGCAACCAAGGAGAATATGTCTCTCGCTAAGAGGGAGTGTTAATTTGTTAATTTTAGTTAACAATGGTATGTTCTATGCTTAGCACAATTTACTTCAATGTTCCTTAGCAACCCAATAACAATATCCAATCATTTCCAATAACAATCACATTAACCATTAATAACATTGACAATAAATGCAGATAGAGCATAAAAACAAATGCAAAAGACAAGCCAAGACAAGAGAACACCGAATTTGGAAGATGCTAGGGAAAAACCCCAAATTTTCTTTTTATTATTCAATAATTCAGCAAGGAGAGAGAGTACAAAAATCAAATTCACTTGCCCAATACATGGTCAAATCAGCCCTATTAATTTTGCAGTCAACTGTAGTCAAATTAGCCCTAACCAGAAAGTCAACACTGGTCAAATCAATAGAAAAACACCTCCATTGAAGCTCGGTCAAAGGCAGTCCAATTCGACCTCCACCAAAGGCTAAAGTCAACCCAAAATAGGCCCACAAACTTTGGTCAAACAATAGTCAACCCTGCAGTCAAATAGGCCTGCGGCCAACGCAAGTCAAACAGCCCCAAAAACCTCGATTTTCGTGCCAATCAATGCAAAGAAAGTTGAAATTTTCCCTTAAAACCGTAGTCAAATTTAGCCAAAACAACCTCGGTCAATACTGGTCAACAGTCTGAAATTTTTGCAATTTCGGTTCTGTGATTTAGCCCAAAAGTTCTTGGTTTTTGTGCCCAACTTTATGGCCTACAAAAATCAAACTTTTCCACCAAAAATCGAAGTCAAACTTGGTCAAGAACACCTCGGTCAACGCTAGTCAAACTGTCCCTGAACTCTAAATTTTCGGCCTGCAATTCAGCTCTAAATTGTCCTTCTTGCCACGTGTGAGAGAGAGAAGCTGTCCAATAGCTGTACGACCCAATCAAAAGAAGAGAGAGAAGAATGTGCGAGTGAATGATATCAAAATGAGGTGAGAGGTCACTCCTAAACCCATTAAAGGACACATCACTGAAGAGACAATTCATTGTGAGTGAAGAGACACGTGTATTGGGCTTCTTGAGCCTACATTAGGCTAAGGTCGACCTGAACAATTTGCACATGTGTGGGAATAAATTCAAAATTTCACTTCTGCTTGTTCAAATGAGATGATCTTTAGATCAATCTTGGACCTCTCAAAAAGAGGAATCCAATGCAATCATCATCTCCATCAATTGAGTTGTCCCAAGGTGGAATTAGGCCCTAGTTGCCAATTTTAACACTCCTTAACTAGGGAGAATTCCACCTGCCAATCCAACTGCTGTCACTGATCATCATGCCATCTTGTCATGTACCATCTTTGTCATCTCTGCTCTGTTGAACCATGAAGTAATAATGAAGAAGAATTGATTGAGAGTGAGTCACAAGACCTTGCCACTCTCCAATGACCCAAGTCAGTCCAGAGGTAGAGCCTCAATTGATCCCAGATTAAGTTGTTGAATACCATGCATCCTAGTCATAGGGAGTACAAGAGTACACAATGCGTCCATCGGTAGTGCTATGGTCCGTAACCACTTTTCCTAACTCATTGTCCAGATGAGAGGTACTTCCCATGTGTCCCGGACTACATGGGTAGGATGATGCAAAAACCCCAGCAGGGAAAGAATATATCACATCCTGCTCACAACCTAAGTCACCAGGTTCGTGTTCGTGTTCGAGTTCGGCAACGTTGAAATTCGAATAAAGTTCGGGACCGAAAATTTTTCCGATAAAGTTCGGCATAAAATTCGACATATAGAAATTTGAAAAATATATATATATATATATATATATATATAACAATTTTAAGCATGTTGAAAGATAAATATGATGCACATAAATAAGATTTTGCATGGAATTCAAAATGAAATAATGGTGACATGTATAAAAGTGTTAATAATTTTATATGTAATATAGTTGAGAAAACTAAACTAAATTAAGTTTTGTTGTTCAACTTTTCTAAAATTAATAACGTTTTTGAGTAATGTTAAATTGATTTACAGATAATCTAAATCCAAATTATTTAAAGTGACATTTCACATACTTACTTAAGAAAATATCAAATATCAATCTCAACATCATTTATTCAAATAATATTAAATTACAAAAATATCAAATATCAATCTCAACATTATCTATTCAAAGAATATTAAGAATACAATTATTATACATTACTATTACAAATTTAATAATGTTATAATTCATACACATTAAAATAAAATTGATATTTTAATACATCAAACCAATTTTAAAAATTATTAAGAAAATTAATATATTAAAATTTTGGTTAAAAATGAAAATAATCATTTATTGCGAACAAAAGTAAAGATAATTATTTTGTTATTTTTTATTTATTTATGAATTATTAGAATAAATATAAAGTGAAGATATAAATATCTATTAGACTAACTACATTTTAGAGCACTACATTCCACTAGTCTAAAGACACATTAACTTGGAAATTTACCTTGATCGGTAGCGAGAATCGCACTGGTCCATTAATCTGAAAGAGATTTAAGTTTCCTCATCATATTTTATTTTGGAATCTGAAATTCATGATGCTTTCCATGAACTTGGTTGAGATTTCATCAATTTGTTTTCCTTATGCTTCCGGCATAGCTATTCGTTTCTTTTTTTTTAAATAAGAAATGCCTCTCGGAGGACGCACCTAAAATTACGTTATGATGGCAATGATAGTGGTAGACTATCCGTAAAATAAATTGATTTAAAATAAGAAATAGATGACGGAAATTTACAGAAAATATACAACGAACTCAACCACTTGGGACGCTCATCCAAGTCTTTTAGGCCTTTGGAAAATGTTATATTTACTATAAAATTATTTCAGATTATTTAATTGAGATTTGTTAAAATTACAGTAATAATTTGCATTAGTCAGATGTTTTTCAAAATGTTGAAGTTATTTCGCAAATCAAAAATACATTTTGACCATTTAAATAATTTAAATGGTGACCTGTCTGCTGTGGCGTCGGGCCGAGAGGAAGTTTTTGGTGAGCAGTTCGAGCAACAATGCCACAAACCTATTACCAATTTACCAAATGCCAAAACGAATTTTTTGTCGAATTTAATTAAAAAAAAACGAATTTAATCGAATTTTTTCAGGTTCGTGTTCGGGATTATGTTCGGCATGAGGTTCGGCTTTGTGTTCGTCGAACACAATCGAATTTGTTCGAATGCCGATTAAATTCAGCGAACTTCGAATTTTTTCCTTCAGGTTCGCCGAACCCAGTGACTAAGCTCACAACCATATGTAGGGAAAGGATAAACCACATCCTACAAACACATATCATAACCACACGTAGGGAAAGGATAAACGACATCCTACATTCATGCAAACCACCAAGAGTAGGGAAAGGATGAATAATGTCCTACATGCATGCCAATAAGTCAATCATAGGAAGGATCCTACTTGTGGGGAAAGGATGAACCACATCCCACCGACATGTCAACCATCAATCATAGGGAATGAGCATCCTACATATGGGGAAAGGATGAACCACATCCCACGACATGTCCACACGCGGATGCCAGAATGCATCTCTCACTAGGGTATTTGTAGGAAGGTGAACCACTCATCTTGCTCATATGCCATAGGAGAAGTTGAACCACTCATCCTATGCATATGTCATCAACAGTAGGGGAAGGTGAACCATTCACCCTACATACATGTGTCCGCAATCGTAGGGGAAAGTGAACCACTCCCCCTACACACATGTCAACCATCATCAGGTATCACAAGGGAAAATGAACCACTTACCCTATACATAGCGCACCACCAGGGGAAGGTGAACCACTCACCCTATGGTTGCTCATAGCTCCAAGAAGTGCCCCAAGGCTCCGACCTCTAGGGCTTCGACCTTATTTTCTCCAAGGCACCAACCTTGTGTTTAGGAGCTCTTACCCCAAGGACACCAATCCTTCTTCGCTTCTTTATTGGATTATTAATTCAAAAATGCTCCATTGCACCAATCTGCACCATACTGCAACATCTATTCTGCATCACACTTTATCAATTCTGCGCCAAAGTTTGCACCAAGACTTCTGCACTGCACTAAGATTTCAACACCAGACTGTTCCAAGACAACTGCATCACAGCAAGACTTAAGTATTGTACTAGCCTGAAAATCGCGATATTATCGCGATAAATTGAAATTATCGCGAGTTTTTGAGCCGAACGATAATATCGGCGATAATTTAAAACGATAAATTGAAATTATCGTTATCGCGATTTTATCGCGATAATATCGAAATTATCGCGAGTCGACCCGAAATTATCGTGGGAGGCTTGGACAGCGCGGTTATATGTCGGTTTTTGGGTTTTTTTTTTTTCATTTTTAGTTTGACAGCGTGGGGTATGAGAGCCAAGGAGGAAAGGAGAGCAGCCAAGGAGGGAAGGAGGTGATTTACACGCCCAATAGTGAAGAATCTCTTGCAAGCCAAGCGAACAAACATTGAATTTGGACCAAGTGTCTCCGGCACAACGTTTTTCCAGGTATGGGCATCAAATTTGACCCATTTTTTTTTGTTTTTCTCTTGTTCTTCCATGGGTTTCTATTACCCATGTATTTTTCATCATTTGTGATTGCATTTGGTTGTGTTTTTTTGTTTTTTTTTGTTTTATTGAGAGGAGAGGGTTTATTTTGGTCAAAAATGCAAAAATTTGTTTGTTAAATTATGTTTTTTATATTTCTTCTTGTGCTCTTAGGTTCTTCCCATTATTTTTGTTTGTGTTTCAACATGTATTTTTTCCTATTATTATTGCATTCAGTTGAGGGTTTTTTTTTGTGAAAAAAATCAAAATGTTGCATGTAAAATTGTAATTTTTTTATTTTATTTTTTAAGTTTTAACTGGCAATTTTTCTTGTGCCCTAGGTTCAAATTTCAACATTCAAAGTTCAAAGTTTCCAACATGCCAAGGAAATTAGATCCTTTCTGGGAATTTGGGAAACCTGATGGGGGGTTTGACCGATTACACTTGACTTGCAAATTATGTGGTCAACACATGGCAGGGGGGGTATACAGGTTGAAATACCACCTGGCACAGATTCCTGGGCATGAAGTAGGCCCTTGCATTAAAACCAATCCAGAAATAATCAAAAGAGCCATGAACTCATTGGAAGAAATGGAAGCCGCTAAAGTCAGCAAAGCAGCTCTGAAGAGTCAAATAACAAAGTTTGGAGTTGAGCGTGAGAGTGGTAGTGGCTCTTCAGCATCAGCCTCTTCTACAGGCAGCCCCGCAGCTGCCTCCTCATTTTTTGTTCCTAGAACCACTCACGGAGCACAGCCATCTATCTCCTCCCTTATTAAAAAAAGGAGAAGGAAGAAGCTGATAGGTTGTTGGGCAAACTGTTTCTTTGGAGTGATATTCCTTTCAATGTTGCCAGGAACAATCCATTTTATCAGGCTGCGATTGATGCTATCGCTGTTGTTGGCCCAGGATACAAAGCCCCTACATATCATGACCTTAAAGGGCGCATTCTGCAAAATGAGAACGCTGACTGCACCAAGAGATTGGAAGACTTAAGGGCATCATGGGAAGTCACAGGATGCACTGTGATGTCAGATGGTTGGACTGATCAAAGGGGTAGGAGTCTTCTTAACTTCTTGGTCAGTTGTCCCAAGGGGACAATGTTTATAAAATCTGTTGATGCATCTGCACATGTCAAAGATGCAAGATTATTATGTGATTTATTAGATGTGTTCATTATGGAGGTTGGGCCCCAAAATGTTGTCCAAATCATAACAGACAACGCTGCAAACTATGTTTTAGCTGGCAAGATGCTTATGGAGAGGTATCCAAGCATATTTTGGACACCTTGTGCTGCACATTGCCTGGATTTGATGTTGGAGGACATCGGAAAGCTTGATTTTGTCAAAGATATTGTAGAATCATCAAAGAGAATCACAAAATTTATATATAACCATGGATCTGTGCTTCATTTGATGAGGACATTCACCAACAAGGAGTTGGTGCGGCCTGTTATTACACGATTTGCCACTACTTTCATCTCTCTTCAATCCCTCTTGAATTCTAAGTGGGATTTGAAGAGAATGTTTCTTTCAGATGAGTGGCGTGCTTTGACTATCAGCCGCAAATCAGAGGGACAGGCCATCTGCAGGTTGGTGTCATATCAGGAAGATTTCTGGGCTGGAGTGGAAGAGGTGTGTAGCATTAGTGAACCTTTGGTAAAGGTTCTTAGATTGGTGGATGGAGAGAAGCCCGCAATGGGCTACTTGTATGAGGCCATGGATAGGGCCAAAGAAGCTGTTCGCAACTATTATGATGATAAGGGTGATGATGGGTTTCAGAGACAACTTCTTTTATGGAAGTGATTGATGATCGATGGAACAACACACTCCATCGTCCCATTCATGCTGCAGGGCTCTTCCTGAACCCCGCATTTGCTTATTCATGTGGTTTTGTATTTGATGCTGAGGTCATGGATGGCTTTTTCACTTGTGTTCAGAAGATGGTGCCAAGTCCATCAAAACGTGCAGAGATATCCAAAGAGATGGAGGTATATAGAATGGCAGGTGGCACCTTGAGCTTCGACATGGCTGTCCAGGATAGGACTGCTAAAATGCCAGGTAAGATTTTCATTATTTTAAAAATTTTCTTATGTTTGTAACTTTATAAATTATAAGTTTATCTTATTTGTTGTAACTTGTAACTTGTAGATGCATGGTGGAGGAGCTACGGTGGCAGAGTACCAAAACTTCAAAAATTTGCCATTAGAATACTTAGCCAAACATGTAGCGCTTCAGGATGCGAGCGCAACTGGAGTGTATTTGAAAAAATACACACCAAAAGGCGCAACAGGTAAAACACTTAACATATTCAAATTTCGAATTGATTTTTTGAATTCATTAAATATTTTTTTTTAAATATTTAATTTATTAATTTATGACCCTTGTACAGGTTGGAGGGTCAGCGGCTCAATGACATGGTTTACGTCTACTACAATATTAGATTGTGGGTGAGACAACTTGAGAGGACCCCTGATATGGAGGCCATCTCTTTAGATGCGATTGACACCACTGCTGAATGGAGGGTTGAGGCTGAGAGGCCTGTCATGGAGTCAGCCCCTGATTGGATAGAGCAGGAGGTAGTGGAGGGGGAGGACGAGGAGGAGGACGAGGAGGAGGAGCAACAGCAGCAGCAGCAGGAGTAGGAGCAAGAGGAGGAGGTGACACCACCTACCACTACTACCGGTAGAGGACGTGGTCTGCCTCCTTTAGCTCCTAGTGGTTCAGGTTCCCGTTCCGGTTCTGGTGCTTCATTTTTTTCTTCTAGAGCACGACAGAGCCCATTGCCAGTCCCGCCAGCATCTTCATCTAGAGAGAAAGGCAAAGCTATTGTATTTTCTCGCAAGAGGGGCAGAGGAAATCATTGATCAATAGTATAGGACCATAGGTTATATGGTCACTGGTGCATTGACATTCCTTTGTATATGACTGTTGACATTATGACTCATGATATGAGATACATTATTATATTTTTTGTTCATATTTTGAGGCTGAGTTGACTCTTGAGACTCAGGACTTAGTATTCAGGACAGGATTTAGTTTTATGTGTGATGTAGCACTAGACATGATATTACACATCTTATATATTAGTTTTTTTTTTCATATTTATGTGTCAATGCATTTATTTTATGCTGTAGATGCTTTAGATATTAAAAAAATTGAAAAAAAATGAATATTTTTGTATGTGACGATTTTTTGCCGATAATTACGATTTTTTGCCGATAATTCCGATTTTTTCCGATTTTTTCCCCTCGCCGATAATATCCCGATAACGATTTTTTCATCTTTGGTACTAGCTCTAGATTTTGACAGTTCTTCTGCACCACAGCTTCACCAGAGTTCTGCACCACACAGCACCAATAGTTCTCCACCACACAACACTAATACTTCTTCACTATCTAGAGCATTCTTTCACCAAGGCTTCAACACCCACACATAAATGAAGATGCAACTCAGTACTTCAGGATCCAAACTATAGTGATAGGGCCGTCATATTTCCACAGGTCCGAAATCTGTAATATCTGAAAAAACCAGAGGTCTGAAGTCTGAAACAATACCACAGGTCCGAAGTCTGAAACAATACCACAGGTCCGAAGTCTGAAACAATACCACAGGTCCAAAGTCTGAAGAAATACCACAGGTCCGAAGTCAATTGTTAACAGTCTGAAGCACCCACACTGCTACAGCACAGGTCCGAAGAGATTAATCTCAATCCGAGGCACCTATGACTGCAACAACACTGGTTCAAGGGATTAACCTCAGTCCGAGGCACCAAGATATAAGTCTGCACTGTTCCGAAAGCTCCAAGCCTTAGTTGCAGATTAGCACAGTCCCCAAAACATAGCCCAAAATCAGAGATAGACAATCCCCAATTCTGAGACAGTCCGAGCTGCACCAAGAATAGTCCTCCCTTTATGCTCCTGTTCTTGAGTTCATGAGTTATGAACTGTACTCGTTGATCTTCATCGAAATTCTGTGCTAAAACTGAAGTCATTCTCTTATTTATAGTGTATTTGTGAATCAAACGTGAACAACCATGTACCTAAGGCAGGCCAACCTTAGGAGCAAGGACAAGTCGGCTCAAAAGGAAAATAATAATTGCGCAACTTCAAAAATTCATATCTTCCAAACCACAGGGAGTTTTGGGGCATATGAGGGCTCGTTGGAAAGAGGAAGGAGTCTTCTTTAAGATGGACAAGGGCTCACTTTGATAACCTTCCTTCAATGTCCCCAAAACCATTTTTCTTGCTGACTGTCCTTGTATTCCTGTGCATAAAATTTTTTTGGACAGTGAGCCTTCATTTTCTTAAATATTTTGCCCTAGTATTTCTTGTGCATGGGGGGGGATAGTAGCTTGAACAGAGCTCCTTAGCTTGAATAGAGCTCCTTAAGGAATATGGATATCTTCGTTCAAGAATCATTAGTGATATTTCCTTCAATGGAAATTCTTGACCAACACAATCTTGTATAAAAGAAGTGTCTGTGTGAACATTGGATGGCTGCCTGTAAAACTTGTGAAGTCTACAGTGAAGATGAGGCCGAGTTACTCATCAGTTTTGGAGACCAAAATCATCTTGTGAAGGACGAATTAGAATTAGAGTTGTCCTATCACCACTGTTGTTTTGAACAGGCCAAGGATAATGATATTCAAGGTCAGGCCTTGCATTGTAAGGGTTTTGTTGGTCAGGTAGTTCTCCATGGATATCAAATCAATAATCCCTCAAATGTTATGATCTATGTTCATTGAGCTTGATTCTGTAGTCATATCATTTGGGATCAAATTCCTTTGGCAATGGCATTTTATGGTTTATTTTATAAGTGTGAAGTGATCATCTCAAGTATCACATGGTCATGCAAATTGAAGGTTGTCTGATAGTGCTTTCTCTTGGGAGATTTCTATGGAAGATATTGAAACATCTTATGAAGCAATTTTTTGTTTGTTGACATGACACTAGTCAACAGAGAGGTAGATTACAAACGTTATGTAAAAAGGCTATATTGAATCACTTTACATTTGCTTGGACTAGATGAAAGATTCCTTGATTTACTTTGTTGACAACCTCATCATATGCAAAGGAGCTTGTGTACTGTAGGAAGACATTAAGATGCCTTGTGTTGTACTGTTGTGATTATGATTATATTGGTTATGATATGTTGGTGGTGCTTGATTCTAGTTGTTGCTGGAACAACTTAGTTTATGGCAAATTTTTCCTTCAAGCATTTGATATATGATCAATTTGATTTGATACAAGAAAGTTACTCAGAATCAGAGGGAGCAGAGAAGAAAGGCTCTCACACATAGAACAAAAGAAGAAACCCTAGCTCATGTAAGGAAGGAAAGGAAAGCAACAAGCTTATGTGAGGACGAGCATGATGAGACTGTTACAAGAAGGCAAAGATCAAGAGGGAATCGACAATTCCCTATAATACTTAGAGCAAAAGATACACACTTTATATCTCTCTTCCTTGATTATTATTGTTTTACTATTAGTTAGCCTGTTGTCTTTGTTTCTTTTGCTGCGTTATAATTGTTTCTTCCATGACCTCCTAATGAGGGTTGTCGGTACATCGTGATGTCTGCCAAGGCTCTTGCAACAGATGGAAGCATTAGATGAACAAAGAAAAGTTTATGGGAAGAGGATTCTCCTTGGATTAGTGATTTGTGTTTCAGAAGAAAAATAATTGTATTGACATCGTGCGTGATGACCGAAAGAGCTCCTAGTTCAGATGGAGCAGGTAGGCCAAGAAGTTTGAAGGATGCCATGATGGTGATTTCCATGTGGATATACAAGATGAAGTATGCGGTAGATGGAAACAGAGAGAAGTACAAAGGAAGATTCGTGAGGATTCTCCCAGAAAGAAGGAGAGAACTATGTGGAGACATTTACTCCAGTTGCTAGGTACAGTTCTGTTAGAATTGTTATTTCGGTTCTTCTATTATGTGTTGGAAAGTAAACAGGTGGATGTCGAGACCACTTTCCTCAATGGAGTAATTCACGAAGAAGAAGTGTAGATAGAGCTGCCTCAACGCTTTGAGGGACAGGTGAGGGAATCTCTTGTTTGTTGGCTAAAGAAGGCTTTGCATGAATTTCGGGCATGGTATTCTTGGATGGATGGATATCTAATGAGTCTTGGTTGATCTTGTTATTTTATGGCTTGTTTCCAATGTGGAAAAAGTCGAAGTTGGGATTAAATCGGCAAGGGTCCAAAAGTTGAAAAACTCGATAAAGTCGGGAGTTTTTTGAAAAAGTCGGCAAAACTAAAAAAAAAACAAAATATACATTTTTAGAAAAAATCATGATTTTTTCAAGAAGTTGGGACTTTTTGCCGACATTTTCCATACTGCTTGTTTCTAACTGGAGTAGAAGGACTCACGTGACAATGGTAGAAGGATTTTCTTTTGTGGTAGAGGGAGAAGCCAGGATTGCCACAAATTGTGAAAATTTCATCTATTACAACAACTGGAAATTATTCTCCTAACCGTAAGTTTCATTATGCAGTTTATTTGCTATGGAAAACAATGAATAAAATCACAACTGCAATTTTCACCATAAAAATACTGCAAAAAATAAAATACTGGAAACTGAGAAATTCTAGTGCACACAAGAATGTTGACACCATTATTTTTGGAAAATTGTCCCCGGAAAAACCCAATGTGGAATAACCGGTGCAGTAGTTGAGGGTTTTATTATTTATGCAGCAACAAAATTTGAGTAGAATAAAATGATGCCAAACTAGCATTTCTATCAGAGGGAAATACTGGAAAAACTTTGAGGGAATTTACCCTCCTCTTCAAGCAATCGCACAACAAGCTGAGCCTCAAAATTGTCTCTGGAACCCTTTGCGTCAACCATTTGCGCTGCTTTTGCGTAGGCCCCATTTTTACTACCCTGAAACTGCCTCTGATGCGACGTCTAGCCTGTTGCTGCACCTGGAAGTGATTTTTCTGGTCTTCGAGAAAATTTCTCAGTCTCTGGAAGCTGAATTGACCCTCTTGTTGGTTGAATTGAATTGCCTATCTTGAGGCACTTCGCAGTCCCTGCGTTGCCTCTTGAAGAATGTTTTCGGCCTTCTCTTTTGACTCTTTCAAAACTAGAGATTCCTACGGAAATCTCCTACTCTGCCCCTTTGCCACTTACAACTCGACCTCCAACTCAATTTCTCCTGTTGAATCACCTGCACTAGAAAATTGAGCTGTTTAGATCATTGAGTATCTGCATTGGTGTGCCTTCTCCAAGTGCCCATCGACTTCTTATAATCCTCTTTTGAGACTTCAACGAACAAGTTAAAACTTAATCAAGGGCTAAGATCATCTTGAAGTCGATTCTTGTGAGTTTCTAGAGAATTCTCACCTTTACTTAATTAATTCTGATTAATTAACCATATTCCCTAAGTTTACACTTAGGAAATATTTAAAAATTGTTTAATAATGTAACTAAGCCATCTTTAGGAGGAATTTCCAAAAACGATTTCTGGGTCTTGGAGATCTCATGTATTCTAGCCTCTCCACCAAATTTCGTGGCTAGAACACATGCAATTCTATAAAAATTAACATTGCCTCTTAGTGAGGATTGTGTTCTGATGCTGCACACCCTGCCACGACACCCTGTATTTGTGCCATCTCTCTGTCATGCTGCTGATGTCTGGCCATTTTGACTACCTGCCATTGCCCATCATCTGTTGCGCAATTCTGATGTTGTATCGGTGTTGTTCTAACACTGCCATGCTGCTGCCAACCCCGCATCTACACTGCAACTCCCTCTCAACTATTGCTGGTGCAACTGCAACTACTGCAACTAAGAAGCATCCGATATACTCTGTCCATGTTACTGAAACAGGTTCTCCACCATACCCATCTGTTCTCTAAAATAGATGAACTTAGCTCTCCCTAGAGCTTTTGTGAGTATATTTGCAACCTGCTCTTCCATCGGAACATGCTGTAGCTGGAATGCTCCACGTTGCACACAATCCTGATGCAATGACACCCGATGTCTATGTGTTTTGACTTGTCATGAAACACTGGATTCTCAGAGAGCTTCCGAAGCCTTATAGCTTCGCACGTAGCTCTGCTTGCTGCCATATACTCTGCTTCTACAGAGCTCAATGCTACTGACTTTTGCTTTCTGCTACACCAAGAAACCATTCTTGATCCAACAATGAAGCAGTACCCATGGTACTTTTCCTGTCCATTGAACTACCTTCCCAATCCGCATCTGTGAACCCACATAGCCTAACGTTAACCCCTCGGGTATATTTTAACCCATAATCGACTTTGTGATGCACATACCTAAAAATATGCCTCACTATTGTCGTACCCTCCTCGGTTCTATCATAAACTGACTAACAATATTGACTATGAAGAAAATATCTGGCCTAGTGTTGACCAGATACATGAGAGAACTGATAAGTTGTCTATACAAGGTGGGATCGACATCCTTGTCTTATGATGCATCTATTTTCTTCCTGTTGGTGATCATGGGCGTAGACATGGGTCTATAATCCTGCATTATGAAACTCTTCAGAATATCTATAACGTATCTTCCCTGGCTTAGGAAGATCTCCACGTCTTTCTGCCATACTTCCAATCGTAGGAAATAGTGCATCGACCCCAAATCCTTCATATCAAATTCTGTTGCCAGGTTCCTCTTGCAGTCCTATATAAGACCTGATGATTCTCTCAAGAAGAGATCATCCACAAACAATAGTAGGATGAGTGGCTCACCCTCCACCATCAAATAGTAAAGGTTGGGATCTGTGTCACTCTTGACGAATCCCATTTGTTGCAAGTAACTTTCAGTTCGACCATAACATGCCCTGGGAGCCTGCTTGGGCTCGTATAGATATTTTTTCAGTCTACACATGAGTGCGCCTCTCATGAGTCTCGAAGCCCTCTGGTTGTTCTATATACACTTCTTCCTCTATCACCCTGTTCAAGAAAGTTGTCTTGACATCCATCTGGTGAATCTGCCATCCCATCTGAGCTGTTAGGGATATAATTGACCAAATAGAAGTGTATCTAGCAACTTTGGAGAAAGTCTAATAATTAATCCCTTCTTTCTGTGCATACCCCTTTGCCACGAACCTAGACTTGTACTTCTCCACGCTGTCGTCGGTAGCATACTTGATCTTGTAGATCCATCGAGATCCTACAACAAACCTGTCCTCAGGTCTTGACTTTACCTCCCAAACATCGTTCGTCATGATAGAGTTGTATTCTTCTACCATGACATCTACCCACACCTGATGCTGCGCGACTTCCTGGAACTTGGAAGGTTCTACAACCTGAGCTACCAATGCTTGATATTAGTCAGGCTGTCTGGGCTCTCTCTTGTTAAAATCCTCTGCATCTCTCCATGTCTGCCGAACCTCTCTGCTGGCTTGACCTCTAGTAGTGGGAGGTTCAACTAGCTCCTCCTCATCCTGCCTCTGCTGCTCCGTCTCCTGAGATCTCATTTGAACTCCATGCTCTTGAGGAAGTGCTACTATTGGTTATTGTACTAGATCCCTGTGACTGTCCCACTAGCTGCCCCTGCGGCTGTCCTTGTTACTGGACCAATGGAACTTCTGCTCGCCGATTTTGATCACCTGCAGGCATTTCACGAGTTCTCTTGAAGGCTCGATCTTCCATGAACTTTACATCCTGTCTCACTACAATCTTCCTATGCTATGAATGTAGACCTGTATGCCTTGGATGTCTCCCAATATCCAACGAGAAACCCCTTCTCTGTAGTTTGATCCAGTTTGTTGCGCTTTTTATCGGGCACGTGGCAATAATCAACGTTGCAAAAGATCCTGAAGTGACTAGCCTCGGGCTTTTGGCGTTTTCTTCCCCAATGCTCTATGAGGTGTCTTGTTATGGATATACACTGTTGTGTTACATGCCTCCACCCATAGAAACCTGGGCAAATCCCAGTCATATAACATTGCTTTTTGTAATATTCCACATAGAAAATTTACAGTGATATAGGAAACATGCAATAAACTAAACACAAAAAATTTATTTGTAGCAACACAGATACAAGAAATAAAGTCGAAAACAACAAATTTTATTATTATAGATGGTTGGAGTACAATATAAGATGGAAAAGGTGCACCTAGGCTTGCACAAGGCAAGATATAGGTCTCAAGTGAGCAATATCAAAATGATACAGTTGCTGCAATAACTGCTCCTCTGAATATTGCGTTGTTCCCCAGTTTTTGCAATAACTACTCCTCTGAATATTGCGCTGTCCCCCAGTTTCTGCAAATGTTGGCTGACTTCGGCACTAGATTTTCCCACTGAAAATTGCTCAAAAAATTCTAGGAATTTGGGAAGGTGATCACTTCCCAAAACCTAGAAAAACCCAGAAAGCTCTGCCCCAAACTCCAATCTTCAAAATTGGACCCTTCTCTGCTTGGCCCTTCTCCAATTTCGAAATTTGCTGCTAAAGATGCTACTGAAGATCTCTGCACTCCAAAACACCAACAAACCTCCAATAGTACACCTCCAATCAATCCTCCAGCTCCTCAACCCAAAATACTCCAACAAATGCTCTAACCAAATGCTGCCCTCTAAATGACTGCACAGTCACTGAGTGAATGACGCAGTTTCTGAAGATGGAATGATAGGGACTGAATGTGGCTGATCTCTTAGGGATTGAATATGCTTTAACTCTCTTGAAATCCCATAATAACTTCTCCAATGGCTGCTCCGGATGGTTTCCTTCACAACCCAACTTCCCCGCAACAACTGACTTCCTCTACTGTGCAGTCTCAACTCCTCACTGTGTCACAACTGCTCCAGAAATAGAATGTCAATCTCAACCCTTGGAGGTTCACCTATAGTTGAAAAGCTAATGAACCTAGTTTCGCATATAGCTCTCGTAAGCTAATGAACCTTGCAACCAACAACAAACACAAGAACGCAACTGTGTCCTCCCAGAATACGCACTGCTAGGGCAACCAAATGTAGAATGTAATATTCCCAATTAGCCTTGCTAATTGGAATATTTCATTTTTGTTTAATTTTGCCGCTTTAGCTAGAAATAATAAATAAAGTGAGAAATAAGAGGGGTCACCTCACTTTAGTCACCTCACTTTATAAAATAAAGTGTTTTCCTAGTTGATTAACGTTATAACTTAGAGAGGGGGCCTTGGGGGTCCACATGGATACGAGGGGAGGCCTCACGCTGACCCAAGGGTAACTGCGCAGGCCAAGGAGAGTGAAGGACGCAGTCAAAGTTTTGGAGGGAGTTTAGCACTATAAAAGGTGGGGTTCTCACCTCATTTTGGCATGCATGATTTGATATTGATATTGAGAGCTAGACTTTTGTCTGCTTCAGCACGCCGGTTGTTTAGTCGGTCTGCAGCACTGTTTAGTGCAACCGAGTGTCTCCGTTCGGAGATCTCACCCTTAGCCTCGGGGGACTTCGAGTGCCTGCCCTGGTAAGGTTATTTTCTTGGTATCACCCTTAGCCTCGTGGGACTTCGAGTGCCTGCCCTGGTAAGGTTATTTTCTGAGCATCATCCTTCAGTTTCAGTGGTAATTAGCAGTATTTTTCTGGTAGAGATTTGGAAGAGGAGAAACCCCCTTCTTGAGACTGTGCAGATCCAGGAGATAGGACGCTGATCCAGAGAGACAGGACGCAGATCCAGCAGGAGGGACTCAGATCTGAATAGTGAGGACGCAGATCCAGCTGACCAAGGCAGAGAGGACGCAGATCTGGATAGGGAGGACGCAGTTCCAGCAGGAGAGACTCAGATCTGGACAGGTAGGACGCAGATCTAGCAGATCTAACCCTGGAGGACGCAGATCTGGGCAGGGAGGACGCAGATCCATCAGATCTAGCCTTGGAGGACGCAGATCTGGAGAGATAGGATGCAGATCTGGAGAGGGAGGACCCAGATCCAGCAGATCTGGGCAGAGAGGACGCAGATCCAGTCAGGGAGGACGCAGATCTGATGAGCAGGGTCTTTTGAGTGGGGTTTGGTAGCGTTTTTCAGTGTTTCCAGCCCTGAGGAGTTGGTCATCTCATCTGGAGGTCTGGTGGTGGGATTCATCCCTTCTGGCCAGCGTTTCATCTGTCTTCTGCGCTGTCACTAGCAGAGACAGCGTTTTCACTGGTGAGGGCTTGATTGGTGGTGGAGCATCAGTTTCACATTTTCTGGGGTTTGTCTGGAGGATTGAGATCAGCCATCTTTCTAGTTTCCAGCTCATAGTTCCGGTGCATTGCAGCAGCAGTTCTTCATAGCAGTTTCATCAGCCAGCTAGGATGCTGTCCCTATTTGCAGCCATTATTTGTTCTGAGAGGGTCCCCACTTGCCTAGGGCAAGGATAGGTGCACTCATTCTGATTATCTTGTACTCCTATATATGTATTCTCAGATTAATAAAATGGCTTAGTGTTCTGGCATTCTATGTGTATTTGTTCCATGATCTGGTTCCAGCATTTTGTTTTGTATATCTGTCTGGCATATTTCTGTGTATTACTGGTTATTTCCCTTTGGGGATATTACAGTGGTATCAGAGCATAATTCTGGCTCAGCCTGTGGTCTATGACATCGGGAAAGAGATCATACAGAGCAATAGCAGTTGCAATACCAAAAACGCAGTTGGAAAAAAGGCCAAAATATAAAGGGTCAAATTTTGAAGTTTGGAATTAGGAGAAACGTTTTCTGGGTTTTTCTGGGTTTTGGACAAGGATCACCTTCCCAAATTCTTGGAATTTTCTGAGTAGTTTTCAGTGGGTAAATCGGAGGTCAAAGTTAAGCAGCAGTATGGTTTCGCAGCAGCCGTGCAGTTTCTGAGGAGCCTGTAGACACATAGCAGAAATGGGTTTTGGGCAAGGATTACCTTCCCAAATTCTTGGAATCTTCTGAGTAGTTTTCAGTGGGTAAATCAGAGGTCGAAGTTAAGCAGTAGTATGGATTTGCAGCAGCCGTGTAGTTTCTGAGGAGCCTGTAGACACATAGCAGAAAGAGCCGATGGCAGTTGATGATGATGAGAGGAGATTTAGAGAAATGCTCCTCCAACACATGCAGGAGACGTCACAGAGGCTCTTGGCCATGGAGATCCGTCAGAGACTCGCTGCGCTAGCGGTTAGGCAGCGGGAAACCCCAAGGGGTTTTCAGATTGGTGAGGGATCAGGCACATCCCGCCATTTGCCGGAGCATGATGCCACTCAGCATATGGCATCACATACACCCACACGTCCTACCATGCCCACTTTTCTGGACGAAGACGCAGGGACAGCAGTGCAGCAAGAGATAGATCCGGGTCGGATGGCTGACATTCTTGCAGAGTACCAGGCTTTAGGACCAGTGTTCATGAAGGCTCTCTCGTTCAGAAAATATATCCGGATCCAGTATGGCATTAGACTCCGGGGGCACCGGCATCATCATGGTGGAGACTACCACCGCACAGCTAGTAGAGATTATGTTCAGCTCCAGCGTGATAGTAGACCTCACAACTTTCACAGAGGGAACAAGCACTCACATGATAGGGGCTTACAGCGCACAGTGGACAGATTCCATCTCCCGACATTTGACGGGTCATCCAGGCGCTCAGAAAAAGCTTGGGTGGACAAGTTGGATACCTCTTTCCAGCTTGACCGAGTATCGGAGAGGAAAACCATTAAAGTGGTTACCTCGCACGTGGAGGATGAGGACACACAGGATTGCAGGGAGTTCGAGGATACACCTAGTGTGACACAGGACTCACCATCATTAGAGTCCTCCTTGACCGTGCCGGTTGATATCATAGTGGAGGAGGTAGAGCCTACCCCGGTAGAGCCATCCACTGAGGTGATGACTGGAGCCATGTCCGAGTCTTCGGGTGGTAGTAGCACACGACAGATGGGTGAGGTATCAGGAGATATATCCATTATCGATGAGGCACTAGGGGATACAGAGGTATCGGATGATGGTCGCAGACGGCGGTATCATCGGCTTCGGACGGACCTTCGAGCTTTGAGGGAGAAGGCCGCGTCAGTACGGGAGACCATTTTGTTGCAGGACCAGGAGCTGGAGGGTATGAGAGTGACTTGTGCCAAGTCGGCGGCCAAGTTGGTCCGCATTGGGGAACAACTGGATTCCCTGATGGTACAACCAGAGGGCACGAGGGAGCGTCAGATCATTCCCCTTCAGGCATGCATGGATGGGACTAGCAGTATTGTTGGGTCATCTCTTCCCATTAGAGAGAGAGAGAGGCAGAGCCACCTAGTCAGGTCTCATATATTGACTTGGATAATGGGATGAGACGATTAGAGTTGCACAGGGTACAGCAGCCACGTGTTGAGGTTGGATGGCGAGAGATTTTGAGTTGGTACTCGATGGAGCAGACTATGGATGAAGAGGAGGTCTCCAGGAGAGATCTCACTGGAGATGCACTTCGACACACCATGGGGTGCGATGACTTTCTTCCCTTCTCACAAGAGCAGATAGAAGATGGGGGACATCTTCGGATGGATAACATCTGTCATGCTTGTGTTGGACATTCCTTGAGCCACACACATCATGATGGGAGGTTTTTGCCTACCACCTATTTGATTCTTGATAGGGTCTCATTGATCCTTGAGAAGTTTATACTTCAAAATCCCATGAAGTACGAAATCAGAAATTTGATTTGGGAGGATGGTAGCCCTCATGGGAGGAGTAACCGGATGAGGAGAAGGAGGCATCCACAAGTGATTGAGTGGATGGGGATGATGAGCAAGGAGCTAGGAGGCTACTTGCAGATCTGTGCTACCAGGTAGCAGGAGGCTTGGCTGCGCTGGTTACTCTTGAAAGAGTTTGGCCATCTCTTGGCAAACACTCTTCCTAAGAGTCGGAGGGTGGAGGAAAGATGGCTGGATACTTGCATCATGGAGCAGCATAGAGTATGTATGCATGGTGTTGCTATGATACTCGTTATGTCTTCATCACATGAGTTATATGATGGAAGTATGGGGAGGCAACAAATTGTTTGGTTGCTTGGTTTGTTTCTGGGAGAGCAAGGGAAGATTTGCTCTCACACTTTGCATGATGTTGCAGGAAGAGGGGATGGCACTATCTCCTTGATCTTTGATGATGACGGGGAAGCACTTCCATCTTGGGGAGTATTCCACACTTGTTGCAGCAGTATTAGAGGAGTCTTTGACAAGGAGCATGTCAAAGAGCAGAGTCTGGTATTGACAGGAGCTTATTTGCATGAGCTCCCGGCGTTGTCACTTTGGAGCAGAACATTATGGATGAAGTGTGCGCAGCAGAGATATGGTGGATCTATAACCCATAGGTCCCAGGATCACTTCATATTTGTTGCACAAAGAGGAGGTAATGATGATAGAGACATCTATGGCATATTCTTCTTGACTTGGGTTTCCAAGCATGAGGGGAATTATCTTCTTGCAGCACATGGTTCATTCTTCTTCATAACATGCCAAAACACTATGGAGGACTCATTTATGGATCCATGTACCATCTTACTTCCAGCATATGGTCAGATTTGTATGGGAGGCTTGATTATGAGAGAGACACATGAGCTGAATGTGCCTTTGAGTATTTTCTGCACTACATGTTCTAATAGGAGCATGGGAGGAGGCTGTTGAGAATGCAGCAAGATGATGGAGCTTAGTGGAATGAAGTCGCCTTCACTAAGTGGGCCCGCAGGCAAATTCTGGCGCAAAGTCTATTTTTAGACTATGTCTATTTTTAGACATACGGAGCATAATTTGGGAATTCTACTTGGAGATTCTTGAAGTATGCGACATGTTGGTAAAAATAGATGAGACCCTAATTTTTAGGACCCGGGCTATTTTTAGACTGATCTCCTAAAAATATGGAAGTCAAATATTATTTACCCTTAATAATATTTTGACTATAAACAGCAGTTTACTCTCTTGGCGCACTTGAGTTTGAGTCATGGAGGTGACTCATGCAACTGACACAAGGAATCACGTGGTTCCTAGGGTTTGATGGCATCTTGCATGGTTGGCTTCAGTTAGACTTCAGTGGCAGGAGTTTTGGAGGAGTTAACGGGACAAGTAGTGGAGTTGTGTTCTGTTTGTTTTAGTTGAACTAGTTGGGATTAGTTAACTAGCTAATCAACTAGATATGAGTTGAGTAAATTAAATAATATTTAATTTACTAAATATTAACTCATTAGTCAACTCAAGAACACTTCAGTTCACTACAGTGCATGATCAGTTCAGTGGAGACCGGTGAAAGAGATAGATGAAAGGGTAGAGTTAGCTATCAGTTGTAACTATACTGTTGCTATTTGCAACACATAGATAGGTGGAGTAAGCTATGAGTATTGCAAAGTTTAGGCTGGTGGTTTATCTATATAAAGAGGCCATCCCATAGCTTTGAAATACGCAATAGAGGCTGGCTATCAAGTGGCTAAGGATTGGAGCAAGTGATTTGCTAGATCTAGCTTGATAGTGTGTAGCATGGGAGGTAGTGCATGAGAGCTTGTGAAGAGTTTTTGTACTATGATTGTTACATGATTTCTCCATTATAATATACACAATAGCTGGGGGGTTTTCAGCTATAAGCTTTCCCCATACATACTGAGTTAATGTGTGATTGATTTGATGTGCGATTGCTTCTATGTTATTTCCGCATGTGACAATTAATTGTAGAAGAAGGTTATGTGTTATGTATGCAATTCGAAATTGATATATGACCAGGTTAATCTTCAGTGAATAAGTGATTTATTCAGCTAATTTTCTACATGGTATCGGAGCGAGATTAATTGTCGAAGTCTATTACGGTGATTGCAAACTTATTTCCTCGGGCAGAGTCTGCATGCGGGCCAGGTAGCCTCCGGAATATTCATCCTTCTTTGTAAGGTGAAAGATCTGGTGAATGCCCTTTGCAGTCAATCTCTGATTTGGAAATAATTTGTTTTCAAGTATAGAGAACAACCTTCTTCTTGGTGCCGGTGTTGAAAGATGTCTTCTTTCAATGGTTTGCGACTCGAATATGCTCTTGAAGGCAGTTCGAACTATGTTGCATGGAAGGATCGAATGGAAGCAGTGTTAGAAGACAATGGTCTGAAGGAGTTCGTGGATGCAGATGTCCCAAAGCCCACTGATGCAGCTTTGGTCGATGCATGGCAAAAGAAGATCGCGAAATGTCGAAGGATCCTGTTGGAGGGCGTCAAGGATCATATTGTATCCGGCCTTCATGGTAAGGCTACTCCATATTTAATGTGGAAAGCTTTGACGGATCTATTCCAGAGTAAGAGTGACCAAAGGAAGCTGGCGCTCAAAGATAAGCTCAGGAACATCAAGATGGAGAAGGGCGACAACATCGCCGAATACCTCACGAAGTTCACTCAGTGCAGAGATGAGCTGGGAAGTGTGGGGGTGGCTGTCAAAGTTTCATTGATTGCATGCTTAGTTTCAAGTATGCTGGGATCGGTGTGGTTCTTGGACAGCGGTGCGTCATTTCATATGACGGGAGATCGGGAGTTGTTCTCAGATCTGGAGGACAAGGATTTGGGTATGCACATCGAGATGGGCGATGACGGTAGATACGGTGCGACTGGTATCGGTACCGTATCCTTTCAGAGGGAGTCTGGTAAACCCTTTGTCTTAAAGGATGTCATGCATGTACCTGGATTGAAGAAGAACCTGATTTCAGTAGCGATGTTGGAGGATAAGGGTTATGATGTGGTCTTCGGCGAAGGAAAAGCTTTCCTGCGCAGTAAGACTACTGGAGAGACCCGGAAGATAGGGGTTCGAACTCAAAACCTTTATCAGTTGCAGGTAGATGACTGCGCAACTATGGCATGCAAGGCTGGAGATGTGGTGAGCCGGGATGATGAGGGCGAACTATGGCACAGGAGATTGGGCCATCTTCACCATGGAGCTTTGAAGATTCTGCAGCAGATTTCTACTGGACTTCTTAAGGGCACCCTTGCGCAGTCAGATCAGTGCAAGGGGTGTACTTTAGGGAAGTATGTGAAAGCCACCTTTCACGAGAAGGATAGTCGCGCCACGACGATCCTTGAGAGAGTTCACACGGACGTGTGTGGTCCTTTCTCGGTTGCTTTGACAGCAAAGCACAAGTATTATGTGATCTTTGTTGATGATTTCTCTTGAAAGTGCTGGATCTTCTTCATGCAGAAGAAGAGCGATACATTCGCGAAGTTCTGTGAGTTTAAAGCACTGGTCGAGAACGAGTCGGGGAAGAAGGTGATTGCTCTAAGGAGTGATAACGGTGGTGAATTCATCTCGGCTGAATTCAAGGAGTTCTGCAGCGCAGAAGGGATTCGGAGAGAGCTCATCGCACCCCATAACCCACGGCAGAACGGGGTGGCTGAGCGGAAGAACAGAACGATCGTGGGTGCTGCACGGGCGATGTTGCATGATCAGGGCCTACCCCTTCACTTGTGGGCTGAGGCATGCAATACAGCGGTGTATGTGCAGAACCGTTGTCCTCACAAGGTTCTTGGCATGAGTACACCAGAGGAGGCTTATTCTGGCAAGAGGCCTGATATTTCCCATTTGCGGATTTTCGGATCTCCTGTCTACATGCATATGACGAAGGATGCGAGAAGGAAGCTGGATCCAACTGCTGAAGTTGGAATATTTGTGGGGTACACTGATACACCTCACAACTATCGGGTGTATGTGCCAGACAGTCGCAAGACTGTTGTGCGACGGGATATAAAATTTCGGGAGGAGAAAGCCATGCAGTGTTCGCTTGAGAGGGAGCTACACTTGCATGCAGATGAGGAGCTGTTAGTTCCTAAGGAGGAGCTTCCGGATGTGGATCAGCCACAAGAGGAGGTTCGGGAGGTGGAAGAAACCACCCAGGCAGCGCCAACCATCAGAGGGCGCATGCGCACTACAGAAGCTGAGCGACTGGCTCGGGATGCAGAGAAGGTTGTAGGACCACCTACGGCACAGCGCAGACAGAGACAGTCACCGGATCGGTACACTGGATACATGGCTCTTATGAGTCAATGTGTTGTGACAGAGCCATCCTCTTTTGAGGAAGCTGTGGAGGAACCCGCATGGGTTGATGCCATGATCGAAGAATATGATTCGATCATCGGGAACAGTGCATGGGAGATTGTCCCAAGACCGGTTGGGAAATCAGTTGTAGGTTCGCGATGGATCTACAAGGTGAAGCAGGCGGCTGACGGGAGTGTGGAGAAGTACAAGGCGAGATTTGTCGCCCGTGGCTTCTCACGGATCGAGGGGATTGACTATGAGGAGACTTTTGCACCTGTCGCAAGGTACTCTTCCATACGGACGATCCTTGCTCTCTCAGCGCAGATGGGGTGGCACATTCATCGGATGGATGTGAAGACTGCGTTCCTCAATGGAGTTATTGAGGAGGAGGTGTACATAGAGCAGCCTGAAGGTTTTGAGATCTTCAGCAGTGAGTCGCATGTGTGCCGACTCAAGAGAGAACTGTACGGGCTGAAGCAAGCACCTCGTGCTTGGTACACTCGGATAGATAGCTACTTCACCGGGCTTGGATTCTCCAAGAGTGAGGCGGATCCAAACCTGTACCAGATTGTGGTGGAGGGGAAGTTGCTGATCATCGTACTGTATGTAGATGATCTGATTTTGACTGGCGATGAGCAGTTGATGCTTTCATGCAAGGAGGATCTTGCACGAGAGTTTGAGATGAAGGACTTGGGCATCCTTCATTATTTCCTGGGATTGGAGATTTGGCAGCGCAGCGGAGGACTGTTTGTTTCTCGGGGCAAGTATGCCCGGGAGATTCTGGAGAGGTTCAACATGCAAGGCTGCAAGCCTGTTGATACCCCTCTTCCTGGAGGATGGAGGAAGGGAGATGCTACTTCGGAGGAGGTAGTGGATGCCACTGTCTATCGACAGTTGGTGGGGTCGGTGATGTATTTGGTCAATACTCGACCCGATATATGCTATGCAGTTAACCAGCTTTCGCAAGCTATGGTTAAGCCTACCAAGCTCTTTTGGAAGGCGGGCAAGCATGTGTTGCGCTATATCAGAGGCACATCGGGATATGGTCTATGGTACAGACAGGAGGATGGAGTGAAGCTTTCTGGCTTCACTGATGCAGATTGGGCAGGGAGCCCAACGGACCGGAAGAGCACTTCTGGAGGAGTTTTCAGCATTGGGTCGACAGCAGTTTCCTGGTACAGCAGGAAGCAGAGATCCGTGGCACTCAGTTCAGGAGAGGCCGAGTACATGGCAGCAAGCTTGGCTGCATGTGAGGCTATTTGGATGAGGAAGATCCTCGCAGGTTTGTTCAGGTTGCATTTGGAGCCTACAGTGATCTACTGTGATAACCAGAGCTACATCAAGCTCTCGGCTAATCCAGTTTTTCATGATAGGTCCAAACATATCGACATCAGGTACCATCACATCAGAGATTGTGTTCAGCGGAGGATCATGATGCTTTCATATGTTCCCACGGAGGATCGGGATGCCGACATCCTGACGAAGGCGCTCACCAGGAGCAAGTTCGAATTCCACAGAGGCAGGATAGGGATTGCAGATAATCCATATCTTGCTGAGAGGGGGTGTTGAGAATGCAGCAAGATGATGGAGCTTAGTGAAATGAAGTCGCCTTCACTAAGTGGGCCCGCAGGCAAATTCTGGCGCAAAGTCTATTTTTAGACTATGTCTATTTTTAGACATACGGAGCATAATTTGGGAATTCTACTTGGAGATTCTTGAAGTATGCGACATGTCGGTAAAAATAGATGAGACCTTAATTTTTAGGACCCAGGCTATTTTTAGACTGATCTCCTAAAAATATGGAAGTCAAATATTATTTACCCTTAATAATATTTTGACTATAAACAACAGTTTTCTCTCTTGGCGCACTTCAGTTTGAGTCATGGAGGTGGCTCATGCAACTGACACAAGGAATCACGTGGTTCCTAGGGTTTGATGGCATCTTGCATGGTTTACTTCGGTTAGACTTCAGTGGCAGAAGTTTTGGAGGAGTTAACGGGACAAATAGTGGAGTTGTGTTCTATTTATTTCAGTTGAACTAGTTGAGATTAGTTAACTAGCTAATCAACTAGATATGAGTGGAGTGAATTAAATATTATTTAATTCATTAATTATTAACTCATTAGTCAACTCAAGAACACTTCAGTTCACTACAGTGCATGATCAGTTCAGTGGAGACCAGTGAAAGAGATAGATGAAAGGGTGAGTAAAGCTATCAGTTGTAACTATACTGTTGCTATTTGCAACACATAGATAGGTGGAGTAATCAATGAGGATTTTGTAGTTCAATCTAGGTGGTTTATCTATATAAAGAGGCCATCCCATAGCTTTGAAATACGCAATAGAGGTTGGCTATCAAGTGGCTAAGGATTGGAGCAAGTGATTTGCTAGATCTAGCTTGATAGTGTGTAGCATGGGAGGTAGTGCATGAGAGCTTGTGAAGAGTTTTTGTACTATGATTGTTACATGATTTCTCCATTATAATATACACAATAGTTGCGGGGTTTTCAGCTATAGGCTTTCCCCATACATACTGAGTTAATGTGTGATTGAATTGATGTGAGATTGCTTCTGTTATTTCCGCATGTGACAATTAATTGTAGAAGAAGGTTATGTGTTATGTATGCAATTCGAAATTGATATATGACCAGGTTAATCTTCAGTGAATAAGTGATTTATTCGGCTAATTTCTACGAGAGGCATGGCCACCACTACTACACATGTGTTCTCTTTTGAGGTGGGCCATGAGATTGATATTCATCCATTGTACGGCTATGGGCAAGTGTTTGGCCTTATGTTGTTGTCATATTCAGCCATTTACTATCCATTAGTAGATGTGATGAATCTTGTACATTGCTTGCCATGTAATTTTCTGAAGTTGCAGTGGATGAGACTACGTTGTATCCTTGTGAGAGATTGTTTGCATTATGTATCCTCATGTAGAACCTTCAACAAACATCTCATTAGGGTGATCCATGATGACCATGTCATATTCTTCATGGATGGTTTGTTTTGGGCCAGCTTGTTCTTCATTGATAGAGGAACCTTCTATGGTGGATTGTTTTTCACTTTACCATTGGAGGGCAATGATTTTGCAGCCCAGGATCAGCATAGACTCTACACTTGTCATGAGTGGAGAGAAGGACAGCATGGGGTAAGCTATGATGCTTGCCAAGTTCATATTTTCAGCCCACCTTCATTACCGGAGCTTGAGGTGGAAGGAGATTTTCGGGAGTTGCCTTGTTGGAAGGTGGCTCATTTTGTCTGGATGATTGCTTGGAGATGGAGGATCCACAGGAGGGAGATATTCCTCATTATATTTTCGACTCCATGCCTTGATTGGAGAGAGGTGACGAGTTGGTTCACGGTTGATGGGCCAGCTTACACAGTCATAGATGCAGAGCAGCAGCGGTCATGGTCTTCAGTCATAGCCAGAGGCAGTGAGCAGTCCGAGCCATGGGACTTGGGCTATTATTGGCCATGGTGGCGATGGGACCCGGGCGGATTGTTGGTTGGCTGGTATCATGAGAAATCAGGTTGGGATCCTGGCATTGAGATATCCCTTCGTATCAGGGTGATGCAGGAGATAGAGAGGTTTCAGTGGGACCCAGGCACATTTTGCAGTATCGGTGAGGAGCATCAGCTAGAGAGTAGGCTTGTTCAAGCACTGCTTGAGAACAAGCAATTGTTGCCGGACGAGGATGCCACTTGGGAGAGCGAGCAGACTTTACAGCATCCATCACTTCAGTTGCTTGAGGACAAGCAACGTTTTGCCGGGGGAGACTGTAATATTCCCAATTAGATTTGCTAATTGGAATATTTCATTTTTTGTTTAATTTTGCCGCTTTAGCTAGAAATAATAAATAAAGTGAGAAATAAGAGGGGTCACCTCACTTTAGCCACCTCACTTTATAAAATAAAGTGTTTTTCCTAGTTGATTGACGTTATAACTTAGAAAGGAGGCCTTGGGGGTCCACATGTGTATGAGGGGAGGCCTCACGCTGACCCAAGGTTAACTGCGTAGGCTAAGGAGAGTGAAGGACGCAGTCAAGGTTTTGGAGGGAGTTTAGCACTATAAAAGGTGGGGTTCTCACCTCATTTGGGCATGCATGATTTGATATTGATATTGAGAGCTAGACTTCTGTCTGCTTCAGCAAGCTGGTTGTTTAGTCGGTCTGCAGCACTGTTTAGTGCAACCGAGTGTCTCCGTTCGGAGATCTCACCCTTAGCCTCGGGGGACTTCGAGTGCCTGCCCTGGTAAGGTTATTTTCTTGGTATCACCCTTAGCCTCGGGGGACTTCGAGTGCCTGCCCTGGTAAGGTTATCTTCTGAGCATCACCCTTCAGTTTCAGTGGTAAGTAGCAGCAGTTTTCTGGTG